>OZ010605.1:63444727-63447227 GCA_963932145.1 Acanthosepion lycidas | reverse complement strand
TTCCACCTTTTTCCATTTTTGGGAACTTTTCCTCACTCCCACCTTCTCATCATACCTCAGAGGGGCGTGAACTGCCCTCCCCACATCTTCGTGGCAACATCTCTTACTCATCCTCCAGATGGGCGGACACAGCCTCCCTCGTGCATCACGTGATCACCACTCGACCAATGCTGTCTTAGTCGGGCGTGGACGAATCTGCGGCTTGTTTCAGAAAAAAAAAATATCTTGATTAAAAAAATCATCTCTCTTTTTCTTTCCCTTTTCTTCCCCTTAATGGTTTATCATTTCTCCAGCCGCGAACGGGACAATATGACAATGGCGGTCATAACTCTTGTTCCACACGTGGTTTACTTCAAGTATTTTATCGCTAATTATTAGAATGTGTGGTCCTCCCGACATGGTCTCAAAAAAGGACATCTCCAAAGCCCCAGTCGGTCTGTCGCCTCGAAGAAAGAAAGAAAAAAAAATTATTTTCTTTCGGCACAATTCCCGATAACAAAATTTTATTATCGCAGGCCAAGGATGCTCGTGGGTGTTTTTTTTAATTTTCCATATCTGTCTAAGTCTTTTTAGTTGTATGGTTTTCGTCACTTAACGAAATAACATTTTCATTTGAATTTTTCTTTCTCTTTCTCTGGCCAGCCGGCTTGTAGCCGACAATAAGATGTCTTCCGTACCAATAGTTTGTTTTCATATCTTTAGATAACACAGCTGATGCCAAAACATATCTGATTCTTTCCTTGTTTCCTTTTCTTTTTACTCAGAATTTCCCTGTCATTGTAAATGACACTCTTTCGCCATTTGTTACTTATCAAAATATCCTTTTCATTGTCTCTTAGCTGTGTGTGTGTGTTCTTGCTTAACACTCACGATTCGGTTCTTAGCCTCTCCTTTTCTTCCTCTCTTTCCTTTTCTCTTTCTGCCTCGTTAAATGGTGCCACATTAATATCACGTATCTGTAAAGATATTGAAGTTCAAAAGTATGTTTTACACATGCTTACCCAGAATGACATAAATTTCATTGATTTATACAAGTTTCATATAGCTAAAGGGTTTTGAAGACAGTAGACTATAGCACTTTGTCAAGCTCTGAAGCAGAGAGACCATCAAAATCCTGCTTTAACAAATTTCATCTTTCAGTGGGGATTTGTCTCCCGGAGCAAGACTAGGCTTGTATCAGTCTTAAAAAAGCACAAATGAGATATATCTTTGCCTTACCTGTTTTTCACCACAATAATCCCTGCTAAGTGTAAAACGAAAGGCACCCTCCAATACTGACCCACATTTATCGTTCACGATAGGAGAGTCCATCATATATATATATATATATATAGAGAGAGAGAGAGAGAGAGTGAGAGAGAGAGAAAGAGAGAGATAGAGAGAGTAAAGGTAACAAATCACTTGGTATATAATCCAAGTGGATCTTGCTAATATAAAATATACAAACTAATCCACAAAAATAGCTCAATGTATTAATTATTAAAGATCAAATAATTAATAAACAATAAAATCCCAAATTTCCCCATATGTGGGATAGCCTTTTTCGTCAGACGAAGATATCGGTCATTTGTCTTATCAACTCCGGTCCATACCGTCTGCCGAAATATTCTATTCCCCATATGAGGTGATTTGGGATTTTATTTTGTTAATTATAATTATATATATATATATATATATATATATATATATATATATATATATATATATATATATATATATATATATATATATAATATCTTTCTCTTACTTTCTAATACTTATTGGACCTCAATTCACCCACCCACCCACTCATAAACACACACACACACATGTGAAACACATCGTGGATTTTGGTGTAATTGTATTAATATTATATATATATATATATATATATATATATATATATATTCTTTAACTCCTACAAAACTGAAAATGTTTAGATCCTGGAAAAACTTAATAAAATATTAATTTAATCTTCGTTGTTGGCTTATAATATATAACTATATATATATATATATATATATATATATATATATATATATATATATATATATATATATGTATGTATACAAAATAAAATCCCAAATCACCTCATATGGAGAATAGTCGAAATAGGCTATTGTTCATACGAAGTGATTTGGGATTTTATATTGTTAATTATTTATATATATCTATATATCTATCTATCTATCTATCTATATATATATATATATATATATATATATATATATATATGCGCTAATTCTTATATTCTGGCTAGCACACACACACATACATACATACATACATATATATATATATATATATATATATATATATATATAGCATGTCCCAAACAACTGACATCATTTTGATGTTTAATACCATAACCAATACTACTTCAAATGATTTTAAATTTTAAAAAAAGGTGTAAAAAATAAACTCAGTTAACTGTGCGGAGACTTTTTTCAATGAGAATCTACCAGAAATATGTATCGGGCGTGCCAGTAATAACGATAATATACTGTTGAAATGGCCAACA
>OZ010605.1:63432227-63437227 GCA_963932145.1 Acanthosepion lycidas | reverse complement strand
AGAGTTAGCTAAAATACGAAATTTATTAAGAGTTGCAAAAGATGAGAAAATGTAGGGAGCTTTGACCTCTAACTTTCTGTATGGACGTGTCACATAGAAGAAGAAGAAGAAGAAGAAGAAGAAGAAGAAGAAGAAGAATTACTGTTGCCTTGAATCCTAATTTCAGTTCATTAACTGTTACTCACTAATGACTTTCGTCAATCATTCTTCTTAATTATTTCTAAGCCTGCCGCTAGAACATGACTTACAAATAAGAAATGATGCTATTGGGACTTAAATACATTGTTTAGACGTCGGCTGTTTACTTACAGTGAACTAACAGTTACGGATTTGGAATAGGTCATCATTTCTCTAGGCGTTTTAGAACCAATTGTGCAACAAATGTCACGTCGTGTTGCTCCAATTCGACCGATACTAAACAACTGTTTTTGTGACGTTTGACCTGTCGACGTAGTGTAAAATAGGGTGTAATAAAAATATTAATAGATAGGAAATTATTAATTGTGTCAAGTTATCCATGTTTTTCGCTTTCCACAAAGGAGAAGTGCTTAAGAAGAAATTATTAGCATAGAAATTACCTTTACATGTAGCCCTTTCAACTGGAAAAGACATAATAATGATAATATTTTTTTTAATTTTTTTTTTTTTGTCAGTGAAAAGTGTCATGATGCCATTTCTAACCTTAGGTCTCTGGGTGGGACCCGGAAAGAAATGTGTAAACGCCAGAAATCAAAGAAAATAATAATAATAATAATAATAATAATAATTACGTAGTGCAGCGTTAAAAGCTGAAACTGAACGTGTTATTCTTGCTACACAGGACCATTGTTTGCTAACTAGAAATTACCAAGCACAGATAATAATTGCGTTGGACCCAAATGCAGATTCTGTGATAAATGTGCAGGAACAAGTGAGCACCATAGGGGGTCAGGTTAGAACCAAGGGCATATAAAACTCGGCATGATAGAGTCGGTCAATATCTACACTTGAAAATTATATGCCACTTTTACAGAAAGGAAACTATAAGAAACTGGTTATCCAGACAGGATTAGAGAGATAGGGCCTGTAACAATTTTAGTGGACTTTACATTACACACAGACAGAAAAATCAAAGCCAATCGCCCACACATCGTAATCAGAGACCACAATGACAGAATGGGATTTCTTCTTGTTATGGTACTCCCTGCGGATTGTAATGCTCCTTTGAAGAACTTCCAAAAAAATAGAAGGATCATGGAATGGAAATCTAAAAAAAAATGTTGCGCATGAGTGCATCAATAATTCCAGTTCTAGTTGGCGCACTCATACCCTTTTCCAAGAAAGACTTTGAAGGAATCCCTGGTAGCCCATGCCTTAAAAAAATACAAAAAAAAAATGTATTCATGGGTACAGCCCACACCTTACGAAGGGTCTTATATATATATGTATATATAAAATATCTGTGATATATATTTTTTTAATTGCTTAGTGGAAAATGTCATGATGTCATTTAAGACCTTAGGTATCTGGTAGGGATCCGGAAAAAAAATGAGCATACACCAGAAATTAAAGGAAATAATAATAATAATAATAATGATGAGGATGATGATGATGATAATGATGATGATGATGATGATGATTATAATGATAATAATAAAAATAATAATAATAATAATAATAATAATAATAATAATAATAATAATAAATTCAATGGCCTTGAAATCGATTTCTCAAAAATGTGGCACATGACGACATCAGTAATTCCATTTGTAGTTGGAGCACTCGGACCTTTTTCCAATAGATTCATTAAAGAGATTGCTGGTAGCCCATGCCTTACAGTAAGACAAAAGCACCGCTCACGCATTATGAAGAGTTTTATTTATATGTGTGTGACATTAATTTCTTATATTCTTTTTTTTTTCACAAAAATGACAAGTAGAAAATGTCATGAAGCCATTTCTGACGGTAGGTCACTGGTTGCGATCCAGGAGGAAATGGGAATACAACAGAAATCAAAAGAAATAATAATAATAATAATAATAATAATAATAATAATAATAATAATAATAGTAATGATAATGATGATGATGATGATCATAATAATAATAATAATAAGAAGAAGAAGAAGTTGGTGCAAAAATAATGACGTAATAATGTCGTTTTTTGATTTAATGTTTAACGTCAAAAAACGACATTATTACGTCATTATTTTTGCACCAACCTAATAATAATAA
Source organism: Acanthosepion lycidas (assembly GCA_963932145.1). NCBI lineage: Eukaryota > Metazoa > Mollusca > Cephalopoda > Sepiida > Sepiidae > Acanthosepion > Acanthosepion lycidas. The sequence goes on along the minus strand of OZ010605.1, from coordinate 63,435,014 downwards.
TAATAATACAATCATACAAACAGAACAATCAAAGCTAATTGAGCTGACATCGTGATTAGAGTCCGCAAAGACAAAATTGATATGGCCCTCCTTGCAGACTGCAATGTATCTTTGAAGATATCAAATTACAAGGACCTTGAAATCGAAATCTCGGAAATGTGGCGCATAGCGACATCAACAATTCCAGTTGTAATTAGAGCCCTTGGATTAGTAGCAAAGATTCCAGTATACACACTGAAGGGATTCCTGGAAGCCCATGCCTTAAAGAAATCTAAAAAAACAATGTTCCCACGAGTACAGCTTACGAAGGGCTTTATCTATCTAAAATAATTTTTTCGTTTTATTTTTTGTTTTCTTAATAGTTCAGTGGAAAATGTCATGATGCCATTTCTAAACATAGCTCTCTGGGTCCCACCCAGAAAGAAATGTGTACACACTAATAATAATAATAATAATAATAATAATAATAATAATAATAATAATAAAGCTGTCAAAAAACAAGAACCTTGAAATAGAAATCTCGAAAATGTGGCATATGAGAACATCAACACTCCCTGTTGTAGTTGGAGCCCTAGGACTGGTTGGAAAAGATTGCAGTAGACTAATTGAAGGGATTCCTGGAAGTCCATGCCTCAAGGAGATACAAAAAATTGTTGTGACAAGTACAGCCCACACTTTACGAAGGGCTTTATCTATGTAATTTTTTTTTTTTCAGTGCTAAAGTGTCATGATGCCATTTCTAACCTTAGGTCACTGGGCGGGAGCCGGAAAGAAATGTGTAAACGCCAGAAATCAAAGAAAATAAAAATATTATTATTAATAATAATAATAATAATAATAATAATAATAATAATAATAATAATGAATTAGACAAAATAGAAGCATAATGAGAAAGTGAATAAATCAGAAATAACGCTTCGATATTTATGGAAGGCTAAAACAATAAAAAAAATGAATTAAGCCTAAATACTCGGAGCTTATGAAATCATTGTTCTTAATATACAGTAAAAATAATCTATACTAACCTTCGATTGATAAGAAATAAAGGAGAGAAGAAAAGGCAAAAGTTGATAACAAAAGAGTTTTTCATGAGAATAGGTTTCTCAGCTCTACTAACCATAAACCTTCTCATACTGATGACACTTTCTTTTCTACCCTTTTGTTTAAGGCATGTGGAAGTGTTACAACATGATTAAATGATTATTTTCGCTTCTAAGCTCCATGTGCTGCCGACTTTAATTGTTGCTGCTATTGAATAGATGGAAACCGGTGCAATATCTATGGAATATAGAAGACACTTAATAAAACCCGAATGTTAAGAAAAATGACGTTTTTCACTCGAGGCCAAAATGTAACTGTTAAATGTTATATCGAAAGATATTTAAAACCAAATAATTAATATAAAAATATTCAAAGAAAATATGAGTTTAAAACTTAAAAAATTTAAAAGTGAATATTTGATTTCGGCATCGTTAGGAGGCTTCACGAATGTCATCTTCTATTTTCATTTACTCATGGCAATTCAGTTTTCAATATGAATATCGACAAAGGCCCATCTTAGATTTGTACACCGGAGACATTTTTTTTTTTCAAATAATTTGAAATAATGTTGAATACAACATGGCAGCTGAAATCCGGAAACAACCCCGAGGCGAATTATTTACGCCATTGGACATTTATTTTAAAAGATACTAAAACTCGTAAAAATATTAAAGCAATATATATATATATATATATATATATATATATATATATATATATATATATATATATATATATATATATATATATATATATAATGTAACGAAACACAAACGTAGTTGTTAAATTCCAACAATGATAAAGTTAACAATTAAAAGTGCTCTACTATTTTCTACTTCTTTTATTTGCCTTTCCCCTTCAGGATTTTGGTGAATATAACCCTCCACACCCTCCCCTTTCTTGTAGCTATTAATAAGTTTTGTCTTTTTGTTAATTCTTCCCGAACCTCTTCTATCGTCGATTTACTCAAGTCCCTCAAGTAAGTTGCACGCTGATTTCCTATGTCCCTTTTTCTTCCAATTTGCCCTGTGAATATCAGATTTTCCAAACCCCACTTTCTCATTACATACTACAGTAATTTCAACTGTCTCTTCCTTATGTTAAGTATAAGTTTGCTTTTGTTTGCATTTTCTCTAAAACGCCATCATTGCTCATATGTTCGATCCATTCTTCATCATCCTTCTGTAGAATAACATTTCTGTTGCTTCAAGTCCCTTACAGACATTATATCATCATCAGGTCGAGCAAGCTCAGTATTCCATGATACGTTAGTTCCATCCTTTCCTGTCGTTAAGTGCATTTGGAGGCTCAACCAGTCTGCATCCCGTTTCTTCCATCAGATGATCAATGTACATCTGCTTTGGTCGACCTTGTCTTCTTTTTCAGCGGGATGGTACCCAGAATATAACGTCTCCAGCAAGCTCGGCATTCGCTTCTTTCATCAATCCCTGTCAATCACTGTAAGCACCATCTAACCTCTTTTCCATTTTGGTTAGTAGTGTTCAGATTAAGGAGCCATATCAAAGATGGACTCTACTGTAGGTCGGGAAAAGTTTCTCTTCGGTTGGTACGTCAGATTTGATTTCCAGGTTTTGTTCATTTCATTAAGTGCTCTCAAGGCTTTTCGAAGTCTGCTGTTGATAAGATTCTCAGTTGACACATTATCGCTACCCAGGTATTTGAAATCGTTTACTATTGACGTTTTCTCCGTTTAAACTTTTCGTGCCTGTAGATGTAACTTGATTC
>OZ010605.1:63414727-63429727 GCA_963932145.1 Acanthosepion lycidas | reverse complement strand
TGTGGGGATCCCAATTTAAACTCTGCGTTGTGCCAAATTCCATTTGGGTTACCGGGGGTCCCACACACGCGCACAAACATAGATGTATATATGTATGTATGTCTGCCTGTGCGTCCGAATGTTCGTGTCCCAGTTTAAGTCAATGTGTGTGCATACAAATAATCGAAAGTTGCTTACTGATCAAATGTGACTTACATTTTTATATACATTGCAACTATATATATTGCACACATGTACACGGATACACGCACGTATATATATATATATATATATATATATATATATAAATATATATATATATGTATACAGAAATATATATATATATATATATATATATATATATATATATATATATATACGTGTGTGTGTGTGCATGTGCGCGCGCGTGTGTATGGAACTTGCTATGAATCTGTCTTTGTCTCCTTACTTATAAGCGTATAATAGTTAAATCTGAACAAAAACATATGACGATAAATCAAAGGAAAGACATAAACTCTAAGAAAAAAACTCAATCATCCTAACAATGCTAATATTGTCCAAGATGATCCAACCATAATCTTTACAAAACGCGCGCCATCTTTCTCATAGTCTTCGCCACTTCCGCTATCTCGAATGCGGGACGCCATTATCTAATATCGTGAAACTCTATGCAAAAATCATTTCCTTCAGCATAACGAATACAAATCGTATCAAATATCATTTCTATGTAAAACAAATCCTTTGGATATGAGCAGTGAAGGGGAAATGTCTCTTTGAGAAACTTGTGAATAGCATCTCCGTTCTGTGCCGAGAAGTATGGTGCGAGAGAAAACGAGAATATTGGTATAAAAATCATCTAACTTCTCCATCAGCAGGAAATATCCCGTTACTCCCCACTTTCTTCACTGACGTGGCCGAACGGAGAGAGCCCGTGCGGTAGGAGATCGTATCGGGGGTGGGGCATGTTGTCTTCTTATGCCCAGCCTTCCTTTCTTAACTGGTTTCCGAATATTCTTATTGTTTGCTTTTTTAAAAATCTATATTAATGACATTCTCTTTTCTTTTGTTCAAAATATTATTAATGATTTCTCTTTCTTGACTTTTAGAATTTTCTTTTCATTTTTTTTTTTTTTTTATCTGATTTCTACTTGTGATTTTTGCATAATTCTTTTGTTTGTTTATATTTTTAAATTATTTTTTCAAAATTTAGGAGTTCTTGAATTTTGTTATATATCTTCGTTTGCTTAGACATCTTTCATTCATTTCCCTTATTCGTTTTTCATCATTTGCTTAAAACTTTCTCTTCACCTTTTCCTTCCTTTTTTTTGATTTTGTTTTATGATACATTTGTTTTGTTAAATATCTGCTTTGTTTATTTCAATTTCTCTTCGTTTTCGCACTTATTCATTCATACTTGATATTTACGATTTTAAAATGGCTTCTCTTTTATCTTTCTTTGTTTCTTGTTTGTTTCTTTATTTCTTTATTTATTTCTTCCTTCTGACTGCCTTTCTTCCTTCATTTCAATATCCTTCATTTATACTCGTTCTCTTCATTGATTTATTTTTAGATTGCCTTCTTTTTTCTTCATTTGTATGTTTCTGTCTTTCTTTTCTTCTTTCTTTCTTCCTTTCTTCTTTCTTGCTCTCTTCCTTCCCTCGTTTCTTTCTCTCTTTCTGTCTTCTTTCCTTCGTTTTGTTATTTCTTTCTTTCGTTTATTCTCCTTCTCTTCATTGATTTATTTTCCGTCTACCTTCTTTTTTCTTCATTTGTGTATTTCTGTCTTTCTTTCTTTCTTTCCTTCTTTCTTTCTTCCTTTCTTGCTCTCTTCCTTCCTTCATTTCTTTCTTTCTTTCTGTCTTCTTTCCTTCGTTTTGTTATTTCTTTCTTTCGTTTATTCTCGTTCTCTTCATTGATTTATTTTCCGTCTGCCTTCCTTTTTCTTTCTTTCTTTCTTTCTTTCTTTTTTTCCTTCCTTCCCTCGTTTCGTTATTTCTTTCTTTCGTTTATTAACGTTTTATTCTTTTTTCTTTCTTTATTTCTATCTTTCTTAATTTCTGTCTTTCTTTTTTTCTGTCTTCCTTCCTTCGTTTCGTTATTCCTTTCTTTCGTTTTTTCTCGTTCTTTTGAGTGATTTATTTTCCGTTTGATTTCCTTTTCCTTTGTTCGTTTCTTCCTTTTTGTTCTTTCTTTCTTTCTTTCTTTCTTCATTCGTTTCTTTATTTCTTTCGTTTATTCTCGTTCTCTTCATTTATTTATTTTTCGTCTGCCTTCTTTTTTCTTCATTTGTATGTTTCTGTCTTTCTTTCTTTCTTTCTTTCTTCCTCATTTCTTTCTTGCTCTCTTCCTTCCTTTTTTCTTTCTTTTTCTTTCTTTCTTTTTTTCTTTCTTTCCTTCGTTCGTTATTTCTTACTTTCGTTTATTCTCTTCCTCTTCATTGATTTATTTTCCGTCTGCTTTCTTTTTTCATTCTTTCTTTCTTTCTTTCTTTCTTTCTTTCTTTCTTTCTTTCTTTCTTTCTTTCTTTATTCTTTCCTTTGTTTCGTTATTCCGTTCTTTCGTTTTTTTCTCGTTCTTTTGATTGATTTATTTTCCGTTTGATTTCCTTTTTCTTTTTCTTTTTTTCCTTTGTTCGTTTCTTTCTTTCTTTCTCTTCATTTATTCTCTTTCTCTTCATTTATTTATTTTTCTCTTTACTTTCCCGACTCTTCATTTTGTTTCCGTTCATATTTGTCAAATATAATTCTTTCATAAAAGTTTGATTTTTATGCCTAATATTAGGTTGGTGCAAAAATAATGACGTAATAATGTCGTTTTTTGACGTAATTTTTAACGTCAAAAAACGACATTATTATGTCATTATTTTTACACCAACCTAATATCTTTTCTAAAGTAATTGTTACTCTTTGACCCCTGTATCCTTTGATTCCTGGCTTTAACTTCTCTTCGTATATATCGGTTTTTAGTAATAAAACGCAAAACGATGTTTACCCATGTTTAATAGATAAGGCCAAGGCTTTGGATAAATTACGTCACAATGTACTGTTGGAAGTGTTAAGCAAGCTTGGTATATTTGCAAAAGAGATTAGAATAACCCATAACCTATACTGGCAGAAAACCGCCTTCATATGGATAAAAATGAAATTCAGTGAATATACAAAAATAGAAAAGGGCTTTATAGGAAAATTATTTCTTTTGTTATGGGAGTTATTCTGAATGAAATAGACTTCATTATTGGGAGCCACAATCTTAACAGTATTATCTCTCACGGGTGGAAGATAGAGGGTTTCTCTCTGTGCCGTCGCTACTACCATTGAAAGAGATCGGAGGAACTGCATCCCCTGGTTCCAACAGGTCTGATCTTCACGGCTAAGACACGCCATGCCACTTAAATCGTAGCAAACCATTCACAATCCCTTTTCTATTCCGTCAAGTAAGTTCACGGAAAAAATCTTGTTATTTTCCCGTGTAAAACTGCCCTATGGAAAAGAAACCTTACAGTTACCCCGATCGCTAAAATCTTAATCTGTTCAAATCTAGAGTCGACAGATATCTTCCCGTCCTATGCATATAAACTACTATAAACTATTACTTAACCTAACCCTCTACGCCGAGTGGTCCCCTGGCCTTGTAGAGTATGGACCTTAGTTTAAAAAAAAATAAAGACTACACAGAAAGGAAAACAAAGGAACTCTTACAGAAAGTCTTGAAGGAAAGCGAAAGGTAAAAACTAAACATCAATTGAAGGAAGACATAATTTGGGGTTGTCAGAACCCAGTATACGAATTAACAATTGGAGTTGCCCAAACGAAGCAAGTACAAAAATGCCCAGAAAGTCTTTTAAATGAGGACGGAAAATGCAACACCGAAATCTGAATTGGGATAGCAAAAGTTGTTTTCCAAAAACTAAACAAAGTATTAAGAATCAGAAAAAAAATATCGTTAGAAACAAAGAAAATTGTGTTTAAATGTTTTTTTTTTTTTTTTAATATGTCCTCCAGTCCGACAGCGAATGCTGGAAAATCTCTTCAAAAATAAAAATCGAGGCAATGGAAATGTGGTTTTACAGAAGGATGCTGAGAATACCATGGACTGAATATGTGAGCAATAAAGAACTTTTAGAGAAAATTGAAACAAAATGGAAACTTATGCTTAACATCAGAAAGAGGCAGTTGAAATTTCTATGGCACATAAAGAGGAAAGAGGGCTTAGAAAATTTAACACTCACGGGGCGTATTAAAGACAAGAAAATCAGAGAAAAGCAACGAACTTGTGTAAATGTTTGGTAGAATAGGGGTTAGTAAAAGCCTATATGGTCAGCTTTACTTAGAGCTACAAATGATAGAAAGTTGTGGAGACCCATGATTGCCGAGGTCCTGAAGAAATAGAAAAATATATTTTTTTTTTCTTTTTGGTTTTTATGTTTCTTTCCATTATTTTTTCTTTATATCTTTTTCTTTCTTCTTCTTTCTTTTTCTTTTTCTTTCTTTTTCTTTTTTCTTTTTTTCTTTTCTTTCTTTCCTCTTTTGTCTTTCCTTTCACTTTCTTTTTTTTTGTGGCGAGCGATGATAGACTGCGTTCTGAAGAAATGGAAAAATAAATATCTTTTTATTTTATTTTTGGTTTTTATCTCTCTTTCCATACTTTTTCTTTTTTTCTTTCTTTCTTTCTTCTTTCTTTTTTTTGTTATTTCTTTCTTTCATTTGTCTTTCCTTTTTCTTGCTTTTTTTTTTTTTTTTTTTTTTTTTTTTGAGGAGAGTGATGATAAACCATGTCCTGAAGTAATAGAAAAATAAATAGCTTTTTATTTTATTTTTGGTTTTTATCTTTCTTTCATTCATTTTTCTTACTTTCTTTCTTTTTTTTTCTTTTTTTCTTTCTTTCTTTCTTTCTTTCTTCTTTCTTTCTTTTTTTTGTTATTTCTTTCTTTCTTTTGTCTTTCCTTTTTCTTGCTTTTTTTTTTTTTTTTTTTTGAGGAGAGTGATGATAAACCATGTCCTGAAGTAATAGCAAAATAAATAGCTTTTTATTTTATTTTTGGTTTTTATCTTTCTTTCAATCCTTTTTCTTTCTTTCTTTCTTTCTTTTTCTTTCTTTTTCTTTCTTTCTTTTTCTTTCTTTGTTTTCTTTCTTTTTTCCTTGTCTTTTTTCTTTGTGTTTTTCTTTCATACTTTTGTCTTTCCTTTTTCTTTCTTTCGTCTTTCTTTTATCTTTCTTTCAGCTTTATGCAACATTTTACCTGTTTTAAATATCTGTCTACTTTATTTCAATTATATCTTCTAATTACTCCTTTTCTTTTAATTCTCTTTAATCTTTCTTCCTTTCTGTTTTCCTTTCTTTCTAACTTTCTTTCTTTCTCTTACTTTTCCTTTCTTAATACACTCTTTTTCTTTATCTCCTTTCTTTTCTTTTGCTGCTTTTCATCTTAGTTTTAATATTTTTCCGCACCTTTCAACCTTCCCTTCTTTTATGATGTTCAAATTTAAGTCCTTTTTTTCACTCACTCTCTGTCCATTAGTTCTCACTTTCTTTATCTCTTTCTTTGTTTATTCTCGTTTTCTTCTTTCTCTTTTACGTTTGATTTCCAATGTTTTCTTTTAATTTCTCTTCATATTTTTAAAATATCATTATGTTTTATATTTTTTTTAATTTACTACATCATCTCTCCCTTCTTGCAATATTTACTATTCTTTTCACGTTGGTTTTAGTTTCACTTCTGGTTATAAGCTTACAGTCTAATGGTTTAACTGAAGGATGAATTTTTATCTGAAAATTTCATTGGTAAATCTTTATAGTGCAAATAATATCCATTATTGAATGAAGTGCATTGACAACATAACGAGATGGTTGCCGAAAATCTATAGCTATTCGGCGGTTTCTGTTATCGAGGATGCCGACATGATATGATTTCTCAGATGTGCTTTGTTCTTTTTGCGTATGTGTTTTAAGCGATTCACCCCAAGCAAGGCGGGAAGCCACTAGCACGCAAGGGGTTACAGAGAGTTGGAGCGATAGAGGAAAGGACGAATAGAAGGATAGAGGATAAATCAAGGCATCTGGAGACGTCGATTGACATTACATTTGAATAGTTGGAGATTATAGCTATCAGGGAATCAGGAAAAGGGGAAGGAGTTTCACAGGCGAGAAGTGCGAGGTATGAGTCTATTGGAGTAGAAGAGACGAATACATTTAACAGTTTCGACAGTGAAAGGGTGAGAGCGAGATGCCAGCTTAGCTGAACGCTTAAATTCATGAAGTCTGGGAACCAGCGAAAACAGCTCATCGGAGCAGTTAACGTGAAAGTATTTGTAACTAAAACAGAGGGAGACGACGGCACGTCTGTGAGGGAGCGACTGTAGAGGAGATGCCAGATCAGGGCTAATTATATTGCATATCCGTCTCTGGATTTCAGCAAGAACCTTGAGACAAACACAAGGGGCTCCAGACCATATATGGCAGCAATACTCCATGCAAAGGCGAATGGTTGATTTGTAGATTTGAAGGATCGACTCTGGGAAGGAAAATTTCCTAGCGCGGTACAAGGAGCCAACTTTCCTTGCGATCGACGTAGCTATTGCCTCAATGTATTTGTTCCATCTCAGGTCAGCAGTCAATGTGAGACGGAGCAGTCACAAAGAGGTGCTCTCGTGTAGTTGAACGCAAGACATTCTAATGGGGGCAGGGATGGTTCACTGTGGTGGGTAATAGAGAGAAGTTTTGTTTTTGAGGCATTAAAGTTAACCAGCCAATTCCTTCACCAGCCCACAACCGACTGGAGGTCCTTTTCGAGATAAACGGCCAGGTTAGTTTTATCAGCGAGGCTAATTTTTTTCTTCATGACTGTAATTCTTAAAATGGAGTGGAGGCATCGGCATACTTCGAATGTCTGGAATTACTTACCTGATTACCCTGTTCCGAAAAGCGGCTGGGGTATTCATTCTGTAAGAGATGTTTATTTTTCTCAATCATATATTTTTTTTGGTAGAGTGCGTATTAAAAGTTAGGTGGTTCTTAAACGATCTCTTTGGTTACTGGAGTCGCTAAGTTAGGACTTCTGAGAGATGTGTGCTTCTTACTTGATGATTGTACTACTTATTTTGGACTGGATATGTTGATATATTTCCAATATCCCTAGGCATTTATGCGCTGTCTTTAATCAAAGGATTATGTTTCCAGTGTGAGACGTGCCATTTCCTCCGAAAACCACCAACTTCCAGTGTTATCAATACGGATAAAATTAACACCAGTAAACAAAACAAAACTTCTGTTAAATGTGTATATAGTAGATTTTTGAATTTACTTGCTTAACGCATAGGTAAATGTTTGCCGTTTATATTTGCGACTCGAATCATTGACTTTCGGGGATACATACATATTAGTTGTTTCTATTTGACTTTCTGAGCATTGACTTAGTTCCGGGATATATAAATATAGGGTCATTTACATTTGTTTTTATTCATTGACTTAGTTTGGGAATAGGTAAAAAAAAAACGACGTTTATATGTTTAGTCTGTGGATATTTACTTGCTAATAGAATGGGCAATTGCGGGTCGATTAAACTTCAGTCTGTAGCAATTGAATAGGTTTAGGAATAGGTAAAAATTGATCGTTTATGTTTGAATCTGTGGAAATTTTCTTGGTTATGGAATTGGTATTTACGAGCTCTTTATATTTGAGACTGTAATCATTGATTTGGTTTTAAAAAAAGGCAAAAAATGATGATTTATATTTAAATCTGTGGACATTTGCTTGTTTTATATTTAAGTTTAAAAACTTGGTACCGGGATAGGTTATTTATTTTCGCGTCTACGGTATAAGAATTTATTTCCTTCACTTCGTTGTTTATATTAGGTTGGTGCAAAAATAATGACGGTTTTTGATGTTAAAAAATACGTCAAAAACCGTCATTATTTTTGCACCAACCTAATATTTAAATTTGTAAATATTGGTTTAGGCGAATGATTAATATTAGTCATTTTTATTTGAGTCGATAATCATTTTCGTGGATAGGTCAATATTTACATATTAGTAGTGAATAATTTGGTTCGGATTAAGTAAATATTGACTTTAAATTTGAATCTGGGATAAAATGATGTATAATTTTTATCTAAATCATATTAAAAATATAAACATCAAAAAAGAGACTAAATAAAACATATTTACAAAATATTTAAATTAAGAAGTTTAAAATTTCACCGCGCAATCTCCTGAGTGCGCATGTGCAGTTGTATCAACTTAAACATGGATTTTGTCTGATCTTGTCGTAAAGGACGAAGTATGCCACACGAAAAATGTTTTCCCCTTTTTGATTAATCCTTTCAATGATCTTTTAATTGGTTCAGCAAACATGAATATTAGTCATTTATATTTGAGTCGATAAATACTTATTCGCTCCGTGGGTAGTCAGATATTGGTCGTTTATGAACGTGGGGTAAAGAATAGTGGTTCGGATTGAGGAATCGGAGAGCCGAGTTCGAATTCCAGTCGAATCCATTACATTGGCTTATGTGCTAATTCTCTTGTGAAAGGGTATAAAACCGCCTCTTCTTCCCCCCCCCCCTGAAAATAGCAAAACAGACCGGGTTCTATATAATTCGATGGCCACTTGTATACTGCAGAAAGAAATAACAACCTACTGGGGAAGAAATCTGCCTCCTCAGTCATGTAGCGAAAGATACATGATCGCCTAAGTGTGTATCACCCATGCCACATAACTGACTGATAATAAGTATTTACTTAATTTAGAGGTAGATAAATAATTTCTTTTGCTTATAGTAGGGGATCTTAACCCTCTGTAGCGGAAGCAGTAAGGCTCACCGCCAAGGATGTAATGTCGACTCGGTAGATTTTCGGACCCACCGACAAGGTTGTAATGTCGATTCGGTTTATTTTATTGCTTCCGTTTAATTCACTCAACTCGACTCGTATGAATTATCTTCATTCGACCAGGCTAATCTCTTTCTTGTATGCAAGAATTTCTTAAGCAGGATTAATTCGTGGAAACATCCAGTGAATTTGTTCTTTGAATGAGGAATTCCTTGGGGAAAACAACTGAGGACTTGCTTTCAAGGTAGAATATCTTGATTAAATAAATGTTTTTCTTTTCCAATTTGATCTGTTTCAATACATCAGTAAATTCATTTTGAACAATCTGATGTACTGAAATGTTTAGACACGTATGTATTTGTTTCAGGCATATTTTATAAATGTATTTGCAGGTAAGAGCCAGAGATTGAAATTCTAAAGAATATATTAATTCTGAAGCTGAACGGACCCTTCACGAAACTGTGCGCAAAATCACAGGCACGCAGACACACACTGAAAGGCACACACAAACACATACAAACGGCCATTTAGAAACATATATGTAGGAATCATATAGACAGTGATATATGCAAATGAATAATGGAGGCACAATGTATGCCATTTCTGTTTTAGAATTTGATGTATGTATATGCAGATATCAGTTTCGGGGTAAATTTTGACGCAGAATTTCTTTAAGTCTATCTATCTATCTATCTATCTATATATATATATATATATATATATATATATATATATATATATATATATATATTATAAGAGATTATAATCAAAACATTGGTGTATATATATATATATATATATATATATATATATATATATACACATTTATATATATACATATATATAAATATATATATACTTTGATGATGTAAGGAAAACAGTGCTCAATGGTAAATAACAGAGCTATTATATATATATATATATATATATATGTATATATATATATTTACATATATATATGTGTATATATATATATATATATGTATATATATACATATATATACATATATATGCATATATATATACATATATATATATATACATACATATATATATATATACATATATATATATATATATATATATATATATATATATATATATATATATATATATATATATATATACATGTGTGTGTGTGTGTATATATATATATATATATATATATATATATATATATATATATATATATATATATTCCACATACAAGAACACCTTGGATTTCTTAAAAAAACACCCCAAAATGATATATATTTAAAACATTTTTTAAAGTAAAAAGATACAATTTTAGTACCTACCGTGTATTTGCTTTCATTTTTCTTCTTTCTCCAGGCTCCTTTTACTACGAAAAATTACAAATTTCTATTCGTCTGTCCACAATGCATTTTGCTATACTATGAATATTTGTTCGAGAAACATCGTAATATGTTTTCAACATTAACCCCTCAGTAGTCATTTTGAGATTAACAAAAGCGTTGAAGATTTAATTCAGGTTAAGGGAATCATGAAAAAATTACAATATCATTGGATTTTGCCAAGACTTTCTGCGCGATCTGATTTACATATAAGATAGATAGATGTAAAAAGGCCGAGATTGATGTGTATAGATATATAACACATATAAGTGAACAGATTGTAACAGCTACGTTTTGAGCTACGGTAGATAGCAAATTATGATACACACACACGGACAGATTGAGAGAGCACATGGAAAAAATATCTCTTGAAATAAAAATGTAAATAAAGCATTCACAGAATAACGGAGAAGTTTTGAGGGAATATTTAAATAGACTTGAATAAATTCTAGTAAATGGAAGAAGGCCAACATATTTTCACTTCGGAAAGTCAATTGAAGTTAAAAGATGCAAAATAAACAGAAGAAATCGCAGAAAGTCACTTGCAGAGTGAAACATCTTTCAAAATCGATGAACGCTTTCGATTTCCATTCACTGACAATCTGCAGATCGGCCCATCGCGCCTCACGCCTGGCGGAAGTCCGGCTTCTATGAAGTGGTCACAAATTATATATATATATATATATATATATATATATATATATATATATAACGGTTTATTATATATGTCCGTTTATTTCACGAACTATTCACGTGAATTAAACTAATTGAAAAAGGTTAAAATGACTTTAACCGATATTTATTACACATTGCATATTTTATATATATATATATATATATATATATGAATTTGTATGTGTGTGTGTGTGTGTTCATATACTTATATACATATGAATATTTTTATGTTTATACGTTCTTTTTATAGATACAAATATTTAAGTAAATGCACTGTTTTATCATACTTAAAAAATTGTATCTATAAAAAAACGTATAAACATAAAAATATGTCTTAAAATAATTGTATGACGTCACTATATATATATATATATATATATATATATATATATATATATATATATATATGTGTGTGTGTGTGTGTGTGTGTGTGTGTGTGTGCGTAAGCATGTAGGCACGATGCAGTAATGAGGAATCGGAGAGCCTAGTTCGAATTCCAGTCGAATCCATTACATTCACCTTACGTGCTAATACCCTTGGGAAAGGCATGAATCCTCTTCTTCTTCCTCCAGCTATGGGTAAATAGCAGGACAGACTGGGTTCTATAGCCTTGGATGGCAATTGGTCTTGGGGAAGGACAACTCTTAATCCAAAACCTGCGGAGGGTCGTTTGGAGACTTTGTGACACGTAGTACATCAGGTCTCTGTATTCGTCCCTTCAAAAAGTCTGGATGGTCCTGCACGAAACCATCACGACTATAATCAAATGTCATGTACAGTTGTCGGGCTGTCGGTTTCCTGGGAACTGATCTGCTTGACCCTCATAGGTCGAATTTGACGAAAGAGTCGATTATATATATATATATATATATATATATATATATATATATATATATATATATATATATATATATATATATAATTGTATATCGATACGATATTAATCTAGTTAATTAATTTACAAACGCCGTGTATACAACAATGTACACGCACACACACACATATGTATTATATAAATATAAAAGTCTCATACATATGTAAAAAAAAAAATAGCAAAAAATAATGGAATCATTATTAACCCTTTGATTCCTGAGTTCCTGAATAATTTTATCCTTTCTACCTGATCCGAAATTCGGAAATAATTGGTATGTAATTTTTCATGGTAGATATAAAAATAGTTACAAGTGTTTACTCATGGTTCGACCGATGCTGGGTATCAAGTGATTTTCTTCTACCCCTGTTCAACCGGTGGCTGGAAATTACGTCATTTTTCTCTACCGCTTGTAAATTGAAATTGATGGTCAGTGCTCAAAGGGTTAATAAAAATAAAAAAAAAGCCAACACTCTGTAACATCAACTATGAATACAGCCACAATATTTTGACCGTATCTAGAAACATTCACATAACTCCAGATACATATATAAAAAAATCTATATATTCACTTAAATGTCAAAATAAAATCATCCTTGATAATGTCTAAAGTTATAGAGGAAACTCTCGGACATAAAAAATATTCGGATAATTTCTACATAATTTATGTTCAGGAAAGAAGAAAATTATCAGAACACAACAAAAATTAAATAAAAAAGATATATATATATATATATATATATATATATATATATATATATATATATATATATATATATATTAAAAAGAAGAGAAGAGAGGTGCCGTAAAATTTCCACATATTATTAAAAATAATTAATTTTGTTTTTCAATGTTAAATATTCTCGATATGAGACATTTTCTATGTTAGTAATCCGAATTTGTTTCTTGAATTGAATTCAATTCAAGAAACACATTAATCATTTTTAATAATATGACGAAATCTCCGCTTTTACCTGAAGACTGTCACGAGACCAGAAACACGTGTAGTAAAATTATGTAAAACAAAGCATAATATTTTTTTTCTAAATAAATCCACATTACAACCAAAAACGTTTACGGCACCTCTCTTCTCTTCTTTTTAATATATATATATATATATATATATATATATATATATATATATATATATATATATATATATATATATATATGGGGGGGTAGAATTAATGAATTTATTTATTTTTTATTTTCAATCCGAAATTTTAAATAGTTCATATATTATTACCGTGGATACGCGTATTTGAAAAACATGACACATTTTTTTTATCTGTATTAGGTCTGTCGGTTTTTGCATTCGATAAATCTTAATAAAAATGTATATTCTACAGCAGGATTAAACTTGCGTCGGCCTTTACAGGAGAGCAACTTTTCTTTATTAAGATTTATGTATGTACGCCTAAAGAAATAGTGGATTTTTTTTTTATCTATAATCTAACAGTTTTTTTATGATTTTAAATGTTATTTTTTAGGCCGGGAATCGAAATAAATATACCGCTCAAATATACTGTTTAACTAAATCGAGCATCTACAAAAATATGGATATCTCTTAAAAATGTCATTTAAAATATCGCATTTTGAGTGCTGGAATTAGTAAAATAGTGCTCGATATAATAATATAACAGAACTGTAAATTATATATTAATCATAAGTATACATTCTAATTCATTCATATTTCTCTTGATTTTTATCACTGACTTACATATCTCTCTCTTCTATATATACATATATATATATACAGAGAGAGAGAGAGAGAGAGAGAGAGAGATACAAACCGTTCAAATTTACTCGATCTGTTTATCTATTACAAATTGTTCCCAGCCATTTAATTATGTTTCCCCTCCCTCTTTATATATATATATATATATATATATATATATATATATGTGTGTGTGTGTGTGTGCATATATATATATATATATATATATATTTATATATATATATATATATATATATATATATATATATATATATATACGCAGCCTATCATTACACGCACACACGCACAGACATATATATACTAGCAGTAGAGCCCGGCGTTGCCCGGAGATGTAACAGTAAGAGATAGATCCAGTATCGAAACTTCATAAAGACTGAAAAATAAAATTGACAAAGATTATTGTTTAAGGTTGACGGCTACGCATGTTTTAATTATTTTTTTTGCTTTGTTTTTGTTTTTTGTTTCTGTTTTTTTTTTACGAATTGGTCAAACCCAAACTCAAACAAAAACATTGTTTTCAATCGTTATGAGTCTACCGATTGAATAGAATTTTATTATAAACAATTGTCTTGTAAATGGAATTTTTAAAGCATTCTGAATGTAAAAATAAAAAAAAGTGTGCAAGACAATAAGAAACACTACCTGCCAAAAAAATTGAAGTTTTGTTGAAATCGGTTAAAAAAAAGTAGGAAATCCGATCCCATATATAAACGAACGCGAACACCTGGGTTTTATAAGTATAACTCGAAGTGAGTTGTCCCCCTTTCATTAATGCCTCTTAATCGTGTTTTCAAATTGATTTTGTCCCCCCCAAAAAAATGTGTTTTTCCAATTTTAGGCGCTGTTAGAACCACTGCAAGATAATTTTACGTAGTCTTGTGAAGTTTTGTTGAAATCGGTTGAAAATTGTAGGAAATCCGATCCAATATATAAACGTAACAGACTCACACACACACACTGAGACACACACACTGCGTTTTATAATAAGTAATATATATATATATATATATATATATATATATATATATATATATATACATATACATATATATATACTTTTTGAAATTGTAGGTCTGATGTATTGGATCGTGGTTATGATTCCAATGTAATAGATTATAACAATGGAATAGTAAGGTTTTAGTCTTTTATATTATATTATATACATACATACATATATATATATATATATATATATATATATATATATATATATATATATATATACGCACACACACAGAGTTGTTTAATGAGTTTCTAAGAGCATCTTGAAGGGTAAATCACATAGATAAACTGTACCTGCGAAGAAAATCTGCGTTCCGTTGTCCTAGAAAATTTTGAAACATGCCCGAACGAAACCTGTTGCAGTTGTTTTAGAATTTCTAATTTATCCGTTGTAAATATGAATATATTTTCCAAATTAAGTGTTCCAGTATAAGAGAGCTGACTGTTAATTGATAGAAAGGTGAAATGGCATTAACTATTATATGCCCTTTCATATGTTGTTGCTATATTCCTAATACATTTTGTTGGTTGGTTGATTTTGATATAGAGGGCCT
>OZ010605.1:63397227-63407227 GCA_963932145.1 Acanthosepion lycidas | reverse complement strand
CGTTGTAATAAATATTGAGAACAATAGTCGGAATAATGTAAATATTGTAAAAAAAATCAAAAGCAACCATTTATAAAAATAGTTGTCTCGTGTCCATAAATAGTTACACTCTTCTTGTGTCGTGTCCATAAATAAATAGTTACACTCTCCTTTTGTCGTGTCCATAAAAAAGTAAAAATCAGCTTAGTGTCAAAAATAATTATAATTAATTCACTTATTTTAAAACAATGAGAATCGACCCTACTTTTTTTCCTCTTCATAGACAAACACGTGACATTCTCACTGTCGCAGAGGTAATACTGTCAACACGTGCGTCAATGAAAATTTCGGTTTATTTCAGGCCCTTATAGTAATATACTCAACAAAATTTCGTGGTAAAATAACGCCAGACAGTCAGTTACGTGGCATGCGTGATACACGCTTAGGCGATCATGTATCTTTCGATACATGACTAACGAGGAAGATTATTTCCCGCAGTTGCCATACAAGTCTGCATGCGATTTACGGGGAGAAGAAGAGGATCCATACGTCTCCCAGTATTAGCACGTAAGCGAATGCAAAGGATTCGACTGGAATTTGAACGCGGCTCTCCGATTCCTCAATCAGCTCCGTTATCCATTACTCCACCATGCCTCAGACACTTCTTCTATTTCGAATTAAATTATCTGGATACGCATCTATAATAATAATAATAATAATAATAATAATAATAATAAACTTACCAGAAAGACTGTATACACTTTACTTACTCTTTATCTTATCATTCTGTTGGATTACGATCCATTTTTTAAATCAACATTTGACCCTAAATTCAAATTTTGAATCAGTATTATTGTCTCTCGAGTCTCTAATACCAGATAACAACCAGATAATAATTAATACTCGTTTTGTTATTTCAACGTCATTTTCATTCTTATTTTACATATATTTTTGTATATATAACTGTTACGCGATTAAGCGGGGGGTTATAATTATTTACACAGTGTTATAACTCCCCTACAAGGGATCAACACGACACGATACGAACGCGTAACCTTAAACGCTTATAATGTCATCTAAAAGAGAGAATAAAAATGAAGCTTTTCATAAACTTATTAAATTGCACACTGACACATCAATTATCATAATAGACAATACAACGATTTAAAAACATAATTGCACTTATTACGATCTATCCGATATAGATTTAGTTGCCAAATAAGAAGGTACTGAACATTTAACGGCACGACCGCTAAGCCCCTCCAATTTATGAGTTTTTAATATCTTACTTATTATAAAACGCAGATCGTGTGTGTCTGTACGTTTATATATTGGATCGGATTTCCTACATTTTTCCACCGATTTCAACAAAACTTCACAGAACTACGTACAATTACCTTGCGGTGGTTCTGGCAGCGCCAAAAATGGGAAAAACACAAGTGTTTTTGCACGAAATCAACTTGAAAACACGATTAAGAGGCATTAATGAAAGGGGGACAACTCATATCGAGTTATACTTATTAATATCGAGTTATCGAGTTATACTTATTATAAAACCCAGGTTGGTTGTGTGTGTGTGTGTGTGCGTGTGTGTGTGTTTATATATGGGATCGGATTTCCTACATTTTTCAACTGATTTCAACAAAACTTCACCTTTTTTTTGGCAGATAGTGTTTCTTATTGTCTTGCACACTTCTTTCTTTATTTTTACATTTAGAAGGCTTTAAAAATTCCATTTACAAGACAATTGCTTATAATAAAATTCTATTCAATCGGTAGACTCATAACGATTGAAAACAATGTTTTTGTTTAAGTTTGGGTTTGACCAATTCGTGAAAAAAAAACTAATTAAGACATGCCTGTCCGTCAACCTTAAACAATAATCTTTGTCAATTTTATTTTTCAGTCTTTATGATGGTCGATACTTGATCTATCTCTTACTGTTACATCCCCGGCCAACGCCGGGCTCTACTGCTAGTCATTAATATATGGTCAGATTTTGTGAAGTGTCTCGGGTCGAAAAATTTCAGCGTCAGCGTGATATGATATTATGATATATGATATCATAACTTCACCCGCTTGATAGCCAGGGATCCGATTCTTAGAGTAAATCCTGATGAAGCTATTCTATCATCAGACGTATAATATCGGATCTGTGGTATTGCCAGCTTTTTTTTCTTTGTTTTTCCTTTTTTTAAATCGGATCTGGAACGTGCTGTCGTTTCCAGTGGGGGCCATTTCTACGCCATAATGAAGTATACATTTACAACTGCATTTTTCTGACAACTGATCGTTCTTACACGTGCATGATACTTCTTAGACATATTTCTTGTAGGTTCTGGGGCTTCGCTAGCTCGTATCTCCACCTTTCCCCTTTTCGCTTCTTAAAAAATTTCCACGAAGACGGCTTCTTCCTAAAAGCCGCTCTTTATGAAGCAGATACGAGGGAGCATGATTCTCCGAACACTGCAATCTGATCAGTCCAACACCAACATTTATCTATCCTATATACCTCTTACTTCTTACGTGCATGAAGCAAACACATTCAATAGTTCCCTAACTTGAGTGCCTCTTGGGTCAGATGTACATTAGCGGAGAAAATTTCACAATAATGATCTAAACTAAAACGAAACGTTTTTACCGCCTTTAAGGGCCAAAAAGTATATTTAAAAAATGCATTTTTGTAACAACTCAAAACATTGAATAACTTTTTCGTTTTCAAATAAGCTTCATATATATTCCATTACTTTTCAGAATATGAGCTATCATATCTCTCCACAACTTCCTTTCTGTTGCTACCAATTTAACTCTCGCTCTTTAATATCCATCTTTCTTTTTATTCCTTATTTTCCTGTCCAGTTGCACAATTTCTCTAGCCTTGTGAAGGTTAAATTCTCTAAACCTTCTTTCTTTTTTATTTCTCAAAATTTCAAATTGTACCTTGATTGAAAGCAGTAGTTTGTTTGTTGCCCCTATTCCCCTCAAAACTTCCCCATTTCCTACATGCTCTGTACATATTTTCAACGTTCATAGCTAGAAATGTATCGCTGTAGTTTCACGTCCCTTCGTTATCAGTAAAGAAATTGCCCAGCACTGGATGTCATTTGGGAATTAGACTTTACAGAGGAGCCATTTTTTTTTTTTTTTTTTTTTTCTAAGGTCATTTTCCGATTCCAAAATACCTTGTTTAAAATAATGTAGGTCATGTTTTAGTAAATATTCCGCAATTTCTACGCGTTTTTTCGGGTGTATTTGTTGCATATCTTATCGGTTTATACCTTGATATCTTCTATTTAAGAAGGCGAAGGTTAGGGCACCTCGAGGTGGCGTAATGGTTAGCTAGCTTGTCTCGCTAGAACAATTACGACTGAGTAGTGAATTCAGTCCTCACTAGGTGCCCCATACTTTCAGCCTTGTGCTACATTTAAGCTACGCTCGGAAAATCACTGGGCACCTCGGCGTGTTGTAATGGTTAGCAAGCTCCTCTCGCTAAAACAATTAGAAATGACTAGTGAGTTCGATCCTCACTCGGTGCCCCTTTCTTTTGGACTTGTGGCACAACCAAGCTACGCTTGGAAAATCATTATAAGAAGGCGAAGGTTAGGGCACCTCGAGGTGGCGTAATGGTTAGCTAGCTTGTCTCGCTAGAACAATTACGACTGAGTAGTGAATTCAGTCCTCACTAGGTGCCCCATACTTTCAGCCTTGTGCTACATTTAAGCTACGCTCGGAAAATCACTGGGCACCTCGGCGTGTTGTAATGGTTAGCAAGCTCCTCTCGCTAAAACAATTAGAAATGACTAGTGAGTTCGATCCTCACTCGGTGCCCCTTTCTTTTGGACTTGTGGCACAACCAAGCTACGCTTGGAAAATCATTATAAGAAGGCGAAGGTTAGGGCACCTCGAGGTGGCGTAATGGTTAGCTAGCTTGTCTCGCTAGAACAATTACGACTGAGTAGTGAATTCAGTCCTCACTAGGTGCCCCATACTTTCAGCCTTGTGCTACATTTAAGCTACGCTCGGAAAATCACTGGGCACCTCGGCGTGTTGTAATGGTTAGCAAGCTCCTCTCGCTAAAACAATTAGAAATGACTAGTGAGTTCGATCCTCACTCGGTGCCCCTTTCTTTTGGACTTGTGGCACAACCAAGCTACGCTTGGAAAATCATTATAAGAAGGCGAAGGTTAGGGCACCTCGAGGTGGCGTAATGGTTAGCTAGCTTGTCTCGCTAGAACAATTACGACTGAGTAGTGAATTCAGTCCTCACTAGGTGCCCCATACTTTCAGCCTTGTGCTACATTTAAGCTACGCTCGGAAAATCACTGGGCACCTCGGCGTGTTGTAATGGTTAGCAAGCTCCTCTCGCTAAAACAATTAGAAATGACTAGTGAGTTCGATCCTCACTCGGTGCCCCTTTCTTTTGGACTTGTGGCACAACCAAGCTACGCTTGGAAAATCATTATAAGAAGGCGAAGGTTAGGGCACCTCGAGGTGGCGTAATGGTTAGCTAGCTTGTCTCGCTAGAACAATTACGACTGAGTAGTGAATTCAGTCCTCACTAGGTGCCCCATACTTTCAGCCTTGTGCTACATTTAAGCTACGCTCGGAAAATCACTGGGCACCTCGGCGTGTTGTAATGGTTAGCAAGCTCCTCTCGCTAAAACAATTAGAAATGACTAGTGAGTTCGATCCTCACTCGGTGCCCCTTTCTTTTGGACTTGTGGCACAACCAAGCTACGCTTGGAAAATCATTATAAGAAGGCGAAGGTTAGGGCACCTCGAGGTGGCGTAATGGTTAGCTAGCTTGTCTCGCTAGAACAATTACGACTGAGTAGTGAATTCAGTCCTCACTAGGTGCCCCATACTTTCAGCCTTGTGCTACATTTAAGCTACGCTCGGAAAATCACTGGGCACCTCGGCGTGTTGTAATGGTTAGCAAGCTCCTCTCGCTAAAACAATTAGAAATGACTAGTGAGTTCGATCCTCACTCGGTGCCCCTTTCTTTTGGACTTGTGGCACAACCAAGCTACGCTTGGAAAATCATTATAAGAAGGCGAAGGTTAGGGCACCTCGAGGTGGCGTAATGGTTAGCTAGCTTGTCTCGCTAGAACAATTACGACTGAGTAGTGAATTCAGTCCTCACTAGGTGCCCCATACTTTCAGCCTTGTGCTACATTTAAGCTACGCTCGGAAAATCACTGGGCACCTCGGCGTGTTGTAATGGTTAGCAAGCTCCTCTCGCTAAAACAATTAGAAATGACTAGTGAGTTCGATCCTCACTCGGTGCCCCTTTCTTTTGGACTTGTGGCACAGCCAAGCTACGCTTGGAAAATCACTATAAGAAGGCGAAGGTTAGGGCACCTCGAGGTGGTGTAATAGTTAGCAAGCTTGTCTCGCTAAAACAATTACGAATGAGTAGTGACTTCGATCAGCACTGGGTGCCCCTTACTTTCGACCTTATGCCATATCCAAGCTACGCTTAGGAAATAAGAAGGCGCAGGTTCGAACCCTGCCAAAGGGATTGTCTCCTTTATTATTATTATTATTTTACTCCTCCTCTTCCTCCTCCACCGTTTTTACTTCACTTTAGGAACTCTCCTCCTCCTTCTCCCCCCACCGTTTTCAGTTCATTTTATTACCCTTTTTACCCCTCTACTTCCTCCTCTTCCCCCCTTATTACTGCTGCTGCTGTTGTTGTTTATTTCTTCACTTTCTTCCGTTCATTTATTATTCATGTGGATCTGATCTCCCAAATATTTCTTCTTTATTTAATACTTATTTATTCTTATTTACTCTTTATTTAGTAGTTTCTTCTTCTTCTTCTTCTTCTTCTTCTTCTTCTTCTTCTTCTTCTTCTTCTTCTTCTTCTTCTGCTGCTGCTGCTGCTGCTGCTGCTGCTGCTGTTGTCTTTACGGCTTCTCGTAAAGATCCCCGTCTTTTTTTTCTTTTTTATTCTGTATTCTTTCCTTTTTTTTATTCATTTTTTTTCTTTCTATAGGAATCCCCCCGCCCCTTTTACTCGACAGCTTGCACTGAATATCGACGAGATTCCTGTTGTGTCATCAGTTTTTACTCAGACGCAATGAACAGTGTCTCGTATACAAAATGCAACACGCAGGGATGCAGTTACTTTTGAGACAAAGGATGCCGAACGAACATAAAAATTCCGAAAAAGTTCAAGCAAACAGCCTCCTACTCTGGATGGAACAAGAAATCAAAGGGGACGCATAGCAAAATAAAGCTCGTTTACGTATTGGGTAGTTCAAGAAAAGAACTCCTTTTTTTAAAAACACCAACGTGTACAGAGGGAAACAGTAAGAAGTTGCGTCGGATAACAAGCATAGAAGCGGATTATATGACGCTATTACTCTCAATGTATCCACTGTTTTTTTTTTTTCTGGGCCTGTGTTTTTTGGGGTTTTTTTTTTCATCTCAAGTAAGGCAGCAAAGCCATTAAGACTTTTACGAATAATCCAGAGTGATCTACCTTGAATTTTTTAATCTCCTCTGTCAGGGAGCTATTTCGGTTTACTGGGACTATAAAAGGACACTATTCGCGAACCTTGTATTTTCAGTTTAATAAGTCCTTTTTTAAAGCCTACACCTGCGTCCTTTTGTCATTACAAAGACGCAATGTGTTACTGGGCGTGGAAGAAGTAAAAAAAATAAACTGAAACATTACTAACGCGCGAGAACAAAATAAGAGTAAATCAGGAAGACAGTATAAAACGATTGACATCAGGCGCCAATTTGACGTTATCCTTCCGATCAGATTTACTATCGAGACGGGGTAAATGGTTGTGTCATAAACGTAGGAACCAATTCGAGAGCTGATGCAATCAGGAAGGTCGTTAATGAAAATTAAAAGCAAAATAAGACCACTGATAGAGACATGGGGGACACCTGCTTAGCACAAAAGATCTAGAAGTAAGGGCGTTCAGGATAACATTCCTTTCATGATTTGACAAGAAAGACTGGGTCAATTTGAGAAAAAAAATGTCCTGAAACACAGTAAATTTTCAACTTGAGCCGAAAACCTGTATGCCAAACCCCGTTGAATGTCTAAACTTCAACGATGGTTAAAGTAACAGCGCATGATTCACCATAGCTTGATGGGTTGTTTTCGCACTTATCCTCAATCCATCAGCAGTTGGCCTCGAGAAACGAAAGCCATATAGCAGAAATTAATAACGTTCCCTTTGATCTTTCTAAAGAAACGAACCTCTCCAAGAATTATTTCGAGGCAGCACACCAGATGACAAACATCATTTACTTTATTTTCTAAATTTAAAGAGCCGGTGTTAGCTTCATTAATCGACACACAAACATGTATCCATACCATCTGATAAATATTATTCGTTCAAATAATTTCAATTTAAGATAAAGAAATTCAATTATATTTTTTAAAGCATATTGTGAATTATCTATGATGTGTTTAAATAATTCTTACATACAGTATTTAAAAAAAAATCAAAACAGTTAAATAGTAGGGTAATTTTCTAAGCGCAGCTTATATGCTACACAAGGCCGAAAGTTGGGATCGAACTCACTGTTCAGTCCTAAAGTAACTTAGCGAGACAAACATTACACCAATGCCGAAGGGAGCAAGCGAGTTGAAGAAAGAATGATGAATAAACCAGTCCATGATTGGAAAAATATGATCTCGAATAATATTAGGTAAGCTCTAAATTAATACCAAAATTGGAAATCGTCATGAAATGACATGTTATCCAACTTTTAAAAAGATCATCGATTTTCAATCCATAAGAATCTTTAGTTTATTAATGCTAATTAATAGCCCATGTGGAATTCTATTAGGTTGGTGCAAAAATAATGACGTAATGATGTCGTTTTTTGACGTATTTTTTAAGTTCAAAAAACGACATTGTTACATCATTATTTTTGCACCAACCTAATACAATGGATCACTGAAGGAATTACATGTCTCCAAGCGAAGATATTACAAACGGACCTCAAGAATTTTTACATGGAAATTGGAAAAGCAGCTATAGAAGTCAAAAACAAAAAAAAAAAAAAAAAAAACGTAATCATCTCTTGAAAAGGTGAAAACAATTTGGGAGAATATCTGGAGCTACCCAAAAGGTTTAAGTTAAAGTAACTCAAGGATTATATTGCTTAAAGCTTATTCTGAATTGTCTGTGCCGTGTTTAAATAATTCTTGCATCCTGCATTTTAAAAAGTTTCAAAATAGCCATGTGTTAGGGTGATTTTCTAAGTGCAGCTTAGATGTAGTACAAGGCCGAAAGTGCGTGGCAGCAAATTGGGACCGAACTCATTGTAGAGTCACTAAAGTGATTTAGCGAGACAAGCTTGCTAAACATTACACCACGTTAAAATGTCCAAACGATTTTCTAAACTTAGGCCGAAAGTGTGGAGCACCCAGTGAGGATCGAACTCACTACTCAGTTGTAATTGATCTAGCGAAACAAACCTGATAATCATTACACCAAGTCGAAATACCAAACCGCATCGCGCGTCCTGGGTAACACGATAAACTACGTCCTCTGATCAGAAGGTTTTGAGGGGCAAGGAACCACCTCTTAGTTGCTGGTCCACCCTGACTCGCGGTTGTATTACCTGTTAGGGTCCCAAATATGGGCAATTAGTTAATCCCCAAACTAGGGACAAAACATGATGAAAGTGTAAATATAGGTTTTAATACCAGCAATAAATTTTTGGAGGAAGAATTATTACCAACAATATATTTTTGAAGGAAAAAATTACCAGCAATACATGTTGGAAGAAAAAAATATTACCAACAATGCATTTTTGAAGAAAAAAGTATTGGCAGTAATATATTTTTGGAAAAAATATTACCAGCAATAAAAATGTTGTCGGCATTAAATAACACATTGAGGTTGATATAACGTAAACCAAACCAAACCAAACCAAACCAAACTAAACTAAACTGCCTGCCCTTCTTCACCATACCCACTCCCCCTATCCCAAGAAGTATAATTGTAGCTTTAAGTTCCCGCAATTTTGTTACTTCGGTTTTCAGGTCCTTATAATTTGACAGTTTTTATTAATTTTTTTTTAACATACATTGGAATGAAGTTATATCAATTAATTATCAGGTTCCATTTTTTTTAAATTTTTTAACAATGTCTACTCTATTTGTTTCAAGTCGAGGTCGTTTATACTATAGTTCGAAATGTTATTATTAATAATAATAATAACAATAATAATAATAATAATAATAATAATAATAATGACAATAATAATAGTTTTAAAAAGAGCACGGTTTAAGAAAAGGAAAAAAGACTGTTTGAAAATGTTAAACATATTTCAATAGAATGTCGGTCTTCAAATTATATTGAAAAAAAAATCAAATGTAAAAATATATAAATCTACCAAAATGTATAAATCTTTGAACAAACGTTGCTTGTCTACGATTTAATAGTGACTGACTACAGTAAATGTGGCACAAGGCTGAAAAAATGGGTATATATATATATATATATGTAAATATAAAAGTGAACAGAGAAGTCAACACTTAGAGGCGACAGTCTGTTTCATATTCATGTATAATGTTCTTCCATTTAACAACATATAAACTGGAAACAACAGACAACAGTTTTATAAATAAGGATCACTTCACTCTATGGATTAACAGTATTTTAATTCATACATTATACACCACTAGCGATGGATGTCGCCAATAATAGCATTAATATTGCTGATTGATTCTATGTGTGATTATTTCTTTGTATATATATATATATATATATATATATATATATATATATATATATATATATAAATTATATCAATGAAATGGTGGATGATGACTTTGGAAAACTGAAAATGTGTGATGTTAGTAGACCCTGTCCAATAATCAATAATTAAGAGTGACCATTGTATTCTGTTTTCCGACAAATTCAAGAGACTTTCTCGCTATGGAATAAGAGAAGGAAAAAACGTCTACAATTTAATAGTGATTGAATACAATAATTGTGGCACAAGGCCCAGAAAAATGGGGAGATGGGTCAAGGCTGGT
>OZ010605.1:63367227-63392227 GCA_963932145.1 Acanthosepion lycidas | reverse complement strand
CAATTTCTTTTTTTTTTTGTTTGTTATTTCATTTGGTCAAGATGTTTTTCTCTTTTACTCGTATAGTGCACATGGTATTCGCTTCGTTTTTTGTTGGTAGGATTTTATATATATCAAGATGTTTCTTGAAGAGTGCAGCGTCTTTTTTAATGAGATGAATTTGGTGTTTTACTATTTATAGGAGAGGGTCATTGTTTTTTTGTAAGATATCCTTCCATTCCGATTGTTATAGTTTTAAGAGTTAGTTCAAATTTTATTAGATCACGGACTCCTAAAGCTCTTGTTATTAGGTTGGTGCCAAAATAATGACGTAATAGTGTCGTTTTTGACGTATTTTTTAACGTCAAAAAACGACATTATTACGTCATTATTTTTGCACCAACCTAACACTTACATTTCATTATTATTATTATTATCATTATTATTATTATTATTATTAATTATAATAATAATAATAATAATAATAATAATATTTTCTTTGATTTCTGGCGTTTACACATTTCTTTCCGGGTCCCGCCCAGGGACCTAATGTTAGATATGCCATCATGACACTTTCCACTGGCAAAAAAAAAAAATACATAGAAAAAGCCCTTCGTAAAGTGTGGGCTGTACTTGTGAGAACAATTTTTTGTATCTCTTTGAGGCATGGACTTCCATGAATCCCTTCAATTAGTTTGCTGGAATCTTTTCCAAACAATCATAGGGCTTCAACTACAACAGGGATTGTTGATGTTCCCATATGCCACATTTTTGAGATTTCTATTTCAAGGTCCTTGTATTTTGACAGCTTTTTGAATAACTTCAAAGATACATTGCAGTCTGCAGGGACTGCCATATCAATAAGGAGGCACTTTTTTGTTTGTGGCATTTAATAACAATATCTGGGCGGTTGGCTCTGATTGTTCTGTCAGTGTGTATTGTGTAATCCCATAGAATTGTAACAGGTCATACCTCCGTAACCGGGTCTGGGTGGTGTTCATACCAGTTTCTTTCAGTTTTCTTCCCGTAGAAGTTGCAGATTTTCCAGTGCAGATATTGGCCCACTCTGTCATGCCGGGTTTCATATTCAGTGGGTGCCAATATCGTGCAACCTGATACAAGATAATCAATCGTTTCCGGATATTTATCACAGAATCTGCATTTTGGGCTAACACAATATATTGGTATATATGCTTGATAATATTCCTAGTTAACAAGCATTGGTCCTGTGCAGCAAGGATAAAACCTTTATTTTCAGCTTTCAACCCCGCATTACGTAGCCATTGATGGGTACGGGTTTTGTCTATGCCAGCTTGTTTGGTACGGGCAGAGAATGAAACGGTTTATCTTGCCATCGCTTCTGTATCTGGTCGGTTACATTTGTCTTTGCTGTCTTTTTTAAGTATCATAATAATAATAATAATAATAATAATAATAATTATTATTATTATTATTATAAGACTACTACTACTACCACTACTACTACTAGTAATAATAATAATTATTATTATTATTATTATTATTATTATTATAAGACTACTACTACCACCACCACTACTACTACTACTAGTAATAATAATAATTATTATTATTATTATTATTATTATTATTATTATGTCCCTTGGTTACCTTTTTTTCTGGATTGTGTAGGTTGAATAAATTACAATGGGTTTGCATAACCAGCTGAACCCCCTCATCACATCTAGAAACTTTATTCAATTTTTATATTCATCGTCAGGATAGCTTAATAGACAATTGAAAAATAGATTTTTTTGAGGGGGTGTATTTCCGTAAAAAAGCATTTTTTGTTTCTTTTTCCTTGCTAGTCTTGTTAAAGTTGATCAGAAGCCGTGATATGAAGACAGCAGAATTATCTTTCTATTATTGACGTTTTCTAGTAAAAGACTCTTCAAATCTCTAACAGGCTCTGCAATATTTTGGCTGATTTCAATGATTCTGTTGTCTTGCAGACTGCCCAGTTCTTTTAATCTTCTTCCATCAAGGCTCTTCATAATAGATCATCATAGGTAACATCTTCCATGGCATTTCCTAAAATTTTTCTATTTTTTTTTTTTTTAAGAAAGTTATGACATTTAGCCAGCTTTACAGATTCGCCAATGTTACGCACAAAGATTTAACAAATTATGTTTTCCTTCTTTACAACAACAGGGCCATGTTTAACGTGATGTTTCGATAGGAAAGTAAAACTGACTCATACGGACAACCAATTACTATATTATTTTCTATATTTTATTATTATATAAATTACTATTTATTATATATGTCCTCAACTCCGATGTCATATTCACGATGTTTCGGCTGTTGTATGCTCCGGCCTTCTTTAGGTGATTGGCATTTCGAACCAAACTCATTATTTCGTCCACCAGGGTAAAATTTCTAGTTCCACATGCCATGCCTCGCTCGGATGACTAGTATCAATTATCTCAACTCATCTTTCCAAGTTTTTGTTGGACAGGTATTGAACTGACAACTCTTTGGGTTAAGTCACTGTTTTCAACCAAGGGTTTATCCACTGGCTCATTCTACAGTGGATCTTGGCAATTTAACAATTACCAATAAAACGCAAAATAATCTATGAATATTTTTTAAATATAGGTTGACCCAAAAAAACAGGAACTATTTAACAATCCAATAAAACCAAGAGTGAGGGAAGAAAAATATTTTATTCATGGTAATTGAAACCTTACAACATGCCATTTCAGAAACAATGACGGTATATTAAATATTACGTCCTGTAGATGTCGTCCTCTTATACGAATGCATTCTTGAAATCTGCTGTTGGGATTCCTCATTGACTGCTGGGATACTGTGAATTTCATCTTGAATTCTAAACGGCGAAATGTTTACTTGCTCAAGGTCACTGTCTCGCAGTGTTGCCACTTGCTCATGTCTGGCAATACGCATTTCAAAAATTACTGTCTTTTGAAGTCACCCTGTATATTTTCTGTTCTATAAAATAACGTATAATCAGAAAATATATTAAAACAAAATGATTTCTAGATTAATATAAAAAAAGGAAACCCCTATCTTTTTAGACTGAAATAATCACCTCTCCGTTCCTAGCAGTGTTCGAGAAAATTACAAAGTAAATCGTTAATATTTAACGTCCCATCCCCACGAGGGGTGTATGTGGCACAAGGCCGGTTTAGCGTGGGTTCTCGGAGCCCGAACACAGTAAATCGTTGCAATACAACACGAAATAATTTTCGTTTTAAAATCCACAGGGCGGTAAACGAGAATGATAATGTTTAAAAAAACAGAGATGGTTTCTTAAATATTGTTTTTTTTTTGGGGGGGGTAAGCATTTCACTCCAAGCAACGCGAGAGTCTCTCTAACACATAAAGGGTTACAGAGAGCAAGAATACAAAGGGTGTTTGAGGAAAGGATAAAGAGAAGGAGGGGGAACAAGATTAAGGCATCAAAAGCTGTCGATTAACATTACAT
This sequence comes from Acanthosepion lycidas, assembly GCA_963932145.1. NCBI lineage: Eukaryota > Metazoa > Mollusca > Cephalopoda > Sepiida > Sepiidae > Acanthosepion > Acanthosepion lycidas. The sequence goes on along the minus strand of OZ010605.1, from coordinate 63,388,782 downwards.
TTGAATATTTGAAGGTTATAGCTATCGGGGAAGCAAGTAAGAGGAAGGGAGTTCCACTGTCGGGAATTGTGAAAGAAGCTGTTGGAGTAGAAGAGGCGGTTACATTTGACAGTTTTGACAGTGAAATGGTGAGGCCAAGATGCCAAACTAGTAGCACGCTTAAAGTCACGCAGTTGGGGTACCACTTAAAGAAGCTCGCCAGAGCAATTGCCATGAAATGTCTTCATTAAATATAGACTATTCACTCTCTTTTTCATTGTCCGATCCACTGACGACGGCACTTAACATTATCTTAAAAGCATCCATTTCTCGCCACCAGTAACAATCCTTCGTTAAAACATTCGCAGATGTCGTGTAAACAATGCTACGCAATAATCGACACGTTGTTAGCAATTCTCGGGGTACACGTCGTGTGGAACCCATTTTCCAAACATAGAACCCTTTCCAATCTTTTTCAGTTGACGTAGGACTGCCGTATAGCTAGCATTAAATTCCATGTCAACTTCTCTAGACATATTTTCAGAATTTGTTTTACCACGGCTTCCAAATTGAATCGACGCCTTTTGGACGACCTTCTCTTGGCTCGACGTTTAGACAAAAATTTACCAAAAATTTTGAAACGGGAAAACCACATCCTAAAACTCCTTTCACTCAATGCATCGGCCCTTTATGATACAACATTTCTAATGTGTTATTGAGGTGGAAAGAACAAAAAGGGGGGAAGTTCCAAACTATATCATTAATAATATTCTTATATTTAGAAAGAAAAACATGCAAATTACTTATATTAGAATTAAGCGGCAACACATTAATAAATTTTGGTCAACACTTTCACTAAAGAAATCGGGCAAAACTTTCTTTCTCAATTGATATCTATCTATCTATCTATCTATGTTTGTTCATATCTATCTATCTATCTATCTATCTCAGTCTGTTCATATCTGTCTATCTATCAATTTATCTATCTCAGTCGGTTCATATCTATCTATCTATCTATCTATCTATCTATCTATCTATCTATCTATCTATCTATGTTTGTTCATATCTATCTATCTATCTATCTATCTATCTATGTTTGTTCATATCTATCTATCTATCTATCTATCTATCTCAGTCTGTTCATATCTGTCTATCTATCAATTTATCTATCTCAGTCGGTTCATATCTATCTATCTATCTATCTATCTATCTATCTATCTATCTATCTATCTATCTATCTATCTGGTTCAGTCAATTCATTGTCTATCTATCTATCTATCTATCTATCTATCTATCTATCTGGTTCAGTCAATTCATTGTCTATCTATCTATCTATCTATCTATCTATCTATCTATCCATCTATCTATGTTTGTTCATATCTATCTATCTATCTATCTATCTCATTCTGTTCATATCTATTTTAGTCAGTTCATATCTGTCTATCTATCAATTTATCTATCTCAGTCGGTTCATATCTATCTATCTATCTATCTATCTATCTATCTCAGTCGGTTCATACCTATCTATCTATCTATCTATCTATCTATTGAATTCAGTTCATAGCTATCTATCGAATTCAGTTAATATCTATCTATCTATCTATCTATCTATCTCAGTCGGTTCATAGCTATCTATCTATCTATCTATTGAATTCAGTTCATAACTATCTATCGAATTCAGTTCATATCTATCTATCTCTCTATCTATCTCAGTCGGTTCATAGCTATCTATCTATGTATCTATTGAATTCAGTTCATAACTATCTATCGAATTCAGTTCATATCTATCTATCTATCTATCTATCTATCTATTGAATTCAGTTCATAGCTATCTATCGAATTCAGTTAATATCTATCTATCTATCTATCTATCTATCTATCTCAGTCGGTTCATAGCTATCTATCTATCGAATTCAGTTCATATCTATCTATCTATCTATCTATCTATCTATGTCCCTTCTTATATTTGTCTGTCAGTTTATCTATTCCCAACACCTTAGACAACTTAAACCTACTTAGGTACATGAGTTTTTGTTAACTTTTTCATTGGCTATCGCGTATTATTTTTTTTCTTTTCTTTTTTCCAATGTGATTTTTCCTTTGTTGCGGGTCGGTCTTTCGCTTCGGCTGTCAGTTTCATGATTATTGATAATATTACGCGTAGCATTGTTATTTTCAAAATATGCTTTGTTAAGAAGCTATTTTCGATGTGATTTGCACCAAAGGCGAGTTGAAGTGCAACGGCTTGGTGCAAAATGTGGTTCCTTATGAATAAGCAGATAATCATGTTATTAGAATCTCGAACTGAACTGAACTCAGAAAGGAATCCCATTAAAAATATAGGCAAATGGACCTGGATATAGAAGATGTACATTGGAATACACATATATAGCTTGCGTACATAGATAGATAGATAGATAGATAGATAGATAGATAGATAGATATGAGAAGCGAGACAGAAACGTAGGTAGATAGATGAAGAGTGAGGCACAGAGATACATAGATGAAGCGATGAAATGCATACATATATACATATATAAATTTATATATGTATGCATGTGTGTTTGTGTTTGTAATAGATGAAGAGATGAAATGCACATATATATGTACACACACACAAACACCTATATATATATATATACATAAAACACTGGAAGAGATAGAGAGATAGTGATAAATAAAAAGATTAACTACAGATAGATAGATAGATAGATAGATAGATACATAGATAAATAGAGAAAGAAATATGAGTAGAGTGACAGAAAGGTAGGGAGAGGGATGAAGAATGAGGCACAGATACATAGATAAAGCGATGAAATACATATATATATATATATATATATATATATATATATATATATATACATATAAATTTAAATATGTATGTGTGTTTGTCTGTGTTTGTAATAGATGAAGAGATGAAATGCACATATATATGTACACATACAGATATATATATATATATATATATATATATATATATATATATATATATAAAGACAGTGGAATAGATAGAGAGATAGATGAAAATATTAACTACATACATACATGCATACATACATACATACATACATAAATACAGGTATATAGATAGATAGATAGATAGATAGATATTTGATGAAGCTTTAATAAAAGTGTAAGATGTGAGATTTTTTCTTTATCTTATTATTCTTTCTGATTCCTCTCTATATTTGAGCTGTATTTCATCTCAGCTCATAGATATATGGATATGAACAAATTGCAAAGAGTGTAGAGGAACTAGATAGATAGATCGATAGATAGATAGATAGATAATGATAAGAAATACATATATATATATATATATATATATATATATATATATAGATAGATAGATAGATAGATTGATACATATCGGCAGAGCGAACGAGATATATACAGAAATATCAAGTAATTTAGAAAACAAGAAGAGATATATACAAAAAGATAAAGAAAAGAGAGTGGGGATAACTATACATATATATAACCCATGATTTATATGAAAATATAAAACTACTGTAAAATGATGAGAAATATTGTCAATAATTTCAACATAGATATGTCTTAATATCTTTCCAATACACACGCACATGCACACGCACATGCACACACACATACACACGCACGCACACACACAGACACACACTCATATATATATATATATATATATATATATATATATATATATCAACACTAACTAATGAATTACTAATCCTCGCTTTGGGTGGTGCTACTCGAAGTTTCATGCGTATAGAAATCCTCAGGCAAAGATTAAACTTATCCCCCTTAAAATGATTTATAGAGTACTGGCAAGATACTGGATTAGATCATCTGCATATAGAAATATTATTGAACGAAGATAAAAAAAGAATACGTAACCATATTTTCAGTCTTAATAATCTCTATCTATAAAAGGCGGGATGTGCGTGTGTGTAACGAATGCGCGGTCGCAATTTCGACGGATTTGCACCAAAATTTACATGCACATGCTCCAAGTTAGCAGAAAGGCCATGACTGACCTTGCATTTCCAAGCTCCCATCGATAGTGGAAATAATCGATTTTTTCATGCTTTTACGGCAGTTTTCATGTAGTTTGCGGCCATTTCTATTGGCCAGAGTGAGAGCCTATAGCTGGCTGCCACAAATAGGTAGGAACATTCGAGCATGCAAAAAACATCGATAGCTGCATTTGTCACAAGTGCGAAAAATTTAAATCTGTATGGCACTTTACTCCAATTGGCTCATTCGCTTGAGTAAACACAACGTTGATTCTGATTCCGCAGAACTGGGTTGGGTGTGAAAAAGTATTTGTTGTTAACATTGTGAGATAGGCAAGAAGGCATGTAGCAACATCAGCACGGCAAAGGGCACTCCTTTAAAGGCAAGGAAGGGCAAAAATAGTCAAGTGATAGCGATTGCTGTATGAATCAAGCACGGGCAACGCCGGGCCATGCTGCTTGTGGAATATATAGAGAAAGCATTTTTTTTTATATTAATAATATTAATAATACAATAATATCGAATAATATTTTAAGTATATTTGAATATTTGGCAGCCTTGGCCTAATTCACAGGAATATGGTGGATCAAAATCAGCTTTAAAAGAAAGGCTGTACAAATCGCATATAATATATATTGTGATGAAGCCCTAATGGATAAAACGCGTTACGAAAAAATTTCCAATTTATCAGACATCTTTTCTTTTAAAAACTGTTCTTGATATACAAGAATTTATATAAAAAAATTATATATCGTTATTCCATATGAATATACATGTGTATGTATGTGTTTGTGTGTGTGTTTGTGTGTGGTTGTATCTAATTATATTGCTGACAGTTAGCCATATGTAAAAGGGAAGACAGGCCAATATCAAAGAGAAAGAGAGAGAGAGGACTTTGCAGGCATAACCTAAACAAACATAAAAATTAAAACTGCATGAGTGCGTCCGTATCATAGAGAGTAAGAAAGAAATAAATACATATATACATACATACATACATACATACATACATACGAAATTCGTCTCTTGTCGTTTGTTTTTAGTTTGCACCAGATGCCCCTCAGGAAGACATCTCAACCCCTGTTGGTAAAACAGTCACTCAGACGAGTGTTTCCTAATCAGGCGAAGAAAACTTCACAGAAGGACAACTCTGCTAGTCTATCATAGAACAGCTTGGCAGATTAATTCCGATCACGATCCTTTTTTTTTTTTGAGTCATCATTACCTCTACAGATAGTGATTTTTCAAGCGTAGCTTACATGTGGCACAAGGTCGAAGGTATGGGGCACCCAGTGAGGATCGAACTCACTACTCAATTGTAACAGTTCTAGTGAGACTATCTTGTTAACGATTACACCGCCTCGAGGTTGCCACCAGAACAGATATTAGGTTGGTGCAAAAATAATGTCGTTTTCTCACATATTAACATATGTGAGAAAACGACATTATTTTTGCACCAACCTAATACATCTTTTATGGGACGTGTCTTTTCATAACGTGCGAGATCCTAGGCCCTATGCTTTGTAGCCTTAGGCAATGATTGTTTCCCTTACTATCTATCCCAGTCCCTCTTCTGTCATCCATTTCCACCGGTTCGTTAATTAGGCTTCTCTCTGTTTAATTATTGCCTTTAATATGCCTTTAATATTCTCGAACCCCACTTTCTTCATTAGGTGTTGAATAAATTGTAATGACATAAGTGCACAGGTGTAGGCTTTAAGAAAGATTTACTCAACTGGGAATACAAATAAACTCGGCCTTGTGCCACATCTTACCTCGTGAGGAGGCTGGTAAATATCATCTAGCTGGGATCTGTTATTCAGCTTCTAGCTTTTGCCGAACTCTCTTCCTTCGGGCAGAGAGAAACCCGGACGAGGCTATGCCGAAGGGCAAACTCTCGTCCGGGGAGACAGACAGACCGGGACCAGTTTATGCAGGGTTATGGGTAATTTTTGGCGGAGCCTTCGGGCTCGGATTGACCCACATTAAATTCGGCCTTGTGGGGAGGCTGGTAAATATTACTAACTGGAAGTTGAGTAAAACTCAGACTTATGCGAGAACTATCGTCCTTCAAATAGTAGCCCTGACTGCTGGGTTGACTTGCGATGACCCTGTGCATAGCTGTTACCTTTATTCTTATTGTAGTGGTGTTTGCAATAAACGCTTACTTATTTATCCACTGTGTTTGTCAAGTATATATTCCTATTAGCACGGAAAATAACAAACCTTACTTTTCTTACTTAGAACATTTTATATAAAAAATATCACGACAAATATAAAATTCACGTGTTTTTACTGAAAAATAAACATTTTGATGACACTTCAAATTATTTATCGGCAATTTGCGATAATTTTTTCAAGGAAGAGATAAGTAATTTTTCGCCCTCCTTGTTTTTAAAAAAATAAAATATTAGAATAGACACTATCTGTCTTATTCTTTGAAGGAAATGAATATCATTAACTCATAATATTTTAAAATTAAATATTTTTCCTCTGGAAAAATTAAATTTAAACGTTCTTGCTTTATTTTTTTCACTAAAAATATACTTTTCTCTGTTCAAAGAGAAATTTATACTCCATCTCTGAAGGGATATATTTAGAAAAAAAATGTAAATATTTCTCTGTCCAAGGAGAAATTAAAAAATCCATTTGATTTGGATTAAAGTTTAACGTTGTAAATATATATTTACAACTGAAAATCGGAATTTTACCCAAATGAACGGAACAACGCTCAAGACCGATCTAAATTTATTTTCATTTAAAAAAAAAATCCAGGAGCTTAAAAAATAAAACAAACACAGGTTGTTTGAATTTGACCAATGAAAACACTAGTAAATCGTTTGCAACCACCGTTGCTATAAACAAACCACCTCATAACTGCAGTCGCTAAAACAAATATTTTCTTTAGAAAATAATGAAAGCTTTTAATTTCAAAATATTACCATTTTAAATAACATTTTTATTTATTTATTTAATTTTATCAAATAATTTTCTTTCTTTACCTTTTATTAATATTTTCTTTAAAATCCGATCTTCTAAAGTATTTATTAAATAAATTTTCACAGTACGTATTTGAAATCTGTCAATTTAGAATTGAGTAACCCCAGCCAAGATATGGCAGCAATCCTCAAATATTGAACTGATCCGATTCTTGTGAAAATAGATTTGGTTTGATTCATTTGTTTAATGGCATATCAACAGCTTATGGGCCATCTATTGCCTAAATTTAATTTTCTTGGGAGCTTTGAAGTAATAAAAATATGATATATGTTATTATGCTTTCACAATAGAATACATGGTAGATGATTCTCAGCCTTTGTGCGTATATATGTTTGTATGGACATTATTACTAGAGGCGGTGATATGTTTGTTTTATATTGTAGTTTTGTTAAATTTATATTTTGGAATATAGTTTGCTTTCTTTAATTGTAGAATATTATATTATGATTAATGTCGTCAAAGACTTCTTTCATGTCCGTTGTTTGGCTGTATTGTATGCCTTCAACTACAGATCAAATGTATTTTTGGTCATTTTTAGATAAAATGTATTTCTTACATTTTTATATAAAAATGTATTTTTATACTTTCATAGTGTTTTGCTTTTGTTTGGGGGTTCACTATTTGCCCATAGCTGGGAACCTAACGTGATCTACCACCCCGGGTCAGGGTGGATCTTGGAACAACAGCAATTAAATGGTTCCACTCTTCTGAAAATATCCAATCTCCCGAGGCCTTGATGTCGGATGTAGTTTATCGTCATACTCTGGGCTATGTGAAAATAGAGTATGACAGGAAAAGTCAGATACATTCAGGACCCGACTATTTTTCCAGCCTCTTCAATGAAGGATCATATATGTGTTCCATTTTAGTTCTGCGGTGAACCTGGGTTTCAATAAACGTTCAAATCAAAGCGCCTAATAGTGAGGATACAATGTGGATAGCATGTCTAATTCTGATTCCCAAGCCTAGATCAAGTTTTACTAGCCTAGATTAAAATTTCCAAGCCTACATAAAGTTTTCCAAGCCTAGATCAATTTTTCTAGTCCTAGATCAAGTTTTTCGAGCCTAGATCAAGTTTTCCAGGGTTAGATCAAGTTTTTCAACTCTAGATTAAATTTTTCAAGTCTAGATCAAGTTTTCCAGGCCTAGATCTATTTTTCCAGGCGTAGATCAAGTTTTTCAAGCCTAAATTAAGTTTTTCATGGCTAGGATCAATTTTTTCAAGCTTCGATCATGTTTTTCGATGCCTAGATCAAGTTTTTCAACTCTAGATTAAGTTTTTCAAAGAATAGATAATTTTTTCCAAGCCTAGATACATTTTCCGGGCCTAGATTAAGGTTTTTAAGCCTAGATCATTTTTTCAAGGTTGCATCATGTTTTCCAAACCCAGATCAAATTTTACAAGTCTTGATCAATTTTTTCCAAGCCTAGATCAAGCTTAGATGAAATTGTCGGCGAAATTAAATAACTGAGCTTAGATTATGATAAAATTTTTCTTCTTTTGAATTCTAGGCCTTAACTCGCCATAACGAACAATAAACGTTCACAACTTCCTCTAGCTCTATCCACCAACGTGAAATTTCGTGAAAGCTTCTTTTTTTGATTTATTTTTTTTTTACTAATATTGATCTCATATCAGGTCCAAGAGCCACTCCTGGCAGAGTGATGCTGTGTGATGTGTGACCGTAACAAAAGGCAAGAAGTACTGTTGATAAGATCCTGTAGAAATGATATCTCTAGATTTGAAGCGGACAAAAATATAGTGATTGGAAAAACATCCTCTTGTAAGTGAGTTCCACAAAGCAACAGTTATTGGGAAGACGTTACCGGAGTGGCGATTACTTCTAAAAAATGTTAAGAAGAGAATTATTTGTGTGTGTATACGTGACATAGTGGATCCTAGCTGCAAAGGTTAAGGTTACTTGCAATGGAAATCTGTTTAGACTTCTTGATTTCGTTTTGCAGCATATCAACACCTCTATGGGTTATACAATGCCGAAATCTAAATATTTTGAAAGGAATCCTATGCCTTCAATTACCGATAAAAATCTATTGTTATTCATTTTAAAATAAATTTGTATTGTTGGGCATTTTACTATAAATAAGTATTGTTGGTAAATATTTTTTTATAAAATGTATTGCTGGTACTTTTACTAATAAATGGATCTTTTTTTATATTTTTCTTACACTCAAGAAATCCTTGCGTCTTAGTAGATTTATTGCCTTGCTTGGGGTGAAATGATATTCAAAAAATTGAGATAATAACAGCGCAGTGTTGGTTCGCTAGCTTTCGTTCGCAACCTGCCTAAGAGAAGACCAACAACAACATACTTTCAAAAAACTACGTGATGTGGAAACCACCGTAGTAACATTTAGCCAGGGTAGGCAGTGACCTTGTAGAGGACAGGCGTGTCTAGAGGGATCAACAACATACTTAAACGTATGAACGGCGAGTTTCATAATATATTGTTTTGTTGGAGATAAGCGGATATTTTCAATTCGTTTTTGAAACGTTAATTTTTCCTAGGGTATGGACATCCTTTCATGATTCAGTTCTAAATAATCCATTAACGACTCTAGTATTCACGAAGTTAATATTTACTAGGATTCATTCATTTCATGAAGTAGATGCCTGCAAATAAACATGGAGGAATACAGTAAAGATAGTCTGTACACATATTTCTTGACGAAGTATGGTGACAACTTGTAAATAATTAATGCACAACTTTTGGGTGAAATTCTTCTAGAAATACATACTTGTGCAAATTAATTGAAACTGTCACTTTGGTTTCGTTTCATTCACCATACGGTCAGTTTTAGACTCACTGGAGTGACAGGGTGTAATCGCTTTCTATTTTTTCCTTAGATTAGGCCATTGGCAGTGGTGTGCAGTAATATGAATCTTTTATCTGGTCAAGATACACCCTTGTGTAAATTAATTAGAACAATCGATTTAGTTTACTTTCTTTCACCATACGGTCAGTTTTAGACTCACTGGAGTGACAGGGTGTAATCGCTTTCTATTTTTCCTTAGATTAGGCCATTGGCAGTGGTGTGCAGTAATATGAATCTTTTATCTGGTCCAGATACACCCTTGTGTAAATTAATTAGAACAATCGATTTAGTTTACTTTCTTTCACCATACGGTCAGTTTTAGACTCACTGGAGTGACAGGGTGTAATCGCTTTCTATTTTTTCCTTAGATTAGGCCATTTGCAGTGGTGTGCAGTAATATGAATCTTTTCTGTGCTCCAGATACACCCTTGTGCAAATTAACTGAAACAACCAATTTAGATTCCTTCTTTTCACCATACGGTCAGTCTTAGACCCACTGGAGTGACAGGGTGTAATCCATCTCTATTTTTTCCTTAGATTAGATAATTTGCAGTGGCGTTCAGTACTGTGAATTTTTTCTCTGGTCCACATACACCCTTGTGTAAATTAATTGAAACAACCGCTTTAGTTTATTTTTTGTCTCTTTTCACCATTCGGTTAGTTTTAGGCCCACTGGTGTGACAGGGTGTAATCAATTTCTATTTTTCCCCAGATTATATCGTTTGCAGTAGTGTGCATTAATATGAATCGGTTTTCAGGATGTATGCTGAAATTTGTTGAAAAATATTGCGTCATCCGTGATTTTATCAGATTTTTAAACAATTGTCTCAACTGTCGATTAGTTGTCCTACAGTCATTGTCTGCGATGGACGTTACTCCAAGAAAGCGTCCGAAAATTTTTAACGCTACACGAACACACTGGCAAGCCTTACTAGTGAGCAAATCAAAGTATTAGAATGACCCGAAAGCTCTCCTGTTTTAAATCCAATCGAGAATCTGTGGTCAATCTGCAAGGAACGACTTCGTGGAATGGAGAGACGAAGTACTATCATGTGCACTGGGTCATGTTACATTGGGAAAATATGAAAAAGTAAATCATAACGGAATTATTCGTTTTGTTTCAATTCATTTACACAAGGGTGTATCATAGTATTAAAAGGGACACAAGGTTTGTTTTATTTTATTTTTTTTATCTTTATTTTTATAATCTGAAAATGATGAAATCTCGTCTATATACATTTGAAGATAGCTAAAAACAGATATAAATATAAAATTCCGGCGTTTCTCAACATTATTAAGCAGCAGCACACCAAGGAGGAAATGAAAACGTCACTGTACACTAAGGATAATTTTTAAAGGATATAAATTTAAATGTTATGAAATAAAACCATAGATTTAAAAAAAAATACACCTGCAAATATGAGCTTCCTTTAATGTTTCTATTCATTTGTTTGTGCAAATTTTTTTGTGTGAAAACTTTGCTTGATGATTTTTCACGATTTCTTCAATGTTTCGTCGAATATGCGATGAATAGAAATTCATTTCTTCTGTTGAGCGTAATTTTTCCCGCTTCTTATTTTTAATGTTATTTAGGGTTGACAAGCGTAATTCACATAAATTAGAATAAGAAAATTGCAATAAAACTGATAAAGCATTTTTACCCCATGTGGTATATGCGTTTATATAAACATCCAAAATGTATCAATGACAATATGCATGCCATGCTAATATCTTGCAGCACACTTAATAGGATCGTACAACACTCTAGTATGACTCCTTTAAACTGTATCGTACGCAAATTAGATAGACAAGTATAAATAGAGAACAACAGGCGAACATAGCGTGGCTATGCCTAGCAAACCCGGTTCAGGACACGGAGAATTGTACTACAACTAATACTACTTCGCAGAGAGATGTGCAAAAACATAACAAGACTATTAATTTTCTCATATTTTTACAGATTTAATGGGTTGTTTAGGCATTATTTTTTTCTTTATTTAAAACTTAAATAATAAACATAATGACAGCTGCATATGAATTTAAGCGTGTCAGATATACCATATGATATTAGAGATATGTAATAAATATAAAAGAAAAAGAAAAAGTATCATTAGCCTATGAAAACAAATAACGGAATTGTCAATGCTACCGATAATGCAGATGAAGATTAATTATCATCGGCTCTTAATTATTAGATTGGTGCAAAAATAATGACGTACTAATGTCGTTTTTTGACGTATTTTTAACGACAAAAAACGACATTATTACGTCATTATTTTTGCACCAACCTAATAGATTTTGACAAAAAAAATATTACCAGTATTAAAAATTTTGTCGGCATTGAATGTTGATATACCGTAAAACCAAACCAAACAAAACCAAACCAAACTGATTTAAATATATTTTCCATTCAATGGATCTAATGCAAAGGATATCAACTTTATTTGAATTTCTGCTTCAAATATTAGATTGGTGCAAAAATAATGAAGTACTAATGTCGTTTTTTGACCTATTTTTAACGTCAAAAAACGACATTATTACGTCATTATTTTTGCACCAACCTAATATCAATAAAAATCTTTACACGCCATTAATTCTTATTAGAAGCGCCTTATTTTTTAATGCCATATTTCCACTTATATTTACGTATTGAGAGTTAAATAGAAAGAGAGAATACAGTGGAATACAGTGCATGAAGTCGGAAGTGTTTTCTTTTTTATTCGATTTCTATTAGATTTCATTCTGTTTTTTAATTCAATTTTTGGTTTCATTCCGTCTTGCCGATCACCGTTTTGCACAGCAACGGCGGGTAAACGAAAACACGAAATAGCGGAACGTACGAAACGATACGAATGACAAAATGGAATAGAAGCGAATATTGATCGAGTTGTCAATCTATAGCATCTGCTGTCGCTTAGTTAGAAACTTGAGTCAACAATGGAGAAACGTCCTCTCATTTGCGTCAATATCCTTAACCACACTTCTTCAATCTGGACGACGACAGTTTTCTCCCGACGAAAACGTCACGCTAATTCTACCAATCATATAATTCTTCTTACACTTGTCATAGAAATATATGAATCTATTAAGATAATATATATATATATATATATATATACATATATATATATCTTATGCAGTGTTACATAAGAACATGCACGTATCCACTACAAAATTGTACACTTTTGTTTCGATGTCAAAAAAGGGAAAACCTTTTTTAAGCATTTAATCAGGTGGGAATTCATTGAGTTACGATTCCCAGCCTGATGAGACGTCTAAAATGGTTTTCCGTTTTTTGACGTTGAAACAAAAATGTACAATTTTGTGGTGGGTATGTGCATGTTCTAATGTAACACTGCATAAGATAAATAAATATTTACGGCTCTACTTTGTGTATTGTGAACTGTTTTTAAATTAATGTTTTGAACACTGTAATCTTACAGTTCGTACTGCTACACTTTCATATATATATATATATATATATATATATATATATATATATATATATATATATATATATGTGTGTGTGTGTGTATATTAACAAGGGAACCAAAAATTTCCTCATGAGTATAGACTATTTCAACCAACGTCAATACGTTGGCTTTCTTCAAATCAATTTTGATAATAATTTCTCTGTTGTGTAATTTATATGCTCTGTTATAATAAATACATTGAGCTCTTTCTGTGGATCATTTTTCCACTTGGATTATAGACCAACGGATTTAATATATGTACTATATATATATATATATATATATATATATATATATATATATATATATGTGTGTGTGTGTGTGTGCTTGCATTGCGTTTAGCATGAAAAAGACTGTCGCTCTTGGGTGAAGACTTCAATGTGCAATTTTGTATTTGCATACGCTCCATCCCTGATACCGATCGATTTAAGTCATAAATATAGAATACCTCAAAACTAGGATATATATATATATATATATATATATATATATATATATATATATATATATATATATATATACACATTCATGGTTTCATCATTCTCCCACCACCGTTACTAATCATTTCCACCAATTTACAATTTCTACCAATTTACAATAACTATTAGCTAATTATATTATCATTGCCTCCAATCCCTTGCAACATTACTATCACATCATATCATATAGACCCGTTATTAAATCAAACTACCCTCTCACCCAGCATATTAAATATTAAACATCACCATATAAATAACCAATAAGGATTACAAATTTCTACCTGTTACCTATACACAAACAAATAACCAGCTTTAAATATAACAAATAAACCACCATTTTTTTCAAAATTTAAAAATAAATATAAATAATAATAATTTTTACCTATCATAATTTCACACAAATGCCACCACGCGTATATACATACGTGCGAGGAAATATTATTCAGCGGAAAAATAAAATATATGACATGTATACATTCACGAGACATTCACGAGACATTTCCGCCACACTTCCAATCTTTAAATTTCAGCATACAAATGCGTATGTATAGACACAACACCACCCGTATACATACATATGTCATATCCGAAACTGCCCACATATGTTTATATATGTATGAGTCCCGACGGACGACCAAGTATGTATATGTGTCTGCATACATCGATGTTGGCGTCCCCCACCACTTCCACAATAACACCAATACACGCAATCTACATAAACCCAAATTTAAAAAAAAAATTAATCAGTTTGTCTGACGATCGCTAAAGCGTGAAACCCAGGGTCACAAGCTCACATCTATCCAAACATACATATATATATATATATATATATATATATATATATATATATATATATTCGTACGTTCCGCTATTTCGTGTGTGCATTTGGCACCGTTGTGATCACCAAACTCTTCCATCTAACAATTGTGGTTCATGGTGGCATTCAAGGTTGAATAGTGCAATGGTTTGCGTCGATTTCTATCGTACCGGAGATGTTAGAATTACCGCGTTCGTCTTCTCAGAATTTAAAGTGGTAGGACCTAAGAAGCACACCCTTTCCCAGGGAAATTCAGAGTTTTCTTTCTGCTAGACTAGATGCCCACCAAGGCTGTCGGTCCCATGTGTTAAATACTAAGACTTGTAGCAAAAATCAAGAAAAAAAAACATTATTATCCCCACAAAATTTGTTCAAACCCAAAATATGTTTCTGATTTGAATTGAGTTTGATAAGCCGTAAAATATTCAGTCAATTAAAATAGAGACATCATTTTTATTTTTTTTATTTTATTTTTTAATTCAACACTCTTTTTAATGAAAGTACTTAGTAATTGAAGAAGTTAGACTCTGTTACATCTAAACATTTTTGCTCCATTCTAATTGAAAGCTTTTTCTGATGGGCCAGCTTGCTATAGCTTCTAATGGTAATAATAGTGCAAGCATTGAATGGGATTCATTTTTTATATCTCTCTCGTTTAGGTCTTAAGGTACCCGACAGGAGTAAGGATTATTCGTTCACTGTGGTGTATCATGCTCGTTTCTGTTGCTGGGATGAAAGACCGGCTGTGTACATTCCTAGAATTCATTTGAAGTGAGATGTTGTTCTTGGGCTAGCAAGAGGTTTGGAGCTATTTACACGCTAAGGAAAATACAAAAGCTCCTACAGAAGGTAGCGAAAGAATGCGAGAAGAAAGGAGTTAGTATAAAGTGCAAGAAGTCAGAATGCATGGCTATCAGCAAAAGGGAACAGCCCAAAATTCAAATTACAAATCGGGGATAGCAAAATCAAACAAGTACAAAAATTTAAATATCTGGGAAGTGTTTTCACGGAGGAGGGAATGTTCGTCAGTGAGATCTGAAGACGTATTGGGATGGCGAAAGGGGAATTTCAAAAGCTAAGCAGAATATTAAGATACAGAACAAATTGTTTAGAAATAAAATAAAAGCGTATTGATGTCTATCCTCCTGTATGACAGCTGGACAATCACTCAAAAAATCAAGAAGATACTGGAAACAACAGAAATGTTTTACTACAGAGATACTGAGGATGCCATGAGACGAAAATGTGAGCAACGACGAGGTTTTAGAGAAAATGGGAAACTAAAAAGACAAGCAGTTGAAATTTATGAGACACGTAATGAAGATCTATCTATCTATCTATCTATCTATCTATCTATCTATCTATCTATCTATCACTGTCTGTTCATATCTATCTATCTATCTATCTATCTATCTATCACTGTCTGTTCATATCTATCTATCTATCTATCTATGTCCATACATATCTATCTATTTATCAATCACTGTTCGCACATATCTATCTATCTATCTATCTATCTATCTATCTATCTATCTATCTATCACTGTCTGTTCATATCTATCTATCTATCTATCTATCTATCTATCTATCACTGTCTGTTCATATCTATCTATCTATCTGTCTATCTATCTATGTCCATACATATCTATCTATCTATCAATCACTGTTCGCACATATCTATCTATCTATCACTGTCTGTTCATATATATCTATCTATCTATGTCCATACATATCTATTTATCAATCACTGTTCGCACATATCTATCTATCTATCTATCTATTTGTCTGTCTGTCACTGTCCGTTTATATCTATCTATCACTTTTGATATCTATCTATCTATCTATCACTGACTGTTCATATCTATCTATCACTTTTGATATCTATCTATCTATCTATCTATCACTGTCTGTTGATATCTATCTATCTATCTATCTATCACTGTTCGATCATATCTATCTATCTATCTATCTATCACTGTTCGATCATATCTATCTATCTATCTCTGTTCGATCATATCTATCTATCTATCTATCTATCTATCTATCTATCTATCTATCACTGTTCGCACATATCTATCTATCTATCTATCTATCTATCTATCTATCTATCACTGTTCGCACATATCTATCTATCTATCACTGTTCGCACATATCTATATATATATATATATATATATATATATATATATATATATATATATATATATATATATATCTGTCTGTCGCTGTCCATTCATATCTATCTATTCATATATGTCTATCACTGTCTGTTCATATCTATCTTTCTATCTCTATCTATCACTTTTCATATCTATCTATTGTTGGCGATCATGACTCTCCACATTTTCCTGTCCTTTGTAGCTCTTAATAATTTTTCTCCTTCTCCCAAACTTCAATCAGTCCCATGAGAGTATCAAATATTACAAGCCATCTTTTCTCATGTGCCCGAGAAATTTTGAATGTTTCTCTCTACTGTTAATTATAAGTGTCATTTTGGGTACAGTTGTCTTTGTCATTGGTCACATGTTTAGTACATGGTATTCTCAGCATCCTTCTGTAGAATAACTTTTCTGTTGCTTCAAGTCTATTCTGATGCTTTACTCTAATAATATATTCTAAACATATATTTTCACTATTTGCTGTATGGATGTATATGCAATTGTAAGAACGAATGTAAATTTTACTGTTTATTAAATAAATCCTGCCTATAAAAAGTCTGATTATATTAGCACAGGGTTTCTTCAGCATTTCTGCGTCATAACTGACTTTCACATTGAAAGATTTTTTCCCCGACCACCTGTATAGTAAACATTCAAAATCATACCAAAATTCTTTGGTAAGAGTTTGTTACTGGTTCATAAACTGACTTTATGTTGTAGTAAAAATGCCAAGGCCGGTAACAAATAATACTGACCTGCAGCTACTGCTGACCAGATATTGGTAGCTAATCTCTAATCCTATCAAGCTGTAAAATATCAGTGTGTGTGCGGTGTGGGGAGAACAAGCCGGTTGCCTTGAATGGTTCGAAGACGAAACTAATTACATTCCATCATCACTGATGGGACTCAATAGTACCACCAGTGACAATGAATGCATGACCCCTCAGGGAGGCTCCGTACTATGAGCGCCTTTTGAGGTCTTAAACTCACCCCAGACTTCAAGACCTCGTGATATCCTCTACTTTTACAGGAGCCAGATGAGACCTAAAATGGAGTACTGCTCTCATATATGGGCAGGAGCAGCCCAGTCCTCACATTCCAGTCTCGATAGACTCCAAAAATGTCAGCGATATCGCCCTGATTGGAAAACGTTGTTCTTTAGAAACATAACAAAATATAGCGGGAAAATATTTTCGAGGTTAAATAAAAGTAATAATACATGTAGAAAGCAAACCAAAATTTGAGTTCAGTAAACGAAAAACAGGAAAATTTCAAACATTCATCACAAAAAAAGAAGAAAACAATGAAGGGCACAATCTTTCATATTCTTCATGCAGAGATGTGATGGGTCGCAGACAGAATGAGGTCAAAATGCCAAACAGGCAATGCAAGCAGAAATAGAGAAGAAGGGTCAGCTTTCAATTTTTTTTTAATGTCAAGAATTTTGCCGGCTTTTAGCAAACAATGTTTTCCGTTTATTATTCATAGCGACACCAATAAACATGACCGCTATTAATTTTTTAGCAGTCTTTGATTGTTCCTTTGTTTGTTTGTTGGTTTGTATCTATCTATCTATCTATCTATCTATCTACGGAGAGGAAAAATATACCATCTTCCTTATTCTAACATTATCTATTTATATATGATCGATTGATCTGTCAAATTTGTATCTATATCAAATTATATATATATATATATATATATGTTTGTATATATATATATATATATATATATATATATATATATATATATATATCTGAGAATGGCGAGAAAGTGATATCTAATATAAACGTTAATATAAACATAAAATTTTATGTCCGCTAACACGCTAACATATATTAATAAACACGCACGGACGCAAAGACATATATATATATATATATATATATATATATATATATATATATATATATGAGCAGCTCCCACGATATTCCTTGGTCCCTCCATGCAACTTTCTACATTGTAGCAAATCAGCGACATAGCTCGGTATTCCATTGGTAAGATTTTCCTCTAAAACAGCTGATTCCTGCGAGCCACCGCCCTGTGGAACCGATTCCCAAAACGATGTTTCAGCGATCACTCACATCTTAACTTGTTTAAGACAAAGTTTAACCATTATGTACCCCTTCTATCCATACCAACTGTCCCCTAACCCTCTGTCCCAGGCCTTGTAAAGGGTGAACTTTACTGTAATATATATATATATATATATATATATATATATATATATATATATATATATATATATAATTTGATATAGATACAAATTTGACAGATCAATCGATCATATATAAATAATGTTAGAATAAGAAAGATGGTATATATATATATATATATATGTGTGTGTGTGTGTGTGTTTGTCTGTGTGTATCAGTCAGTTATGTGTCATGCATGATACACGCTTAGCCTTTCATGTATCTTTCGATACATGACTGACGAGGCAGATTTCCCCACTCCAATAGGATTTCATTTCTTTCTGTATTAGACCAGTTGCCATCGAAGGCCATCAAACCTGGTCTGACCTACTATTTACCCATACATGGGCGGGGGAAATGAAGAGGATTCATACTTTTCCCAAGGGTATTAGCACGTAAGTTAAGGTAATGAACTCGACAATCCGAGCCACTTACCATTATTCCAATATATATATATATATATATATATATATATATATATATTCATTAAAACAGAAAATCCTGGTTTTATTTTGTTTTTCTCAAGAGTCACTCAAGTTATATTTTGTTGTTTTTTCTTTAGCAGCATCGTAACATCGATGGCTCATTTAATGTTGAAATATATTTTACGCAATTTTATTTTATTTTGTAGTGGGAAAATGCTGTTTCTAGTGGTACAAGTCTTACTAATTAGCACATAGCTATGGGAGAGGTGGATTCAAACATTCAAACCCATTATACTAGTCTCACATTCAAACTTGTAGCACCTTATATTCCCAAATGGTCACCCATCTTGTTACTGACCAAGCTCAACCTTGCTTAACTTCGATGATCGTACGGGAGGAAGTGTTTCGAAAGGGATGTGGTTGTAAACCACACCATCCTCACATACAACTTTACAGCATTTGTTATTAACAAGCGGTCACCCTCTTAGGTGCTGAACAGGCTCGTCATTGCTTAACTCAGGTGATCATAATGAACAGATATTTCAACGTGATATTGTCATAAGCCACTATTAAAATTGTTACGATGAATGAGTTGTATGATATGCATGGAAGTGTGCAGGGTGCGGGTAAAAGTTAATATTATGAGAATAAGGAGGATATCTAACGATTATGCCTATTCTTAAAAGAGGTGAAGATTGCTTCATTTACGGAAACATCCTCCCTGGAGTTTGTTGTATAAAGTAGCATTTCTTTCTATTAAGACACAAATACAAAGAGATTTGCGAGAAAGCAAGAAAAAAACCGGGACGTAAACGTTCCGTTCCGTTCAGTAACACATGTCTAAATAATATATATATATATAAGAATAAATCTTAACGAGATAGGCAAACCTCCATAGATTTCACTTAAACGGATCTTCAGGGTAAACTGGTTCTACCGATCTACTTAGAGTACTGAGCCCTCTACATTCGTTGTCTTTTTATTCGCTTGTTTTTGTTTTTGTTTTCTTTGGACTAAGGGCTTAATACACTTGAAGATTTTTTTCGCCTTCTCCTGATGTTTTTAGTTCTTTCTTTTTTTTTTACTTGCAATTTTTTCCTCGGGTACCAATTTGCCCTCAGCTATCTACAAGTTGAGTCATCCGAGGTTTTTCAAGCGAGTAATACTGTTAATATATATATATATATATATATATATATATATATATATATATATATATGAAGTTTGGGAACCAGTGAAAGTAGCTCCTCGGAGCCTTTGCTATGAAAGTACTTGTAGAGATGACAGAGCACGCATAATCAGGACCATGCAAGTTGCATATTCTTTTCTTGATTTTGTCGACGACCTGAAAAACCATACCATTCGTGAGTGAGTGAGTGAGTATGTGAAACTGTGTAGACGGTACACATGGCGCCTGTCGAAAGGTGTGCTAGCACGAAGTTACAAGTCATCGTGACCGAGGTTTTTAAATGTGCTGGATGACAGGCACTCTCACAGCTATTGTACCTAAGGTTTGCTCAGCATAGTTCCACTATAAACCACAGGTGGGGGCCTGTGGGTGTTGAATATACACAAATGTGCCTGAGTGAGCGTCTGCAATAGGGTTTGGTTATACACGAATACAAGTGGGCATTTATTATATATATATATATATATATATATATAGACAAATAACAAACTGACATTTGTTATAGACAAATAAGAAACTGACATAGATAGATAGGTAGATAGATCGATCGTTAGACCGACCGACATAGACAAAATAAGGAAGATATATACTTAAATATATGAAGTGAACACTGATATATATATATATATATATATATATATATATATATATATATATATATATATATATACCTTGTGAGCCAGACAAACCTACCTAGGTTTCACCTAAACGGATCGTCAGGGAAAGTTCGGCTAACGAGGCAAAGAGAAACGCATATTTATAGGCGATAGCTAAAATCATACCACGTGACCAAAGAACCACAAACACCTAAGTGGGTGGGTGGGGCGCTAAATATTTATTCAACAAAAATGGGGAGGAAGGGAAAAAAAAAGAAAAAACATTAAGGTGGAATGTCAAATAATCGGGAAAACGTCTAATTTAGTAGCCAATATTTTTTATGTCTACATACGTTAAGGATTTCCGTTTTGGAGTTTAATATTTGGTTAGGTTGATCATATAAAGCTATGG
>OZ010605.1:63362227-63364727 GCA_963932145.1 Acanthosepion lycidas | reverse complement strand
TGTGATATCTACTTTCGTCTTTTCACTGCACAATTCTATTGTCAGTTCCAGCATTATACCTGTATAGAATTGAGGCTACGGCCATTTGGACGATGATAAAGCGGTTCTTTATCTTCCTGCTTTTGTTTCTAATCATTCCATTCTAATAGTCTTACACTCGACATCTCCTTTTCCCACGAATTAACCGTTGCTAACTTCCCGCTACTCTGTCACTCTTTTCGTGTTAGGTATATACAGACAACCTAGATTCCTCTCAGAAAACAAGGAAATTGAACATAGAATTGAGTGCGCTAGAGGTAGTCTCACCCAACACCGCAAGTTGCTACAAAACTAAAACATCAGCGTGAAAACTCGAGTCATGTTCATAAATGGCCTCGTCTGAACAAAACGTTCACGTGGATGTCATGCATGACACAAAAACTGTTCAGAAATATCTAAACTGTCAGTTGTGTACAATTTCTCAGATCAATGGTTAAAGATGGATTTGAAGCCTGTGGGACATGATCAGTATTGGGCCAGTGCCCAGTTACTCCCCATGTATCAGGATTATGTCTAATATCTAAAAACGGCTCCTCATAGTTTGAGAATATGCAAGAAACAGAGGCATTACTTAAAACTTCCTATTTGATCATGTGCTCTGTCAATGGTATTCTCGGAATTCCTCTGTAGAAATATCATCTTTATTATTGCCTCAAAAATTTTCTTCATCTGTGCCTTCACTACCATATCGCAATCCCAATGTGTTTCTACTGAAAAAAACACATTGAAAATACCATGGATGCAGCTTGTGATCAAATAGGAAATTTTAAGACAAATGTAAATTAAAATGTTAATATACGTCTGTTCATCTTGCAAGATAACCGTAGCACTCTGTTTAGTTTTAAACCACGCCCTTTCTAAGTAGCCTCTGGAACGGCAGTGCGATCTTTGTATGGCCGCTTATTCAGGTGTAAAAAGCGACATCGGAATGTGGACAGAAAATCTAAAACCTTTCTCTATTTCCACTTTTTTTTACAGTAACGTTCACCCTATACAAGTTACGGGGACCCCTCCAGGCAGATGGTAAGGATAATGCATATTTTATAAGGTTAAGAGATGAAGATAACGGTAGACTCTAGGCTTGAACAGTTTAAGATTGTATTGTTCAGCGAAACATTCTCTAGGGAGTTTGTCCCATAAAGCAGTGGTTCGTGCGAAGAAGCTGTTTGAGCGGAACGTACATCTTGCCAATGGGTTGTTTATATGGATAAAGAGAAAAAGATAACGGTTGACGCTAGACATGAACAGTTTAAGATTGTATTGATCAGGGAAACATTCTCTAGGGAGTTTGTCCCATAGAGCAGTGGTTTGTGCGTAGAAGCTTTTTGAGTGGAACTTATTTCTTGCCAATGGAATACAGAGGGGATGTGGATAGTTTGCTAATATGTAAATGGCGTGTCGGTTCCTAGCTGGGAAAGTTAGACCTGGTGCAACCAGTAAGTGCATTTCGTCGGGACACTTGAGCAGTGAGAGACTCGTCATATCCCAGCCTGTGAGAGAGAGAGAGATAGGAGAGTGGAAAATAATTAATCTCCCACAAGGACACAGAGACGGTTTGGAATTCTATCAAGACTGGAAAGCGAGATCAGGGCAGCTACTGCCCAAATATAACAACAATACGCCATTTTCGCTGCGTTGTTTTATGACTGCGGCTGGTTTCTCTTCTTTTTTTTACCACCCGTCGTAACTCCTCTTTGAACAACATGGCGCCTGCTATCGTCTGCCTACGGTTTCCAAGTATCAGACGAAAGACCGAGTTGACTAATAGGATACAGTGAACCTTACCAATATCGAAGACAGCCCGTGACGTCTAAATATGCGCCAGTTGAGTTATAAAAAGCAAAAAAGAACTATTATAGGTAGAATCAGAAAAGAATCTTTAATTTGATTGATTTTTTGTTTTGTTTTTTGGGGATTCTTTTGGGTTTTTTTAAGCATTTCACCCCAAGCAAGGCGGGAAGCCACGAGGACGCAAGGGGTTACAGAAAATTTAGATCAAGATCAGATAGTAGTGATAGAAGAAAGGATGAGGAGAAGGGTAGTGGATAGATCAAGGCAACTGGAGATGTCGATTGATATTACATTTGAATAGCTGGAGATTATAGCTCTCAGGGTAACTGAAATAGGGAAGGGAGTTCCACAGGGTAGAAGTGCGAGACATCGAGCTATTGGAGTAGAAGAGACGGCTACATTTAGGAGTTTCGGCAGTGAAGGGGTAAGAACGGGCGCTTGAAATGAGGTCTGGGAACCAGCGAGTGCAGCTCCTCGGAACAATTTCCATGAAAATATTTGTAAAACAGACAGAGAGAAGCGACGGCGCGTCTGTGAGAAAGTGACTGTAGACGAGATGCCAGAGCATACACTACCTGCAATATATTTTAAATGCGTTGTACTTTTCTGGAATGACTGAATTTCACGTGTTATTAGCATTTATATTCCTCTTGTTTAGAACGACAATGCA
>OZ010605.1:63344727-63354727 GCA_963932145.1 Acanthosepion lycidas | reverse complement strand
ATCTATCCGTCTAGCTATACATACATACATACATATATACGTACATATACACCCATATACAGATATATATGGGTATATACATACCAAAAGATACACACATATATATATATACACATCTACATATACATCCATCTACATATACCTACATCCATATATGTATACACAAATATACATATACACACATACGCATGCATATACATATACATCCATACATATACATATATATACCTATACACACACACCTACATATATACCCACATACACACGCAGCTAAGTACATACATATATATATATATATATATATATATATATATATATATATATATAAACATATACATGCATACACGCACACATACACATATACATACATACATATATATATATATATATATATATAAACATATACATGCATACACGCACACATACACATATACATACATACATATATATACATATAAATTAAAATTTAAAATCTAAATAAGTAAAATTTCAACAATTTGGGGGTAACAAAAACAAATTTAAATACATTGCGCATCACATAAAAATACACAATGATCTACATAGAGATAAACAAAATAAAGATAATAGTCATTCCATTAAAATGTCATGCCCGATGTTTTGAACCAAGATGGAACTGACATAAGTGACAACATGTTACAAAATGGTGTTTATGTTTTGAATCGTTTCTTTTCTATTTTTATTTCCGGAGTTGTTCTTTTCCGTTTTCTTTTTGAATTTTGTAGGTCTGATGAATTGGATCGTATTTAAGATTCCAATAGAATAAATTGTGACCATGGAATATTAGTGTTTAAGCCTTTTTATTATATCCTTACTCTGTCCTGGACATTGAGTTCTACCTGGATTCTATCCTCTCGGAATTTTTTTATTCAAGAAATATACATGTGTGTATATGCACCTGTGGATTTTGCATATATATATGTATATTTACCACTAATATTATCTATCTATCTATCTATCTATCTATCTATCTATCTATCTATCTATATATATATATATATATATATATATATATATATATATATAAGAGGTGATGATAACTGGACTTTGATCCGAGCTCGATTGCCAGGAAATGTTCCTCAAGTAATGCTTAAAGTGTCCTAAAAAGGAAATGACATATATTGCCATTACCATTAGTGATGAGGAAAACAGATATTACACGTTGATCCCAACCAATGCCGATGGAATGAAGGAAAGTGTAACTCGTATAGCACTGGCTGTTCGGTCAGTGAATACCCCATAAGGATAAAGTTAATGTTAACATTAACATTATAGATGAAGAGAACAGATACTACACTTTGATCCTAGCCTAGTGTTGAAGGTGTTGGCAAAAGCGTAACTCAAGTTGCACTGGCTGTTCGGTCAATGAATTAAAATGTGTCCTCATAAAAAAGCGGCTAATACGTATATTTGGTCTTGTTTGTAAAAGTGTTGGTTATTATTATTAATTTGCAGTTTATTTTTTTATATACATTGGAATCTCGATTCTCGAACGTCACACATGTCAAACAAATCGGTTTTTGAACAGAAAATTCGAGGTGAAAATGCCTCGGTTATCGAAGAAAATTTTGGTTCCCGAATGACATTGCCGAACCGAGTTAACCCGAACGAAATTATTTCTGTGTCGATCGCCATGTTGTATACATTCGTGTGTTGTGCCGTGCATTTCTTTTAAAATTGTATTGTACTCTGACTTTTTTCTGTACATTTATTCCTATTATAAATTGTTTTCTGTTTACGAACGGCCTTCAGGAACGAATTAAATTCGTGAACCGAGGTTCTACTGTATGTATGCATGCATACATACACACAAACACACACACATATATATATATATATATATATATATATATATATATATATATATATATATATATATATATATATATATATATAAAGATAATTTACCCGGTTTATCTTTACTTTTTCTTTTCTGTCTTTTCGGCAGGAATTTGGAGCGAGTGCCAATTCCCGGAATATCTTCAAAGTCCGTCCTATGACGCGAAATTACGCCCTTGGGGAACCCGGATGTGGTGGTTGAACGGCCGTGGCCAGCCGCCTAAATGGGTAGAAAAGCAAGAAGTCTACGTAAGTGGCGGAGTGATCTGGCGCTATAAGGAATTCCCAACCAAAAAGTGTGACGGGTTTTCCAAATATCGGCGGTGGGACTGTCCAGACAGTCGCGAGATGCTATACAACAGAACTTGCCTAATTAAAGAAAGAGCGGACACTTTTCGCGTGATTGAGCACTACCCAGTAAGGTAAGTTGAGTTTCATATTCCTACTTACTTTTAGTTCTTGCTATTTATTTCTATGTCTTTCTTTCTTTCGTTTTCTTTCTTTCTTTCGTTTTCTTTCTATCTTTCTTTCCTACTTTCTTTCTATCGTTTTCTTTCTTTCGTTTTCTTTCTTTCTTTCGTTTCCTTCTTTCTTTGGTTTTCTTTCTGTCTTTCTTTCCTACGTTCTTTCTATCGTTTTCTTTATTTCTTTCTTTCCTACTTTCTTTCTATCGTTTTCTTTCTTTCTTTCTTCCGTTTTCTTTCTTTCGTTTTCTTTCTTTCTTTCGTACTTTCTTTCTATCGTTTTCTTTCTTTCTTTCTTCCGTTTTCTTTCTATCGTTTTCTTTCTTTCTTTCGTTTTCTTTCTTTTATTTTCTTTCGTTTTCTTTCTTTCTTTCGCTTTCTTTCTATCTTTCTTTCCTACTTTCTTTCTTTCGCTTTCTTTCTATCTTTCTTTCCTACTTTCTTTCTTTCGCTTTCTTTCTATCTTTCTTTCCTACTTTCTTTCTATCTTTCTTTCCTTCTTTCTTTCTATCGTTCTTTCTATCGTTTTCTTTCTTTCCTACGTTCTTTATATCGTTTTCTTTCTTTCTTTCTTTCTTTCTTTCTTTCTTTCCGTTTTCTTTCTGTCTTTCTTTCCTACTTTCTTTCTATCGTTTTCTTTCTTTCTTTCTTTCTTTCTTTCACTATTCCTCTCCTGTATCGCCTTTTTTTACCTCTTTCTTTTTCTATGTTTTTCTTCTTTCTTTTTACTTGCCTTCACTTTCTATCCTTCTCTTTTCCAGTAGTTCTTTCTTTATGAACTTCTTTCTCTTTTTTCATTAGTTTTCTTTTTCTTTCTTTCTTTCTTTCGCTCTCTTTTTCTAGTTCTCTAGTCTTTAGCTATTATTGTTTATCAAATACTTAACTTCTTTTTCTTGTAATTCGTCTCCTCGTTTTGTTCCACGTTTCAATAAATTTCTTCCAATATAAGCATTTTTCGTGTTCCTTTCTCTAAGGATTTCAGTTTACTCTACTTAAGTCATAGCTGCGGAAGCCATAGTCCAGGAAAGTCAACAGATCCCAGCTAGTCGATATTTAATTTTATTCAGTGAATTAGGATGAGGCACAAGGCTGAGTTTAATGTGGGATAATCCGAGCTGGTAGGCTCGTCTAAAATTTCCCCGTAAACCCCGTATATTCCAGCTGGTCTCCGTAGTCTGTTGACTTACAGATACTTATAGGTAGTTACTACCTATAGTGTAGTCACTCATGGTGGTGAGTGGTTATTCCATTACATTAAGAAATGCATTAAATTCGTCATATTTTTAATTTATTTGTTTAAACGTTATTTTTTATGGATGCTCTAGTACATCACCTTAGTTTGTTAACTTCACAGGTAAAAATTTAACTTTCAAATAAACGCAACAATTTTTGTCTCAGAAAATACAACACCATAATGATAACAAATGTATATCAACGTGGTAATTTTCTCACTTCCTTTAAGAATGAAACGAAGACGCTTGTCCTTGAACATTAGAGGATCCTAAAGAAAATAAGTAGACAGAAATTATTTAATGACACACACACACATATATATATATATATATACATATATATATATATATATATATATATATATATATATATATATATATATATATACGTGTGTGTCTGTGTGTGAGTGTGAAAGAGAGAGAGAAGGTATCGAATATATACTTATATAAATATGTGAGCTTTATGTGTGTATATAGTTAATTAATGTGTGTGTCAGCACGTTAACATAAGCGTGTTTTAGGTCTATCGGTCTGCATTTTTGAGAATATATATATATATATATATATATATATATATATATATATTATATACGTGGTACTTATTAGAAAGCGCTCAGTATCAGAGGTGGAGCTAACATATTTGGTCTGATTGATGTGAGTTTGTGACCCTGGGTTTCACGCTTTCTACACAAATCGAAAATTTTCAAAAATTAATCAGTTTGTCTGACGATCGCCAAAACGTGAAACCCAGGATCACAAACTCACATCAATTTAACCAAATATATATATATATATATATATATATATATATCTTTAAATGTTATTTTTAATGGATATTCATATTTGAGTAGATGCTCTAGAGCATCCATAAAAAATAACGTTTAAATAAATAAATTAAAAATATGTCGAATTTAATGTATTTTCCAATATCTATCTATCTATCTATGATGTAATGAAATAACCTATCACCATTATGAATGAATACACTATATGTAGTAACAACCTTTAAGTTTTTGTTACACATATCACAGTTATTACGCCTTGCGTTTACATGTACGGTTTAATTTTTTTTATTATTTTATTTATTATATTTATTATTATTTGTATTATATTTTTAATATTAGATGTTAACGTTTTACTTCACCATTTTCTTAATAGTTTTTTTATCTTAAATTTTAAATATGTTTAAGCAATTTTTCTTTATATAAACTATCTCTTTATAGTTATTTTTTCTCATAGTTTTTGCTAGCATAGATTTGTAAGTTTTTGGGTTTCAAACTATTATTTACTATTTCCTATTTTAATTTTTAAAATTGTTTGAACTCGTGTCTCTCATCTTGTGATTTTTTCAACCTTACTGGGGATGTTAATATTTTAAAATATAGGTCAAGGTTATATTAGCTGTCTCTTTGATTCAGGGACTTCCACTTCCGCCACCATGATACTGAGAGTTTGTTTAACTTAATATCTCTATTTCAATCGGCTGGCTCAGGCTTCCTTTCTTTTCGTCTTTCCCTCTTTCTTTTTTTTTGCCTTTTCTCTTTCTTTTTTTATTTTTTAAATGTTTAAATTTTAAGTTCGTATTCTTATTCCATCACGCTTCTGAATTGACAATGCCAACATAGCTCTTCTCTTTGTTTGTAATAGCAATTCGAATGAGATCAATTTGGATTTCTATTCTATGCAATATATATATATATATATATATATGTGTGTGTGTGTGTGTGTGTGCACACGCGTGTACGTTTCTGTGTTTATTTCTAAATTTTGGAGTTGGATGCTTTTCAATATGTGGAATTATCCTATGTACATGGTCATATAAAAAATCTCTGATTGGCTGCAGTGTGGCGCTGTGGTAATGAATCAGGCAAAAATATTTTTTTCGAACTTGTACGGACTTGTTTCATATTCCTCCTTCTATTCGTTGTCGAACAGTAGAGTAAGTTACACGTATTCATGTTAAACTTTTGGCAGAAGAAAGGTGAACGGAATCAGAAGCAGTGGATTAACATCAAACTTTGCGTAAAATTGGTTAAAAGTACTAATAAAACGGTAGTATATTTAATGTACCATCTAGTGAAAATGTTATGGAGGGATCAATTGTTTCGTGTGACTGTTCAAGGATGATTGAACTCGTGTGGCATTTCAAGGAAAGTTGAACTCGTGTGGCGGTTCAAGGAAGGTTGAACTTCTGTGGCGGTTCAAAGAAGGTTGAACACGTGTAGCAGTTCAAGGAATTTTGAACTCTTATTGCGGTTCAAGGAAGGTTGAACTTCTGTGGCGGCTCAAGGAAGGTTGAACTCGTGTGGCGGTTCAAGGAAGGTTGAACTCGTGTGGCGGTTCAAGGAAGGTTGAACTCGTGTGGCAGTTCAAGGAAGTTTGAACTCGTGTGGCGGTTCAAGGAATGTTGAACTCGTGTGGCGGTTCAAGGAATGTTGAACTCTTGTGGCGGTTCAAGGAAGGTTGAACTCGTGTGGCGGTTCAAGGAAGGTTGAACTTCTGTGGCGGTTCAAATAAGGTTGAACACGTGTAGCAGTTCAAGGAATTTTGAACTCTTATTGCGGTTCAAGGAAGGTTGACCTTCTGTGGCGGCTCAAGGAAGGTTGAACTCGTGTGGCGGTTCAAGGAAGGTTGAACTCGTGCGGCGGTTCAAGGAAGGTTGAAGTGTGGCAGTTCAAGGAATTTTGAACTCGTGTGGCGGTTCAAGGAATGTTGAACTCTTGTGGCGATTCAAGGAATGTTGAACTCGTGTAGCGGTCAAGGAATTTTGAACTCTTGTTGCGGTTCAAGGAAGGTTGAAATTCTGTGGCGACTCAAAGAAGGTTGAACTCGTGTGGCAGTTCAAGGAAGTTTGAACTCGTGTGGCAGTTCGAGGAAGTTTGAACTCGTGTGGCGGTTCAAGGAAGGTTGAACTCGTGTGGCGGTTCAAGGAAGATTAAAATCTTGTGACATTTCAAGGATGGTTGAATGCGTGTGTCGGTTCAATGAAGTTTGAAGTGGTGTGGCGCTTTAAAGAAGGTTGAACTCATATGAACTATGCTGCAAAAAGAGAAAAGCCAAAGTCACCAAGAATGTGCCTATGTAAACTGCGTCTAGAGATTATATGCAAAAGAGGTATTGTCAAATATTTTATGTAAAATTCATAGATATGTGTTATCCAATGAAATAATTTGTACTATTATGTATAGAGAGTAAGCATGAAAGCAATTAAGTCCCAATTTTCAATTTCAGATTGATATTTATTATTTTTTTCAGTAATTATAGCAATTTGCAGAGTCAAGAGATTATTTGCAAGAACTAGAATTTAAATTATGGCTCGTAAAAAAGAACTAACAATGAATGAAAAGATCTATATAATCAAAGAAATTAGCAAAGGAAAGTCTTCCCTTCAAATTTCTAAGGATTTGAAAAGGGATCATCGAACAATCAAGAAAATATGTCAAATGGGAATTCAACCAATGAAAAAAAGTCTCAGGCTGAATTCAGGAATTTAACAAAGTGAGATTTATCACATATCCGAAGAGAATTAATAAGAAACCCAAATGCGTCAAGTGCGTTCATATTTGAGGCCACTGGAGCTCCTATGGTGCCAAGGGAAAGAAGGTGTAAAGCATTAAAGAAGTTTGCTGATCTAAAAAATTAAATAAAGAAACCCACTTTAACAAAAAACATGAGGAAAGATTGCTGTGGTCAAAAAAATACATGAAAACTGGTTTCAGTAAAGTGCTTTTTACAGACGAATCAAGGATCACCTCGATGGGCCCGATGGATGAGCTCGAGGATGGGTTTGCAAGCAACATGACTCAAGAAAAAATTTTAAACGACAACTAGGCGGTGGTGGGATCATGATATGAGCTGGGATTATTGGTAATAAGCTCGTTGGTCCATTTAAACTGAAAGACAGGGTTAAAATGAATTCCAAAAGTTACTGTGATTTTCTAGAGCAATATTTCATTGAATGGCTTGATAAGCAGTCTTTAGCCAAGTCTAGATCTATGATCTTTATGCAAGACAACACACCAAGTCATGCATCATGGTTACTAGATCCTGGTTGAAAGAAAAGGGATTTGTTGAAGATTCTCTTATGGACTGGCCTTCAAATAGCTGTGGCTTGAATCCCATTGAGAACGTGTGGAGCATCCTCAAGAGAGATATTTATTCTAATGGAAGGCAATTCGACAGCAAGTGTGACATCTGGGAGGCAGTTAAAGTTGCTGCAAACAACTTACCAGCCGCTAAAATTGCAAATCTAACATCAGATGTTTACAATAGGCTGCTAAGAGTTATTGAAAAGAAAGGAACATTTGTGCTATAAATTTTAGGAGGTTCTTATTATTTTTTGTTAATATATCTTTTATTTTTAAAATATTTTTTTTTAAGTTTTTCCTTTAAGAAATTGACAAATTTGTTCTAAAATCTTTTCATATTTTATTTACATTAATTTTACAAGGTATACTAATGTCAAAGTATCAAAATAAATAGTTGAAAATAAACTACTGACAGTCAAATTAGTCTGTTTTGTTAACTTAGTAAAAATTTTTCCAACCAAAAACAATAGTTTTCTCTATCACTATATATCTAAATTAATAATATTGAATAGAATATAAACATCATAATAGGACTTTTAACATTAAAGACGCAACTCTTTATACCAATTCATAACATGCATATAATCTCTAGACGCAGTTTAGAAAGCCTGTGAGTATTAAGTGTCCGTAAGATAAGAAGAGGGTAACAGTGCTTCTGATTTTATCATTAGGATTTTAAATATAAAACATTTCAAATTTTGGTATTTTAATTCCTGGCGTTATCATGTCACATTTGGCTGCTGTTAACTTAATGTTACTCAAATAACTGTCGTTTCAGCAAAATAAAAAATAAATTCCTCTTATGTAGTATATATTATCTCATTGTCACTAGTTAAATTTTCATATAACACATGTTTGAACAAATTATGTTTAGGTGAGATATTGTCATAATTCTCATTTTAGATGACTTCATAAAAGTGAGACGATATAGTACAATTTGCATATATTCAAGTGTCAGATCAATACATTCTCATAAGATATCAATTATAAAACTACAACCTTCAGAAGACGATAGTGCCATCGCGGTAACAAGATGCATTCTGCCTTCTTACAGTTGATAGGCCTTTCTTCTTGAGTCCTTTACGATATTGGTTTTGAGTAATTTCGCTGTCTCTTCTGAGATTGCCATGAAGACAGCTTCATCTGCGTAGCGCAGGTTGCTAACTATATATTCATTAACGACAACTCCTGTGGGAGTGCTAGTTCTCTTATAATCGTGCTTCGGTATAAAAGAGAAAAAAAAATCGCAACGTCGTCTTATTCCTTTTTCTACTGTGTACTCACTAGATTCGCTCTCTAAGCCCGGATATAGGGTATATGTTCCCAGTAAATTGTACGTACTTTCTTCAAATATAAATAAGTGACAGTATGATCTGTAACCATTAC
Organism: Acanthosepion lycidas; assembly: GCA_963932145.1. Taxonomy (NCBI): domain Eukaryota; kingdom Metazoa; phylum Mollusca; class Cephalopoda; order Sepiida; family Sepiidae; genus Acanthosepion; species Acanthosepion lycidas. The sequence continues at coordinate 63,345,700 of OZ010605.1, read as the reverse complement.
GAAATGTGGTAATTTAATACCCGGAAAGTCTCCAAATAGATAGATAGATAGATAGATAGATAGATAGATAGATAGATAGATAGATATGAAAAAAATTGGGATAGATAGAAAAGAAGACAATGAAATATATATGCATGAGAGGAGAGAGATTGATAGATAGAATTGAAAAGTGCGATAGATAGAGAGATAGATATCTATGAAGAGGATTAGATAGATAGATAGATAGATAGATAGATATGAAGAGAATAAAATAGATAGATTTGAAGAGTGAGACAGACAGATATGAAGAGAATTAGATAGATAGATATAGATAGATAGATATAGATAGATATGAAGAGAATAAGGTAGATAGATCTGAAGAGTGCGATAGATAGATAGATAGATAGATATGGAGAAAATAAGATAGATTTGAAGAATGCAATAGATAGATAGATAGATAGATAGATAGATTTGACGAGTGCAATAGATAGATACATAGATAGATACATATGTGGCACCATTTAACGAGGCAGAAAGGGAAAAAAAAGAAAAGAAGAAAAGGAGAGGCTAAGGACCGAATCGTGAGTGATAAGCAAGAACACACACACGGCTAAGAGACAATGGATAAAAGGATATTTTGATAAGTAACAAATGGCGAAAGAGTGTCATTACAATGACAGGGAAATTCTGAGTAAAAAGAAAGGGAAAGAAGGAAAGAATCAGATATGTTTTGGCATCGGCTGTGTTATCTAAGGATATGAAAACAAACTATTGGTACGGGAAGACATCTTATTATCAACTACAGACCGGCTGGCCAAAGAAAAAAAATTCAAATGAAAATGTTAATTCGATAAGTGACGAAAAACAGGCTACTAAAGGGACTTTGGACAGATATAAAATTATGTTATCAGAAATATGTACCGAAGGAAAATGAATGGGAACCTAGAAGTGTTTTTTTTTCTTTCTTCGAGGCGACAGACTGACTGGAACTTTG
>OZ010605.1:63319727-63327227 GCA_963932145.1 Acanthosepion lycidas | reverse complement strand
CATAAGCAGATCAATCGAATCAATGAATTTAAGTTCGTTGTACTCAGTTAAGCGCACATAACCTTGGGAAATATATGAACTCACCACTTCTCCTCCCAGCTATGGGTTAATTAGTAAATGATTACAATCTAAAAATATTTTTTGGCTATTAAACTTTTTCCAGATTATTTAAATCTGGAAAAAATTTGCATAAGCAGATCAATCGAATCAATGAATTTACCACTTTGGTTTTAGTAGTAGAATATGTATGGCGCCTTTTTCTTTGATAGAGGCCAGTCTAGGAGAAAGATAGCTCTGAAACATCCAAACTCTTCGAAGAAGAGTATTCTAATATTTAAATAAAAATCGGCGTTGGATATTAACTGCAGGAGCAATTAAATGGCAAGATATGGTCCCGGAAACAGAAGTGCTCAAAAGAGCTTTCAGTCCTTATAGTCCATCTTGCGATCTTGGCGTCTCAGGTAACTTGGTCAGGTTGCGCGCATGGATAGCTTCTGAATTCACAAGCAGGTACTGTATGGGGAACTGTCTGTCGGCACGCGTAACTTTGAACGACCTTAACATCCCTTCAAGGACCAGGACAAAACGTCTAGGATGGAATTTTTTTTTATCCAGCTTGCGAACTGGGATACGGTTGCCCGGGATCATTTGGGGTGAGAGCTGCTGTTTTCGCGGAAGCAAAGAACTATGAAGTGAATAGAGTCCAGTGCGGTGTAGAGGGTAGACAAAGACACAAACGCCCCAAGGTAGATGACGCCAGAGTATTCTACTACGATGTTCTGATCGTGCATTAATTATTTTAGCCATAAGCAGCGCTGCGTTTTAACTTATTTTCCGCTGTCGGCCGTCGCCATCAATGAAAAAGGCCAAATAATCATACAATATATATATTTGAATTTAATTATATTATATATATGATGGTGACTGGATATATCATCCAACTCTTTCCGAATCCTCAGCACTTTCATCAGCTTCATATCCAAATACACTGAAATGTTCGTAGTGACGCTCGTGGCGCGAATGCCAAACAATACAGCATACCGTTTCCAAATATCTGGCAGAGTGATCTGTGTCATGCTGCTCTTTTCTCCCCCCCCCCCCCCCCCCCCCCCTCCCCCCCCCCCACAGACGATACTATACTCTGCAGTCGACAAAATTAAAAACGAACAAAGCGCATGCGTGAAAATAAATATACATTGACGACAGTTTATTCATTTATATTGCACACACACACATATATATGTGTGCGTGTGCCATTACACACACATACACACACACACACACACACAGACGTTATTGACGCGCTCCTAAAAATCGTTATAGACGACCACGCTAATATATTACCGACTGTCTATTCACACACACACACATATATATATAAGTGTGGCTATAAACAAGATAATTAGCAAACGTCGGTATATATATATATATATATATATATATATACGAATTCTATTCCTGCCTGTGTTTATTGAACTTACGTGTGTCCATGCTTTTTTGATAAATGATCTTTCAAATTTCGGAATTTCCTCATTTTTTTATTCCCGGAATTTAGTTTGATCTCTAAAAGATAAGATTCACTATTGATTGATAGGTTGTGAATCTTTGCTCGATAGCCCAATGTAACTATCTTTTTCACAACAAAACCTGATATCACTATATTAAATTTAAAATAAATTCGACTTGTTTGTTTTGCTACGTTACATTTAATGTCGATTTCATTTTTTTTTTTTTGTTTTCTTTCGTTTCTATAATGTTAATAGCGAGATGTTTCCTTATAAGGAAACATTCGGTATTCAGTGAGCGAACAGTTAGCATTGCCGTAGTTTGAAATTCATCCAATTTTTCACCCCAATTTGAATTCATATCTTCACTATTATCGTTCTTTCTAGTATTGATGAATTTGACAGTTTGGATATTTCTAATCGGATTTAGCATGATATGTATGATAGCCACATGAAAGTATCGATCTGGCGAGGCCATTTAAGAACATTATTCGAATATTTTGGTTAAGGTTCTGATTTTGCACCAATTCGCAATGTCCGGCTAAACTACATGTAGCACAGCCAATAATAGGGGCAGTTTCCTTATGTCCTCTTTTAAATTTCTTATAAGTTATCCATACACTGTCTTTCATATTTAGTATTGTAAATTGATAAGACCTCGTCGCCAGTCTAATACTGCGCTTAAATTCATAAAGGTACCATAGCAAAAATGATTTTCTCCAAGTTACATGTGCTTTCCATTGTAGTTGTTGCTGCTGTTGAAATTCCTCAAATGATAGTGTTTGTATTATGTGGTACAGTTATCAGGTACAGTTCTTTGTAATTCTTCAGTGATTGTCCACAAGGTTCGCATAAGGATTGTCCTCGATAAGAAAAGTTTTATCCACACGAAGCCATGTTAACCCATTGAGCTGAGAAGACATTTAACAGTTTGGATATTTCTAACCGGATTTAACATGATCTGCATGATAGCCACATGAAAGTATCTATCTGGCGAGGCCATTTAAGAACATTATTCGAATATTTTGGTTATGGTTCTGATTTTGTAGCAATACGCGGTACTTTCTTATTTGCTACGAACGACATTTTCCTGTTTCTTAATATTTGCTTAACTTTTGGGAGGCATATTCCACTATACATGTTTCTTATGTTTGTACTTGCGTGATTTTAGCATATCCATTTTGTATTTTGCATGTTTGGCTCTTGTTTTTGCTGGCAACCATATATTCTGTCTTGTCTGATGTTTAATCTTTTCCTCTCACTTCCCTTTCCTACATTCTGTAAGAATTCCACTATTATCCTTTCTGTAACTGCTATCAGGTCTGTGATATATGCCTTTATAATGTTGATAAGTCTGAGGCTGCAAATAATGAATCCTGGTCAATCATTTATGTGCCATGCGTGATACACGCTTAAGCGATCATGTGGGAGATTTTTTCTCGCATTTCATTTTCATGACGGTCGTCTTCGAGTATAGAATCCAGAGGTTAGCAGTTAATATTTCGGAGACAGTAGGAAAGCTTAGTTCAGGTTCGCAGTGGATATCGTAGCAAAGTAGCAGAGCGTAGTTCTTCTTTCTATCATCTTCGCCTGGTCAAGTTGGCACTGGTCCTTCGGTAGGGTAAGCAAAGATGGCCGCCTTTATACACGACGGATACAATGTTCTGCGGCTTCTGACTGGTTAACCTTCTATTGGTAGACTATAAAGGAAGTTAAGTCATTTGGATTGTCTCACTAGTCATATATATATATATATATATATATATATATATATACATACACCCAAAAATCCGTAACATAGTTTGCCATTTCCTTCAGACCAGGTGTCATTCAAGGCTATAGATGTCGGTCTGTCCAGCTATTTGCCCATAGCTGGGAGGAGGAGAAGAAGATTCATAACTTTCTCAAGGGTATTATCCCGTAAGTGAATGTAATATGATTTCACTGGAATTCGAACTCGGCTCACCTGTTCCTCAATCCGAGCCAATATCCATTACTCCACCGTTCCTCTTCAGGTCAGAAAAGTTGGATTCATCCCTTTTCCCAAGTGTATTATCACGTAAGTGAATGTGATGGATTTGACTGGAATTCGAACTCGGCTCTCCGATTCCTCAATCCAAGTCGCTATCCATTACTCCACCGTTCCTTTTCAGACCAGAAGAGTTGAATGCATCCTTTTTCCCAAGTGTATTATCACGTAAGTGACTGCAATGGATTTGACTGGAATTCGAACTCGGCAAAAATAATGTCGTTTTCTCACATAGTAACATATGTGAGAAAACGACATTATTTTTGCACCATCCTAATACTTACTTCTGGTAGGAATTCTAATTCACTCAAAAATATACATGTTAAGCAATGGGATTGTACGCTGCAGTCATGGATTGCCGCTAATACCCAACTATGGGTAAATTGGAATACGTAATGAGAATACGTAATGAGAAAAGAAGGCCTGGGAAATCTGATACTCACATGGCGAATAGAGAAACAAGGAAAACTATTGGGTGGAAGCAATTGGAGAAAAATGGCACAACATATTAAGAACTACAAGGGATAGGAGAAAGTGTAGAACCATGATCACCTACGCCGTGAATAGTCATGACACATAAAAGGAGAAGAATGGCGTCTCCTCAAAATACCTACAATATTAGGTTCGTGCGCGGTGTTCTCATTGATCTATCCTTTGAGTGGCACTTCGTATAAATAAAATTCTTTGAGACAGTGGAACGAAAGAAGGAATTTTTTTAACGTTATCGAATCCAGCGGTAAGAAATACAGAAGATCGATCCATAGACTTCCCTTCTGAAACTGGCACAAGAGTTGGAGGATGAAATACAGGACAGGAAACTGTGTGTAACAACAGAACTGTCCAAACCGTGTAACAGCAAATCTGTCCAATTGTTAGATGAAGATCTGAACCGTTGTATCGTAGAAATGATTAAAGATAACTTACTGGAATTCTCTGATGGTTTTTATAACACTATTGAACTAGTGAATTTGAGCAATAAGAATGTAAGTTTAATAGAAGTATCGTGATAAAATCGATCATAAACAAAAATAACATGTTCATAATTAATTAATCATAGCTTAAGAGCGGATGCTCATAAAGTATTGAAATAAAGTTTGAATATATATTTATTATCCCAGGATTATTTTCCAACTTATTCAAGATGATCATCGCCCACTCTAACCTTCTAAATTTGTGTCCTGGAGTAAGAAGGTGCCTCACACATTTCACGTATGATTTCACTTTCAAATCTTTTCTCACTGCTCTTTGGATTCTCATAGCTGAAAATCCCGTCTCACGTGAAAAACGGCTTATAAATTGAGTTGGATCATTTCTAATTGATTTCTTTTGCTCTAAATTGAAATGGTGATCAGTTTTCTTGGTGTGACCTCTTGATTCAGTTTTCCTCTCTGCTGTTCCTTTTTTTAAAAACTTATTCACCGTTCTCTTGATGGTTCTTGAATGAACTTTGAAGATGGAAGTCAGAGTATGAATGTTGGTAGCATTATCAAAAGGCTGAATGATCCTTTTCCTTTCACCATTGTTCATTTGGGAAGACACAAAACGATTCTAACCTGTTCTATGTAAGCGTTCTGAAAGCAAAGGTCATATATTTTGCAGATTACTTCCACAACGCAGGGAACAAATCACTGTAAGTTCAGAATCGAATATCGGTGGGGGCGGGGGCAGAAAGAAATGCCGAAAACTCGATTCGCAGGTACAATCTCACAAATCACAATGCACGTACACAGTCAGAAAAATAACTCACTCTCCGACGAACGCGTTAGCCAAAATACATGAATTTTGCTCCCCAGATTCGAGAACGCCAACTGCTTTTATCCGCCGAGCATTTTTTTTCATTCGTCGACAACTGGGAGAGGACGCCCAATTTTAGCATATCAAAATACTTTTGTAGCGACTCCTGCGACGGACTTGATTTTAATTTAAATATTCCGTCTTCAGCATGTCATGCGGAATACGTGCCCCCCGCCATTTTTTTTTTGTTAAGTAATTTTTTTTCACCACCTTTTCCGTCGATAGGATACACACGATGCGCTGTCGCTTGGTTTGACGCGGTAAGTCGCCGTTTTCTTCGCTGCATTCTATTTCTAGGTGAATATCTCAAAGGGTTTTTCCGTGATTCTTATGATAAATGGTGTCAACGTCTTATGTGACAACCTGGACAAAGTAGCTAAATTAGTTTTGTGTTTGTTTTTTAAGATATTAATCATTTTGTACGATGGACAATTATCCAATGCTGTTACAAGATTTGGACAATTTTGTTGTTACACGCGGTATATATGGTGACCTTCTAAGTGTAGCTTAGACGTGGCACAAGGATGAAAATTTGGATCAACCAGTGAGTATACATCTCACTATACAGTCGTAATTGTTCTAGGGAGACAAACTTGTTAACAATTACACCCCGTCGAGTGCCCATAAATGATTTTCTAAGCGTAGCTTACATGTGGAATAAGTCCGAAGATGAGGATTATCCGGGAAGTGTCGAACTCACAACTCAGTCATAACACAAAAGCCAAAGATGAATATGCAATGTGATAGGTCCTGACCTGGCATCTCGTCTATAATTACTTTCTCACAGACATAATGTGGCTTCCCGCTGTCTTTTATACTAATATTTTCATGGCAACTGCTCTAACAAGCTACATCCGCTGGTACCTAAACTTAAAAGAATTTAAACCTGTTACTAGATTGGCATCTCGGTCTCACCCCTTTTATTGTTGAAACAGATAAATGTAGCCGTCTCTTCTGTTCCAACAGCATCTTCTCTCACACTTCCCGACAGTGGAACTCTTTTCCTCTTACTTGCTTCACTGAGAGCTTTAATCTTTAAATATTCAAATGTAATGTCAATCGAGCCAGTCGATAGCACTTTGATTTTTGCCCACTAATAAGGCTTTCTAGCGTGGTTGTGTAGCGTTGCAATTTTCACACGCTTCCTTGTTGTGCTTTCCTGCAATGTTAACTTAGAGTAAAGTCCATCGCGGACAATGTCCGTATGACAACATATCGACAGTCGACACAATAATGTCTTGGCGTAATAAAAATCTGATGCAGTCAAGGATGACGAAGTATTTTTCAAAGCCAAACAAATTTCATCATATAGCCATAAAATAGATTCATATCACTGCACAACACTGCAAATGACCTAATCTGAGAAAAAATAGAAATTAATTACACCCTTTCACTTCAGTGGGTCTAAAACTGACTATGTTGAAAGAGATGAAACTGAATCAGTTGTTTCAATTAATTTGCACGAAGGTTTATATCACTGTTCGAAAACCGGCTAATCCTGGTATGTTCAAGTGCTCTATATTTGAAGGATTGCTATCTTTTTTGTCCTATTGTGTCACCACGTTCGGCCTTCTTTTGTGATAATACTGACAGAATTCTAATAATATTACTATAATGACGGAGATGCTGGCGAAGGGTTGGAATCTCAGTGACCTGGCATTCTCAAATATTTTCCTGATCTATCAGAAACACAAAAAGAAGTGAGTAACAGATACTACGCGTCCTGGGTAAGACGTTAAACTACCAGCAGCAAGGACTTTGATAAGGAGATTTTGAGGAGCGTGGAACCACCTCTTAATTGTTGGTGTTCCCAGGTCCAACCTGACTCAGGGTGGTAGAGCCTGTTAGGCTCCCAGCTATGGGAAAATAGTTAACTATTACCAGCAATATTTTTTGAAAAAAAAATTACCAGCAATACAATTTTGAAGGAAAAATATTACCAGAAACAGGTTTTTAACAAAACAAAATATTACCAGCAATAAAAAACCCTGTCAGCATTAAATAGCCCATTGAGGTTGATATGCCGTTAAACAAAATAAACCAAACCAGTCTAAACCAAAGAATACATATTCTATTCATACGAATCTATCCTAAAAATGTTCTCAGCATTAAATAACCCATTGAGGTTGATATGCCGTTAAACAAAATAAACCAAACCAATCTAAACCAAAG
>OZ010605.1:63292227-63314727 GCA_963932145.1 Acanthosepion lycidas | reverse complement strand
TTTCGTCCTTCTGCTAACTCCCGCCAGAACACGTTCTTTCATCAACTTTTTCAAGCCCGCCAAGTATATCATGCGTTACTTTCTCTTATCCCTCTTTCACTTTATTCGACCCGTGAGTATCAGATTCTCCAGGCCCTCTTTCCTCATTATATGTCCCAGAAACTTCAGCTACCTCTTCCTGATGTCAAGTATAAGACTCCTTCTTGTTTGCATCCTCTCCAAGACCTCATGATTGCTCACACGATCGGTCCATGATATCCTTAGCATCCTTCTGTAAAACCATACCTCGGTTGCCTCGAGTCTCTTCTTCATCTTTGAGGAGACCGCTTCCGTGAGGAAGGACAGACGTCACGTAACAGCTCAGTACTCTTTTCTTTGTTATCAAAACTTTCGTAAAACTGTGCATTATAAGAAACGATATTAAAAAATGTGGCAAAAGAGACGCCTGAAAGTGTGCAGTAAATTCAAGTCGACAGATAAATTCTACTACATTTAAAGAATTGAAAAAATGAAATTGAATGATAAAGTGAATTGTTCCAGTTTGCCATTTAATTACCTAGCATTTTTGAAAGGTTATATATTTGATGATCATCCCCTATATATGCCTCGTTTATTACCATAATCTTTTAAAATGTTATCTATTTAATGAGATACCACAAAATTCTATTGGATTATTCTCTGAAATGTTTAGGTTTATTCCATTAATCTGGTGTAATGGAGGGGATGACTATAGTCAGCCTCTTTCGGCGCTCAAAGATTCCATCCTTTTAAAAAATTCAAACCTTTATACAGTGATTGAACCAGTCCTAATGGATGACCCCATACTTGAACATTATTTGTTCGTCTTGAAAGACTGAATGGAACATATTTAAATGTACACAGAATAATGCAAAACATCAGTTGGAGACTCCATGAAAGGCTTAACACAATTGACGGAGAACTGAGACCTCTCTTCTTTAATCTAAAAAAAATACCCCCCCCCAAAAAAAAGATTAGAGTTTTCCGTACACTGCCACAGAGCGGACAGGGAAATCGTCCTTATTTACTCCTATGACATCCCTCTGGAAGTGTCTTCTCACGAAAAATTGACTTTCCCAGACGCCATAGCTCGGGATTCAGGGTTGGACATTGGGGATCTGGGGACAGCAATACTGTACCGAATGGTTTGTAAAGGGATTGTCAATGGAGTTCGGACCCACCATAGGGAGGTAGAAGTATGGTAGATGATAGTCAACTTTGCAGAATACACGTGAAAACATTGTGTTCCAAGAAGGACAGCTGTAACTTCAATGAAAATACACTTTTAGCTTGAAAAACATATTTCGAAGTATCTTTATTTTAACGCCTGTCACACCCTGCATTTTGTTCTGCATTTATATACATCCTTCTTTAAGCACACAGACAATCAGACACACACACAGACATACAGACACACACAAGCACACACACACGCACACACACACACCTATATATACACACAGGAAAAATGAGCTATTATGACATTTACTGATCCAAATAATCTTTTGAGCCAGCAATCGATGTCTTGAGACCTTGCTTACATATTAGGAAATTCCTCTTAAGGATGTATGAGACTGGTTAAAAAAATGTACACGTTTTTCTTCCTCCTCATCCCCTTCTTGTTGTTCTTCTTCTCATCCTCCTCCTTCTTTTCTATTACATCTGGCGTCGTGCGTTTTCTTATTTCTTTTCAAAGAAATAATACAGCGTTCAATAGTTTTTTTTTGTTTTGTTTTTTAAATAAAACGTTAAAAGATCATTTGATAAAAAGGATACCGTAAGATTGAAACCAAGGTAGCAAATTCAACTGACCTTCTAATTTTGAAAGTATATATATATATATATATATATATATATATATATATATATATTCATGAATTATTCATACATAAAACAAATACAAAGGTTAATGATTTAAATGGCGAGAAATCCATCTTCGCAAACAATTCAAATAATATACAAAAACCCCGAACCTGTCTATGAATGAAAAGATCCTGTTTTATAAATTTCAGTTGCAATAGGTCTTTTTATTTTTACAAGCTTTCGTCTGTTCCTACAGACATCCTCAGGTATGAAATAGATTGTGTTCTTGCTTTTACTCTCAGTAATATATTTCAATAAAGGTGCAATTAATTTACAGTGTTATTGTTTTGGAACGTGCATGTTCCAAAACAATAACTCATTTCTCATAGCATTTTTCGGATTACAACCCTGTTTTTCGTTGTCCACTTATTACTGAGAATAAAAAGACCTAATGCAACTGAAATTTATAAAACAGGATCTTTTCATTCATAGACAGGTTCGGGGTTTTTGTATATTATTCGAATTGTTCGCGAAGATGGATTTCTCGCCATTTAAATCATTAACCTTTGTATTTGTTTTATGTATGAATAATTCATGAATATATATATATATATATATATATATATATATATATATATATATATATATATATAATATTTCTAAAATAATTGCGTTCATTTGGAAATGTTTTAGAAAATCTTAGTAAAAACATTTTTTAAATGATAGAACGGTCTCGTTTAATTGCGAGGAAATTAATTTTTATACCACTAAATGTTTATATTAGTTATAAGCACAACCCCTTGCAGTATTTAAATCATCATTTTTTTTTGTAAAAATGGACCGCCATTTACTGAAAAATGAATTACCTTCAATCTTTTTACATTGTTTATTGTTTTAAAAAACGCTGATTAAGATTTTAATAAAAATAAACATATCAAAGAGAATTTATACGTTTTCTTTGTTTTTGAGAATTAACAGCAAAAAAAAAAGCAATTTTTGTGTGAATTTCTGGAATGAGGAGTTATTTACACGACCTACAAGGGTGCGATAGATAAATTGTCGTCTAAATTACACAAAAAATGCAAATATTGGCATCTTTTTTCAATACACATCTTTACCAGAATTACACAAAAAATTATTTTGAAATTCTAAAGAGTAAATTTATTCAATAACATCACCATTGGCTTCAACCACGAGCTCCAGAAGACTTGTGAATATCCTGAAAATCTTCTGAACGTTCTAATTGATTAAGCTGAGGAATTCTGCCATAATCTTTGCCTTCAATTTGTTTTTGGTGTTACAAGGAGTTTTTGATCCATCCCTCAGGTGCGCGCCACACACATTAATAAAGTTAGTTGCAGTCTGGGGAGTTAGGCGGCCAACTATCAGGGATGAAGTTGTCAGACAGATAGGCTCTTCCAGCAGATATTCTTCTTGATGAAGGGTAGTATTACTTCCTCAAGGCACTTGATTTTGGCTTCCCTATAGATTCTGCGGATCTCACCAACAAATTCAGGAGTTCTTTTTCTATTAGAACGATTCAGATTGACACCAAAGACTCTGAAATGTTCATATTCTTATAGGAGTTTCCGGCACGAATGCCAAAGAGTATTTCATGCCGTTTCTAAATTTCTGGTCGAGTGAATTACGTCATAGCACTCTTTTTCACACAGACGGTACCAATCATGTTCTTCACTTGAACATAACAATATATATATATATATATATATATATATAGAAAGAGAGAGAGAGAGAGAGAATCAGTGAGAGAGAGAATCAGAGATAGATAGAGAGAGAGAAAGAGAAATAGAGACTGAGAGAGGGAGCGAAAAAGAGAAAGATAGAGTTAGTCTTGAAAATAATTAGAGATATGGACTTACATAGAGAAACTGAGAAACAATGAACTCGGGGGTGCGCGTGAGCGTCTACTATTTCGTAGTTTACGTTTTGTACACCCGCTAGTGTAGGTGGGAGGAAATGTCTTCTAGTCTTATTTTTATTTCCGAAAACGGAAATGAAGTCACGGTTTGTCATGTGGTATTGACACGGCTAATGGATTGCTATAGCTGTTTTATTTATTTTAGCGCTGCTGGCCATCCATAACAGTGCGCATACTGCACAGGAAATCCTGCGGTTCATAGTTCAAGTCCCGGCTATGATTGATGTGCTACGATACCTCACCCTAGCCAAAATCATGATTCATCCCTCAATCGAAACGAGCCAAGATATCATTTTAATTAACACTGTTTAACATTTCTATACCCTCAAAATAATTTGTCTTTATCTTTCTCATTCTGATTGCATATATATATATATATATATATATATATATATATATATATATATATATATATACTATAGTTTAAGATTAGTTATATTTATAGGATATGCGCCCAGTATCAGGGATAAAGCCATCCATTTACAACCTATATTTCTCAGTTTTCCTCTTTATCCTTGATCCGTATTTTGATTGGTTAACATGGACATACCCACAAAATTTTAAAAATCTAGTTCGTCCTGCTGTTTAACTCTATGCTACCGTACTTTCAAAAGTAAATCATTTTCATCAGAAGTTACCTATTATCACCTGATGGTGGAACAATGTTAAGTTCCGAAACAACGTTGAATTTTTCATGTAGCCATGTAAAATATTTTTGAAATAAAATATATATATATAGGGTGACTCCAAAAAACGGGAACTTTTTAACAATCCAATAAAACCAAGAGTGATGGAAGAAAAATATTTTATTCATAGTAATTGAAACCTTAAAACATGCCATTTAAGAAACAATGATTGTATTTTCATTTTTTTAAAATTACGTCCTGTAGATGGCGTCCTCCTGTACGAATGCATTCTTGAAATCTGCTGTTGAGATTCCTCATTGACTGCTGCAACATCTCAGCTGGGATACTGTGAATTTCATCTTGAATTCTAAATGGCGAAATGTTTACTTGCTCAAGGTCACTGTCTCGCAGTGTTGCCACTTGTTCATGTCTGGCAATACGCATTTCAAAAATTCCCGTTTGTGGGGGTCACCCTATATAGATAGATAGATAGATATGATGGGTAAGGTAAAAGAATATACGTATACGCACATATACTTGCATGTACATAAATGTTATACAACTGAACGATTAAGTATATATTAGTTAATACACATATCTCACGTTGACAGAATAAAATGTAGTTTTATGCAGTTGCAAAATCAGCAGGTGCTGGATAACTGATGATTGTGTAACTGCATGAAACTCTGAGTTATTCTGTCAACGTTAGATATTGTGTGTATTCACTAATACATATATATATATATATATATGTGTGTGTGTGTGTTGGTGTGTGTGTGTTCATACATATTGCAAACAACATAAATATATACATGCTATGATGACAGTTACATTTTGCAGAATACCTTGTCTTCATTTAATAGATATTTTGTGCTTTTCATTCAGAATTTAATTATTTCCATCACGTATACTTGAGCTAACAGTCTGCATCGTCTTGTAAGAGATGCTTAAGGCCAACTTCACTTTAACAATATTCTTTACACGCGTGGCAAAACATACTTTGTGTTAACTATGTTGGAAAATTACCTGTACTTGTGCACAGCCATGTGATGTTTTAGTCGTGTAACAAACTTACAAATCTTGTAATAAAGCTAGCACAATTAAAGTGCATGTCTTTCTAGCAGTGTTGCATACACAGGAATTTGCACTTGACCTGTTGGGTGTGATCTCCCATGATTGGCTAAAACAGCCGCCGAGAGGGTGAACTTTTCACGATTACTGCAAGTTAGGGTTGCTGCGCTAATAGCTCAGGGACGGATTCTATTTCTCCATCATTGTTTCAATGATCAATTATCTTCTGCTCAAAATTGTTACAACGTTCCCAAATCTGGGCAATCTGACATCCTTCATACGTGTCAGATGACCTGGCCAGCGTATTTTATTACGAAGAAGCAGTTTATCTACGCTGGCTATGTTTGTGTGCACCGAAGGAGTTTTTGTGACTGGTGCATAAAACTACAAATGATTTCCAAGATTTTACTCATGAACTATATATATATATATATATATATATATATATATATATATATATATATATATATATTAGGTTGGTGTAAAAATAATGACGTAATAATGTCGTTTTTTGACGTTCAAAAATACGTCAAAGAACGACATTATTACGTCATTATTTTTGCACCAACCTAATATATATAAATATGTATGTATATATATATATGTGTGTGTGTGTGTATGTATATATATATATATATATATATATATATATATATATGTGTGTGTGTGTGTGTGCAAATAGATAGAAAAATAAGAAAGAACACGTTAAGTTAATAATACGAAGTTCTTTATCATTTTTGTTTTATTTTTACACAAGTTGAGCCTATATTATAATTATTTTATTAAAAAATAGTAACACTAACCCCTTGTATGTACACCCCAGGTTAAAACACCCTCCATCCACAATGAAGCATATACCCTCAAAAATAGAGAAAAGAATCAGCATGTACTCCGCAAATGAAGAAATATTCCAAAAACACAGTAATTTTTACAGCACAGCTCTTAAACATAGTGGATACAAAAACGCTAACATCAATTATATAAACAATAGTACTAACCAGAAGAAAAACCGAAAAAAGAAAATAATTTGGTATAACCTTCCCACGCCCCACCGTTCAGCCAAATAGTTAGTTCTAAGCTAGGACAAAAATTCCTGGCTTTAATTGAAAAACCTTTCCTACTGAGAGCAAACTTAGTAAGATCTTTAATAAAAACACCTTAAAATTAAGTTACAGTTGCACTGAAAATCTAGAAAGTATCATAAAAAAGCATAGTAATAAAATGCTGGAAAAACACGAATGCCAAAATCAATTTAATAAAAACCCTAAACTAAAATTAGACAAAAATAATGAAAAATTATGTGATTGTAGAAAACCTGAAGACTGCCCGTTGGATAATAAATACCGCATAGAATCTGTGGTATACCAACGCACAATCTCATCCATTGAGAACCAAACATTAAAAGGATATATATAGGACACGTAGAATGAATTTAAAATTAGATGGAGACAACACAAAAGCTCCTTCAATAATATTAAAAATAGAAATCAGACATCACTATCTAAATATTTTTGTCCTTTAAAAGAAACAAATAAAACACCAAAAGTAAAATGGAAAATAATAAATAGAAAAAGAACTTGTAAAACCCGGGATGACCCATGCCCTTTATGCCTACATGAAAAACTACACATTATTAAGTTTCTAAAAAAGGAAAATTTATTAAATCACATGAGATAAAGGTCTTTTGCCGACACTATTTTCAACTTCTTTTTCGTATATTTTTACCCGTGTGGGAGACATAAAAATACTTAATTCTCAGCTACTCATCTTATCTTAAGCATGTCTAACTGAATCAACGTAAACATTAGATTATTTCAATATAGTTCTAAAAAACGAAACGCCACACAGGAAAAGACTTTTTTTTCACTTTGTCTTAATTTTCACTATATATACCGGGTGTAACTGAAAAATTGTCCAAATCCTGTAAAAGCAAATTTTCCACTTGTTATATTAAGTTGGAACCGTTGTATCATGGAAATTATTAAAGATATCTTACTGGAATTCTCCGAGGTTTTTATAACAGTATTGCAATTTACTCTTGGAGTAATAAGAATGTATAATTACTTTCCGAGCTTAACAGAAGAATCATGATGAACTCGATAATAAGTTAAAATGACATGTTCATCATTAATTAATCACACGAAGGATTGAAATAAAATTCATACATATATATACATATATATACATATATATATATATATATATATATATATATATATATATATATATATATATATTTGTATGTATGTATTTGCAGGATCATTTTCTAAATTATTTAAGATTGTCTTCGCCCTCTCTAACCTTCTAACTTTATGTCCTAGAGTAACAATGGATTGAAACGTTTCACGTACGATTTCATTTTCAAGTCTGCTTTCACTGCTTATTGGACTGTCATAGCTGAAACTCTTCTCTCATGTACGAAACTTCTTATGGACTGAGTTGGATCTTTTCTAATCGATCTATTTAACTCTAGGTTCCTGTTGTGATCGCCTGATCCAGATTACCTCTCTACTGTCCCCACTTTTTAAACTTATTCACCGTTCTCTTGATGGTTCTTGAATTGACTTTGAAGATGGAAGGCAGATTATGAATGTTGGTAAAATAACTGTAGGCCTGAAAGCTCTTTTTCCTTTCATCATTGCTCAGTTGGGAAGACATAATGGGGCTGGCACACAACGATATTAACCTGTCCTCTTTCTAGCTAAATAACGCATAGGGTTTTTTTTTTTTTTTGGTGATTCTTACGACAAATGGTAACAAGATTGCTAACGTCCTATCAGAAAACCTGGAAAAAAAAATTAGTTAGTTAAGCCAATATAATAAACCAGTTTTATTTTATTAATATATATATATATATATATATATATATATATATATATATATATATAAATTGGTTTGTTTTCTTTTCTTCTTCCAATAAACATCCTGTCTTCGCCGCATGTAGGAAGGCTAGTTCAACCAAGCATACCCGTTCTATGACATCGAATAGCCCAAGTGATTTCTTGATTATTTGCCGTTTTCTGTGGGAACTTATACAATGCACATCCTAAAGCTAGTAGCAAATTTTATTCGGGGTGCGGGCCGAATAGTGATCATATTCGATCGACCCGATCGAATATGATCACTATTCGGCCCATCGATGATGTCTGTTTATTTAGACCCGAAACTTCTAATGACATGGGTGCAACAATACTGACGACGCACCTAAATTCGGCAGTTAAAGATGTATTATTCATATTTTTTTTACATATTAGACATTTTTGGGGATGGACATTTATCCTGTTATTCCTGGTATATATGTGCATAAAGCAAAATATTCCGACTGCGGTTGTTATCCTGTTTGGGATGTTTTGGGGTCTGGTAAACTGTGTAAATTTTTAAATCCTTATAAACCCTCCTTATTTTCATAATCTTCATATCACGTACCTGAATCTTCCTTGCCATTTTATCCCTAAACTTCTCCATACATTTACTAGTTTTCAAGCCTTCTGCTTTTGAATTCCACTTTAAAGGTTCATAAATATACATTTTCTTTAGCACGCAATTATTTTAAATGCTGATTAAATCTAACTATTCACTGTGAAATATCAAATAGGAATTTAATTTTAGATTTACACCATATTTCAACTGATTAAGTCCATTTTTAAAACCAAAACCAGTACAAATTTTTAATTTTTAAAAAATATCTTTTTTTCCTACCGAAATTTTTTTCTTAATTTTTTTCTAAAAGTTTTTTTCTGGAGTTTTCTCTTATTTTATTCAGTGAAAAGTTTTGCGTTTTTTTTTTTTATTTTTTTATTTTAAATTCGTTAGAACGGTTAAAATCTTTCAGTTTCAGGCTATCTGTGGAAAGCATTGTTTTAATTATTTGTGAATTCTGGCTTAGACGTGACCAGATTTTATTTAATTATCTGACGAAATATTTTGTTACTTTAAATGTATTTCTGTTATTTTTATTTAATTTTGAAAATATTTAATTGTTTCCCCGCCTCCAAACAAGGCAACAGGGACGCTAACAAGCAGGAGTTTACAGCTCGCGAAAAATATAAGAAAAACGTTATTAAATCGGGGGATCATTAAAAGATCAAAATTTAAGAGGACAGAAAATATCGATTGATTTTGCATTTAAATTTTTGAAAATCAACTTCACTGGGAAGCAAGAAGCCCGAAGAGAGTTCAACAGAGGAGAAATGAAATGCGAGGGAAGAAATTTTAGCATAGAACTTACGGTTACATCTACCCATTACAATTTTATAATGGTAGCACCTAGCAGCCAATTGAGTACTCTGCTTAAATTCATGGAGTGTAGGTTGCTTCAGATGTTAATTTCATTTCCCTTTCAACACTCTGAGAGCGGGAAGTAAAATCCGGCAAATTTAATTTGGGGTTATTTATAAGACATTCTTGAACATCATTTCCTGAAGATTTTTCAGTGATTGCAGATTCACAAATTGCATTTTGGAATAGATTGATTGATTCTAACTAATGCTATTAATAAAGTCACTGATTCTCATAAATTCAACTTCCTGACAAATTGACCCTGGTAAGATTCGAACCCGAGGCTTATGGCTCGAAAAAAAAAACTTTCTAATCACTTGCTTCTCCATCTATGCATACGACGGTAGGGCGATCTCACCCTTTGTTCCCTCCAAATCAATTTCGAACAAGTCTACACAGTTAGGACTTGGTGAGATAAAAACTCAGACCAAATTTCCAATTCCTAGCTTTAAATCCCTTTTGTAGAAATGCAATCAAATATCGGCATTGGAAATACGTTTAAAAAGACACTCATGTTGACAATATCTGTTTGAAAAGTATTATTGTTTTAACAATAAATCAAAAACGTTTTCTATTTTAGTAAATAAATTTTATATTACATGAAATCTAATTCAATACAAATATTTATATAATCATATCAAAATCTTCAGTGTAAGATGCATTAGAAACAAAGGGAGGTCTTAGCTGACAATATAAGCTTTCTTCAAGAATGTGTCATTGTCTTGCTTAAAATCTGTAGAAACTTAAGAAGTTTCAGGTGTTAATTGCATTTGCTCTTTTTAACACTCTAAGAATTGGAAGTAAAATCAGGCAACTTTCATTTTGGGTTATTTAAGAGACATTTTTGAATTTCCTTTTATTAAGATTTTTCAGTTTTCGCCGGTTCGCATTTTCAATTGTCGGATAGTCTGATTAATTCTGACCAGTATTATGAATACGACCACTGATTTTCATAAGTTCTATTTATGGCAAATGATGATAGTCCCTTCCACACAATTCGCCTAGTCGGGCTTCTTGTTGTACCCTCAATATATTTAAAAACATCTCTAAATGGTAGTCCATTTTCATGTAATGAACAGCCAATTGTATGTAATTTTCAATGGAACTTCTTCGCCAGAGCAGTTACAAGGCCTGCCTTACATTTAAAATTTGTATTTGTGTTGTCCAGAAGAATAGCCTTCAGGCTGCCTTTACTATCGAATTCTTCGAAAACATCGTAATGACAGAAGTAAGCAGGTGTAGGCTTTAAGAAAAAGATACAAGATTCGCGTATAGGGTTCTTTTATAGTCCCAATAAGCAGAAATAGCTCTCTGAAAGAAGAGAGTAACAAAACAAGGGGAGACCACTCTTGATTATTTATAACAAACATTGAAGGCATTCTTACGTTAGAACAACCCAGTGGCACCTGTAGTTGCAACTATTTTATGAGTCAAGTATTTTCCAGTCTTAGTTCCTGTCTCTTGAGTGAATGCTATTTTTTTTTAGTTTAATATCACCATTTTCCCTTATAACTTCTTTATACAACAAAGTTTCTTTATTAATCTTGCCATCAATTACGAAACAGACAAGCTTTTTAATACGTTCAGTGTGTCTTTCATTTGTCATTACATTTATTTCAGCTTTTTTTTATTTGTAGCAGTTGTACGCTCCGGCCTTGGAACCTTCATTTCGCTGACTGGGGTAGACTGTTCTATTTCCACGGGCCATTTCTAATGGATGTCAGTTATCAGTTATCTCTTGTTAATTCACCTCTCCAATTTCTCCACCGACCAGTTATTGAACTCACACTCTTTGGGTCCTGGATCTAACTAACGCCTTTATCCACTGTGCCATGTGCCCTTGGTATTATAAACCTAATGTCTTCAGCAACCATTGTTTACCAGTGCTCAGATTGCATGTTTTTCTGTTATCATTTCATCTTTTACCAGAGCTCATATTGCAATTTTTGTGGTTGTGTGTTTTTTCTTTATCTATTTTTGACTTATCAATTATGTTTTTAATATAAAAAAGCCCCAAATCCGTAAATCCAAGAGAAATGCATTAGCAAGAGAGATGTTTCATGATTAGAGAAAACATATCCCCTGTATTGTACTTTTCTTCGGACATTTAAATAAAAACGTTTACTCTAAGAAATAATAGTAAATTAGGCTAATTTGCAGAGAAGGACCCGCCCTCATTTTCCATTAAAAAATTCCCAAATTGTTACATTTACGTGTAAATGTACATGCTTAATTCGAAAATAACAACGATAATTTGATAAAATCTACGGTTTTAGGCTTATCGACACTAAAAGTTCGGACTCATTCGCGTCGTTGGCGACTACGGTACGGCAACAATTACTGCCGTTGTTTGCATATATTTGCTGCGGAACAGGCATTCACTTGTCTTGATCATTGAGCACACAATGAGTCATCAGTGGCGCAGTAATTGAGACAAGTAAAATCAGGAAAAAGACAGTTAACTAGGTAATCTTCCGCACATGTTTATTCAGCTACGAATGTACTTAAACAACGCCAGTAATGGCTGCCGTGCCGTAGCAACCAACGACACGAATGAATTCGAAATTTAGTGTTCGCTGTTTTCCTCTGTCTCTCTTGACTTCAATCTGTGCTGTGAGTATCAGGTTTTTCAAAGCCACCCGTTCCTCATTATCTGGCACAGAATTTTCAATTGTCGCTTCCTGATGTTAATTTTAAATTGTTTTTTTTTATTTATTTCTTTTTTTTCTAAAACCATCTTTGCTTACATGTTCGTTCATGGTATCCCTAGCATCCTTCTGTAGAAACACGTTTCTGTTCTTGCAAGTCTCTTCTTCAGCATTGAGGAGAATGTCTGCCATATAGGAGTACACGTACAACATAACAGTTCAGTACGCTTTTCTTTGTTTCCAATAATAATAATATTTACTACTTAACTAAGACAAAAGTCATATATATATATATATATATATATATATATATATATATATATATATATATATATATATATATATATATATGAAATATATTGTCGGCTAACTAACCAGCACACCACCATGTCCAATTTCTTGCGAATGAGATTTGATGTTAGCAACCCTGTAGGATGACAAATAGGAGGTATGAAATGGCGGAATATATCTTGATGAGTCAACGGAAACATAACAACAGGGGGTGTCTCACTAAAATCACCGTAGAGAAGACACAGGGAAGCCACTGCACTATCAATCGAAGGAAAACATATGTCTCTTAACTATCATCATTAATAAGCAGTCTAATGTAATAAAAGGTAGACATATAATTTTTATCATATTCAGTTCGACACTTTTTTTTTAAATTGGAAGAGACTATTTTGCTGTTCTCTTCTAAACTAAATTTTACCGGTTTCGGTAAAATACACAAACATGCTTTTAAGCTATTTTTACCGGTGGCGGTAAAATAGTAAACCTGCTTTTAAACTTATTTTATCTGTTTCACTAAAATAGTAAACGTGCTTTTATGCTTATTTTACCAGCCCCGGTAAAATAGACAAACATGCTTTTAAGCTTGTTTTATCGATATCGGTAAATAGAAAGACATGCTTTTAAGCTTATTATACCGGCCTCGGTAAAATGGTTAACATGCTTTTAAACTTATTTTACCGGTGACGGTAATAGAAAAAAAAGCATGCTTTTAAGCTTATTTTACTGGGCTCAGTAAGACAGATGAGCATGCTTTAACCTTATGTTATTGCTCTCGGTAAAATAGTAAACATGCTTTTAAGTTCATTTCATCGGTCTCGGTAAAATAGTAGATATGCATCTAAGCTTATTTCACCGGTCTCGGTAAAATACACCCCGAGGCTATTTTACCGTTAAATATTTTTATTATTATAAAGGCAGGCAATGTTAAAAATAACAACGCACAAATTTAATGCCGAAGTTCATTTATTTTTACCATCAATTGTGAAGAAAATTTAAACTCCTTTCCAGCATCAATTGTTAAAACAAATTATGATCCTATATTCATCATCAATTATTGAAAGAAATATAGAAGTGTGGCGACGGTGTTACCATTGTTGTTGTGAACGTCGAACGACGAACGTCTCGGTCATCATTATTGTAGTGATTGAGTTACCAATATTTAACTTTGGCTAGGAAAGGTGGAATTAAGGACAATGCGTGGACGGAATGCAATTTATATTTGACGTAAATAACACATAGTATAAAATACAAAACTGAACGGAATGATTTCACAACATAACAATTAAATTTATTAATATTTGTACAGCAAGGATAAACACTTCCGTGTCAGCTTTTAACCCTGCACTACGTAGCAACTGATGGGTACGGGGCTTGTCTACATCAGCTTCTTTGGTACGGGCGGAGTATTGGCCATGAACCGGTTTATCTTGCCATTGTTTCTGTACCTGGTTGGTTGCATTTGCTTTTGCTTTCTTTTTTATGTATTTTGCAGCTTCAGTCGGTGTATTATGCTTTATTATTATTATTATTATTATTATTATTAGAAACAAAGAAAAGCGTACTAAACTTTTACGTGGTATTGGGATAATCTGCAAATAATCTTGATACTTACTGGAGTGATACAAGGAAAGAGCCGAAGTTGAAAATATCCCACCCGCGTGGTTATTCAATATGGTACAGAACGATACATTACCTGCTCTATTCAAAGAATCGTACTGTGGGTGGAAGAGCAGTTAGGATGGTTAGAAACCTTTTTCGTCCAGAATCGAAAATTCCTTTTCGAGAACCCCAAATATTAACTTCTTCCACATGAGCGGACCTCAGGTTTCTCGAATGTGAAGTCAACTGGATTTAATCTGTGGCCAAATCTCTGGGACAAACGGTTCCAAGAGCAACTAAACGCATTCCTTAGCCAAACCAGCAAGAAACATAGAAGATTAGTTTTCAAGGTTAATGTTTGCATTGAATTTCATTTGCAATATTCACGTTTGGGGTGGAGTTGGGTCTTTTATAAGAAGTCATTTTGCAGATAGATAGATTTTTATTATTAGCGGAAATATATATATATATATATATATATATATATAATTAATAATCCGTTGTTATATAATCCAAGTGAATCCTAAAATAATAAAAGTGATCCACAAAGAGAGCTCAATGTATTTATTATAAAAGAAAATATATAAATAATTGAATAATTGATCCTGAGTTACGATTAATTAATGTAAACATTTTTGTTTTGAATTGATTTCATTGTATTCTTATAAGCCTGCCAAGTAATTACACAATCTTATTTTTCAAACTTTTGTCCAACATTGTCCTAAAACCTCGGAGAATTCCAGTAAGATATCTTTAATCATTTCTAAGATACAACGGTTCAAATCTTAATCAAGCAATTGGACAATTTTGCTCTTACACGATTTGGACAAATTTGCTCGTTACCCCCGGTATATATAATATATATGTATATGATAAAAATCTGATGTAAGCACGGATGACGCAATATTTTTCAAGGCCAAACAAATTTCATCATACACTCCAAAAATAGATTCATATTACTGTACACCTCTGCAAGTAACCTAATCTGAGAAAAAATAGAAATCGATTACACCCTCTCACTCCAGTGATTCTAAAATTAACCGTATATTGAAAGAAAGGAAAATAAAACAATTGTTTCAATTAATTTGCACAACGGTGTATATGGGCCAGAGAAAAAGATTCATATTACTGCACACTACTGCAAATGACATAATCTAAGGGGAAAATAGAAATTGATTACACCCTGTCATTCCAGTGAAATCTAAAACTGACCGTATGCTGAAAAAAGGAAACTAAAGCAATTGCTTCAATTAATTTGCACAAAGGTGTATATATACATGTTTCATGTGGGCAATACTATATATATATATATATATATATATATATATATATATATATATACGGCAATGCAGATTGTTAGCAGAGACAAAAAGAAAGGGTCTTTCGAATATATGGAGATACTCTGCTGGTGAAGACATGTTTAGAACTCCAGATTCAATTAGATCGGATCCATCTATGTCCCAAGCAATGACATATTCCACGAATGGAAACAGCCAGTCTTGAGTTTTCCCAAATTCAAGGCTGCCAGCTTGAGTTTCATTCTATTAGGTTGGTGCAAAAATAATGACGTAATAATGTCGTTTTTTGACGTATTTTTAACGTCAAAAAACGACATTATTACGTCATTATTTTTGCACCAACCTAATATATCTTGCAAACGGAACCATGGATTTGCAAGCTTCTGGGGAGGCAGATTTAGCCTCTGACCGGGGCATGGAGGGTAGACGAAAGAAAGTAAGCTTCCGGTTTCGCTGCTGTAAAACGAACTGTATTTAACTGCCCTTTAGTCACTGTACCGAGTGATGTCTCTAAGCGGTACATCACCTGACCCGTGTGTCTTATCGCCTCCAAAAGGAGATAATCGCCTTCTGTATCCTTACAATCTATTTCTTACCACGGTTAACTACAGACTTTTTTAAGTAATTGAAACGATTTTCAACCGACAGAAATCGCAATGCAGCAAAAAGTTATATCGATCTGTGTTGCTTTTTTATTTTCTTGTCTTACGATGAGCTACAAATAATCTTGATACCAAATACACTTCAATACGGTAACTTTAGAGAAGAGATTTTTAGATAAAGAAAGTTGAGCTAATGTTTTTTTTTTTTTTTGTAATATGTTATTCGATATTATTCGCCTACCATCGTTAAAAATTATAAAAGTTGTCGAATATTACAAATGGTTTTATTTACTAGATTAAAACAGAGTTTTAGTGAGGTGAATATATCTGGAAGAAAGAAGCCCCTTTTTTTTGTACATTCAACTTCTAAAATCTCGGACATTCTCCCATTCGGGAGAGACAATCTTCAATGCTATATTATGTTTTGGCTCGGGCAACTCGAGGCTGTGTAATTGTTAGCAAGCTTGTCTCGCTAGAATAATTATGACTGCGTAGGGAGTTCAATCCTCACTGGGTACCCCATACTTCTGGCATTGTGCCACATCTAAGCTACGCTTTTTTGGTAACATTGCATCTTTCCGTAAGTTGAAAAGAAAATTAAAATAAATATAGTTATTGGTTTGGTTCGGTATGCTTTGTTTTAAAGCATATCTATCTCAATGGATTATTTAATACCGACAAGATTTTTATTGCTGGTAATTTTTGTTTTTCAAAAATGTATTGTTGGTATTTTTTTTTTCAAAAATATATTGCTGGTATTTCTTTTTTAATACATTGCTGGTAATAATTTTTCCCCCAAAAAATGTATTACTGGTATTAAAACTTATTTTTAGACTTTCATAGTGTTTTGATCCCAGTTTGAGGCCTTACTATTTTCCAATAGCTGAAACTCTAACTGGTGCTACCATCCCGAGTAAAGGTGGTCCAGGGAACAGTAATTAACACTTGGTTCCACGCTCCCCAAAACATCTTGATAAGAGGCCTTGCTGCTGGATGTAGTTTATCATCCTAACCAGGATGCCACATTGGGGGAGTTGATATTAACGCTTTACAATCAGCGTATTATGAATCCCCAGACGATAGGGCTTCATAGTTGTTGCGAACAAGTTAGGATTTTATATAACTTACTGTAGTTAGAGAAGAGTTCAATGATTATTTCCGTCTGAATTTCTGGGATGAATGTGACATTATTATCTAAGTTGTCCGAATATATGTTTTTTATCATTACATTTCCGTCGTTGTAATCTCCAGCCTTAATCAGAGGTTTGTCAATCTGGGTAGCGTTCAATAAATTTTGAACTGAAATTTCGAGGGTAAACTGCTATCGTTTTGTAAATGGATATACTTTACAATTGGAATTAAGATACCTTTAATTGATGACCATTTTCAACTACGAATTTTAATTTTTAAAATTTACAGGATTTTTGAAACAATTTATGGTAGTAGTTTGTAGTAGGATACTCCCGTTAACTAAAGGTATCCTAATTTATTAGTGTAAAGAAAATTTACTCTGTTTAATGAAAATAAACATTGACCGCTCTTTTGTGAGTCAGTTTTAACACATTTCAAAATCTATATTGTGTTAATAGGACTCGCCTGGATTATACCAACGGATTACTCTCTCTCTCTCTCTCTATATATATATATATATATTCTAGTTCTGCCAATTATTCTTCGCCGACTACATACTGGCGGGAACTCACAATTATTATGTCCTCAAATTCAGATACCAATGCCTTAATCGACTAGGCTATTTTCTAGTGAGACAATCCCGAATGAAGAATTTGGACCCTTAAAATTGATCTGTCTACTGTTAGGTGCTGACGGGTGAATAATTTAGGATACTCAAGAGGTCAAATTTGAATATTCGTATACTTACGTAAAAGAATCCTATTGCGTATGTATTGACGCGTATATCTAAATGCGTAGTAGCCATCTAGTGTGAATTGTTTAATGCGAGTTGCAGTCTGCGTATGTTTATTCGCGACTATGCGCTCGTGTGTAAGTGATTCAGTCCTCAGAGTTTTTACTATGACAGCCGGCATTGATATACTGAGAAAAACAATCCATCGTTTCTAACTGAATTCTAGTTATTATATAGGCATTGGATATTACAGCTTGGATTATGATTGGCTCAAAAATAAACACATCTTGTTTCTGATTGGTTCGTGGAAATAAGACTTCATGAATAAGATTCTGAATTTCATTTATTTTTAGTAACGATGAAATTTGTTTGAATGTTCTCGTTTAATCATCAAGACAATGACGCCTCCTCATCGAAATGTGTTTCACTTTCTGTTATCCAATATTGTTCAATGCCAAACAAATTTTATCATACACCATAAAATAGATTCATATTAATGCATACCACTGCAAATAACCTAATCTGAGGAAAAAATAGAAAACGATTACACCCTGTCACTCCAGTGGGTCGAAAACTGACCGTATGCTGAAAGAAAGAAACTAAAGCGGTTGTTTCAATTAATTTGCACAAGGGTATATCTTGACCAAAGAAAAGATTCATATTACTGCACACCACTGCAAATGGCATAATCTAAGGTGAAAACAGAAATCGAATACACCCTGTCACTCCAGTGGGTCTAAAATCGACCGTATGCTGAAAGAAAGAAAACTAAAACGGTAGTTTCAATCAATTTTCACAAGGGTATAACTTGACCAAAGAAAAGATCCATATTACTGCACACCACTGCAAATGGCATAATCTAAGGTGAAAACAGAAATCGAATACACCCTGTCACTCCAGTGGGTCTAAAATCGACCGTATGCTGAAAGAAAGAAAACTAAAACGGTTGTTTCAATCAATTTTCCCAAGGGTATAACTTGACCAAAGAAAAGATCCATATTACTGCACACCACTGCAAATGGCATAATCTAAGGTGAAAACAGAAATCGAATACACCCTGTCACTCCAGTGGGTCTAAAATCGACCGTATGCTGAAAGAAAGAAAACTAAAACGGTTGTTTCAATCAATTTTCACAAGGGTATAACTTGACCAAAGAAAAGATCCATATTACTGCACACCACTGCAAATGGCATAATCTAAGGTGAAAACAGAAATCGAATACACCCTGTCACTCCAGTGGGTCTAAAATCGACCGTATGCTGAAAGAAAGAAAACTAAAACGGTTGTTTCAATCAATTTTCACAAGGGTATAACTTGACCAAAGAAAAGATTCATATTACTGCACACCACTGCAAATGGCATAATCTAAGGTGAAAACAGAAATCGAATACACCCTGTCACTCCAGTGGGTCTAAAATCGACCGTATGCTGAAAGAAAGAAAACTAAAACGGTTGTTTCAATCAATTTTCACAAGGGTATAACTTGACCAAAGAAAAGATTCATATTACTGCACACCACTGCAAATGGCATAATCTAAGGTGAAAACAGAAATCGAATACACCCTGTCACTCCAGTGGGTCTAAAATCGACCGTATGCTGAAAGAAAGAAAACTAAAACGGTTGTTTCAATCAATTTTCACAAGGGTATAACTTGACCAAAGAAAAGATCCATATTACTGCACACCACTGCAAATGGCATAATCTAAGGTGAAAACAGAAATCGAATACACCCTGTCACTCCAGTGGGTCTAAAATCGACCGTATGCTGAAAGAAAGAAAACTAAAACGTTTGTTTCAATCAATTTTCACAAGGGTATAACTTGACCAAAGAAAAGATCCATATTACTGCACACCACTGCAAATGGCATAATCTAAGGTGAAAACAGAAATCGAATACACCCTGTCACTCCAGTGGGTCTAAAATCGACCGTATGCTGAAAGAAAGAAAACTAAAACGGTTGTTTCAATCAATTTTCACAAGGGTATAACTTGACAAAAGAAAAGATCCATATTACTGCACACCACTGCAAATGGCATAATCTAAGGTGAAAACAGAAATCGAATACACCCTGTCACTCCAGTGGGTCTAAAATCGACCGTATGCTGAAAGAAAGAAAACTAAAACGGTTGTTTCAATCAATTTTCACAAGGGTATAACTTGACCAAAGAAAAGATCCATATTACTGCACACCACTGCAAATGGCATAATCTAAGGTGAAAACAGAAATGGAATACACCCTGTCACTCCAGTGGGTCTAAAATCGACCGTATGCTGAAAGAAAGAAAACTAAAACGGTTGTTTCAATCAATTTTCACAAGGGTATAACTTGACCAAAGAAAAGATCCATATTACTGCACACCACTGCAAATGGCATAATCTAAGGTGAAAACAGAAATCGAATACACCCTGTCACTCCAGTGGGTCTAAAATCGACCGTATGCTGAAAGAAAGAAAACTAAAACGGTTGTTTCAATCAATTTTCACAAGGGTAAAACTTGACCAAAGAAAAGATCCATATTACTGCACACCACTGCAAATGGCATAATCTAAGGTGAAAACAGAAATCGAATACACCCTGTCACTCCAGTGGGTCTAAAATCGACCGTATGCTGAAAGAAAGAAAACTAAAACGGTTGTTTCAATCAATTTTCACAAGGGTATAACTTGACCAAAGAAAAGATCCATATTACTGCACACCACTGCAAATGGCATAATCTAAGGTGAAAACAGAAATCGAATACACCCTGTCACTCCAGTGGGTCTAAAATCGACCGTATGCTGAAAGAAAGAAAACTAAAACGGTTGTTTCAATAAATTTTCACAAGGGTATAACTTGACCAAAGAAAAGATCCATATTACTGCACACCACTGCAAATGGCATAATCTAAGGTGAAAACAGAAATCGAATACACCCTGTCACTCCAGTGGGTCTGAAATCGACCATATGCTGAAAGAAAGAAAACTAAATCGGTTGTTTCAATCAATTTTCACAAGGGTATAACTTGACCAAAGAAAAGATCCATATTACTGCACACCACTGCAAATGGCATAATCTAAGGTGAAAACAGAAATCGAATACACCCTGTCACTCCAGTGGGTCTAAAATCGACCGTATGCTGAAAGAAAGAAAACTAAAACGGTTGTTTCAATCAATTTTCACAAGGGTATAACTTGACCAAAGAAAAGATCCATATTACTGCACACCACTGCAAATGGCATAATCTAAGGTGAAAACAGAAATCGAATACACCCTGTCACTCCAGTGGGTCTGAAATCGACCATATGCTGAAAGAAAGAAAACTAAAACGGTTGTTTCAATCAATTTTCACAAGGGTATAACTTGACCAAAGAAAAGATCCATATTACTGCACATCACTGCAAATGGCATAATCTAAGGTGAAAACAGAAATGGAATACACCCTGTCACTCCAGTGGGTCTAAAATCGACCGTATGCTGAAAGAAAGAAAACTAAAACGGTTGTTTCAATCAATTTTCACAAGGGTATAACTTGACCAAAGAAAAGATCCATATTACTGCACACCACTGCAAATGGCATAATCTAAGGTGAAAACAGAAATCGAATACACCCTGTCACTCCAGTGGGTCTAAAATCGACCGTATGCTGAAAGAAAGAAAACTAAAACGGTTGTTTCAATCAATTTTCACAAGGGTATAACTTGACCAAAGAAAAGATCCATATTACTGCACACCACTGCAAATGGCATAATCTAAGGTGAAAACAGAAATCGAATACACCCTGTCACTCCAGTGGGTCTAAAATCGACCGTATGCTGAAAGAAAGAAAACTAAAACGGTTGTTTCAATCAATTTTCACAAGGGTATAACTTGACCAAAGAAAAGATCCATATTACTGCACACCACTGCAAATGGCATAATCTAAGGTGAAAACAGAAATGGAATACACCCTGTCACTCCAGTGGGTCTAAAATCGACCGTATGCTGAAAGAAAGAAAACTAAAACGGTTGTTTCAATAAATTTTCACAAGGGTATAACTTGACCAAAGAAAAGATCCATATTACTGCACACCACTGCAAATGGCATAATCTAAGGTGAAAACAGAAATCGAATACACCCTGTCACTCCAGTGGGTCTAAAATCGACCGTATGCTGAAAGAAAGAAAACTAAAACGGTTGTTTCAATCAATTTTCACAAGGGTATAACTTGACCAAAGAAAAGATCCATATTACTGCACACCACTGCAAATGGCATAATCTAAGGTGAAAACAGAAATCGAATACACCCTGTCACTCCAGTGGGTCTAAAATCGACCGTATGCTGAAAGAAAGAAAACTAAAACGGTTGTTTCAATCAATTTTCACAAGGGTATAACTTGACCAAAGAAAAGATCCATATTACTGCACACCACTGCAAATGGCATAATCTAAGGTGAAAACAGAAATCGAATACACCCTGTCACTCCAGTGGGTCTAAAATCG
>OZ010605.1:63267227-63287227 GCA_963932145.1 Acanthosepion lycidas | reverse complement strand
TTACAGTCTTTCCTTCTTTCTTTCATTCTTTCTTTTTTCTTTCTTTCTTTTTACTCTCTTTCTTTTTTCTTTCGTTTTTCTTTATTCATTTATTTATTTTTTTCTTTCGTTTTCCTAACTTCTTTCTTTCTTTCCTTTTTCTTTCTGTCTTTTTACTGTCTTTCCTTCTTTCTTTTTTAATGTCTTTCTTTCCTTTCTTTTTTCTTTCGTTTTTTCTTTCTTTCTTATTTTCTTTATCTTTTCTTTCGTTTTTTCTTTCTTTCTTTCTTTCTCGAATTTTCCGCAAACTCTGAATTCACTGAACGTGAAATCTTGTTAGCCGCTAGCTTATTTAACAGCTTTCCCTCAATACACACGAGAACGCCATTGTAATGACGTAGAGATTCTGTTAACGCTCTCGGAGTAAATGGCGAAAATTGTTAAGAGGAAATACGAGAGAATCATGTTTGCCATCTTGCGAAACAGATGACACGAAGATTGTGTTTTTTTTTTTTTAGTTTTTTGAAACGTAAGAATAGACAAACCACCACACAAAGCGACACGGTTTATTGAACGAACAATAACGGGAAAGCATTTAACTATCCATTATGTTTATGTCATCATTGGCAATAGCTATAACAGCTACTTACTGCTATGACAACGGGAATTAATTATAAACACGACTTTTTAAAAATCTTTTTTTCTTCGTTTTTCGAGATTTTTTTTATATTATGAAAATACTTATACAAATTGTGCTACAAGTGAGAGTGATTTTCCAAGTGTAGCTTAGATATGGCACAAGGCCTAAAATAGGGGCGCCCAATGAGGATCTTACTTACTACTCAGTCGTAATTGTTCTAGTGAGACAAGTTTGCTAAACATTACACCACCAAGAGGTGCTCAATTGCTATAAGTGATTTACGTTTGGGCGGTCATATCTCGTTTGATTCATGACTGACTGGGCAGAAGGTTTTCCCCGCAGCAATTTGAAGTTACTCTCTGCTGTAGACTGGTTCCTAACCAAGGCTATAAAACTCAGTCTGTCCTACTATTCAACCCATAACGAGGAATGGAAGATGAGGATTCATATCTTACTTAAGGGTATTTGCTATAATTGAATACATTGAACCCGACTGGAATTCGAACTCTGCTGAAATTTTATTTATTTATTACACTAAAACGCACATACGTGCCCATATTACTATCAAAAATAACATTTTAAGAATTACAATTATATATATATATATATATATATATATATATATATATATATATATATATATATATATAATAAAATAGGTTAAACACTAATATCCCATGGTCATAATTTATTCCATTGGAAAAGTAGATATATGATTGCATATGTATGCGTATATTTACCACTAATATTATATATATATATATATATATATATATATATATATATATATATAAGGTGTTTCTTTAAGACGTATTATATATATAAGGTGTTTCTTTAAGACGTATTATATATATAAGGTGTTTCTTTAAGACGGATTATATATAAGATGGATCAAAGTCAGCAGTAAATAAATCAGTGTTATTGGTGAAAATTTATTTATTACTCAATTGGATCATGTTATTTAAGTGATGGCCATTAACATCACCCAAATGTCGACCAAATCTGAAAGAAAAAGAAAATTCATTAAACGCTTAAACTTAATTCACATTTAAAATTGGTCCAAGTTATTGAGACACACTTTATATATATATTCAGTTGTATGGATATGAGTTTGTGACCATGGGTTTCACGCTTTTGCTATCATCAGATCAACTGTTTCTTTTTTTTTTTTTTAAATTGGATCTATTTATTATTGTTTGACTATGTTGTGTGGTAGGAGGGGAATTTACTTCTGTGTTTGTTTAGGATGGCACTCTCATACACATAGACACACATACATACCGGTGTACGTAATTTATTTCACATAAATACATACATATAAACAATCCGCGGTTCGGCGCTTATAGACATCTATGCGTTCGGGATTATATACATACGCAGTTGTAATTCTATTTCTGTATCGATACCGTAGCTTTTATTATATGTAACGATGTTCCTTTTATCAACGAGCGGGTATGGGGGGGTGTTCTTGACGCTTACAGACACATACTTATATGCAGACGAGCACAGTCTTTCATCAGTATATTGGTCAAGCTGGATTCTGTTTGTGGGTATGGTGGGGATGATGTTTGTATTTTCAATGCTAACTGCTTGTGTATTATTGACATTTGTGGTTATGCTGATAGTGAAAATATCTCTGATATTAATTATTAATAATATATTAATAATAGATATTGATGCGTTAACGGTAAATGTACCTTAATAATGGTGGAAATGAAAAAATAATGACAATAAAATTATGGTAAGAGCTGTGATGATAATAATACGGCGCATTTAATATATATATATATATATATATATATATATATATATATATATATATATATATATATTGTAAATGAAGAGGGAAAGTTGGAACGCAACTAAAAGCAAATTTTTATTACACAAAATTAAAATTAAACAAAGTGGGAGGAAAATAAATAGTTCCACAAGAGTATAAAATAGAAAAAGGGCACTCACAAACCCTCCAATAGACGCAAGGAACGTAAAAAATGTTCCTTTGTCTGCACAGGCTAGGCTGTTGACACTTAATGAAAACAACTTCCAAGACTCGATGATATATATATATATATATATATATATATATATATATATATATATATATATATATATATATATATATATATTATGGCATTAAAGTCAAGAAATTTTTTACTATAGGCCATGAAAAATTAAAACAAAAACACGAACACAAGTCGACCTGTTTCGTCCCCTCTCGTCAGAACTGTAAACGGTGAAACAAATTATGAGAAGAAAGTTTGTCGCGGATGACGTGAATGAATGGACAGGGAAAAATATAATAATAAAAGTTATAACACCAAAGATGCTAGAGACACAGCACAGCAAGCCCAAGCAAACAGCCTCTTTGTTTACCAAGAGCGGATCGCCTGGACCTTTTGAACAGCGTCTCCAACACCATCAGATGGAATAACGAGTGTGTTCTGGCCAGAATAGAGAACCAGCTCATACTAAAATCCATGTCACAGGTCACATTATTTATCAAGTGATCCGCGATAGAAAACACGTGTGTACTTCGATGGTATCACCAAACGAAGAAAATTTGTTAACTATTTTAGCAGGCACGTGCTGTTTAATCCTAACATCTAAAAGCTGTATCGTTCTACCTATGTAGTCGAGTCCACAACTACATTTAATATATATATATATATATATATATATATATATAAAAGAAAAGTATCAAAAATACATCAGCAGACTTTGGTTCCTCACACCATTTCTTTCTGGAGTAGACTGGTTGCCAACGAAGCCTAAAAAACCTAGTTTGTCCTCCTATTCAACCCATAGCTGGGGTGCAGAGTTTGATCTTTACCTTTCCCAGGGGTAATTATGTGCAAGTGAATCTGACTAACTCAGTAGAAAATCGAACTCATCTCACTGTGTTCTCACACCTAGTCGATATCCATTACGCCACATCAAGCATACTAGGCATGCACATGGTCTAACTAATTTCAGTCAAAAGGATTGACTCAATCCGTTGTATGGTTTTCAGCAATCTCCAACTCAAAATGTCAGATTTCTTCCAAATCTGAAGTTCGAACTCGGGCGTCATGGTCAGAGAGCAACGTGTCGTAGGCTAGCAAGGAGTCACAAGTAATCGTGACCTAGGCTTTGAGCGTGTTGGCCTTATTTAGACATTTGGTCACGTTAGACAATTCGCTCTCTACGAGAAGGCGTAAATGTGGACTGCTCTGCATAATTGCAGTATAGAACACAGGTAGGTTCTGTGGGTGTTGAACAAACCATATATATATATATATATATATATATATATATATATATATATATATATATATATATATATATATATATATATATATATATAAGTGAAGAAGTTGTAGTAGTTCCAGTGAGAGAAAAGTGTGTATATTAAAAAGAAGAGAGAAACCGCAAATGTTTTTGGTTGTAGTGTGGATTTTTTTTTAAATTATTATGCTTTATTTTCCATAATTTTCCTACAAGTATTTCCAGTCTTGCGACCTTCATTAGACAAAGCGTGGAGATTTCCACATATTATTAAAAACAATTAATTTTTTTCTTACGTTTTTCGATGTTAAATATTCTCGATATGAGACATTCTCTTTTTTTTTTTTTTTTGTTAGTGACCCAAATGTCTTCTAAAAAATCCACATTACAACAAAAACCTTTGCGGTTTCTCTCTTCTTTTTAATATATATATATCTGTGTGTGTGTTTGTGTGTGTGTGTGTGTGTGGAGGCACAGTGGGTGTAATGAATAGCGGCTCCGATTAAGGAATCGACGAGCCGAGTTCGAATTCCAGTCGAATCCATTACGTTCACTTACGTTTGTACCTTCTCCTTTCTCCAGCTATAACAGCTGGACAGGTTGGGTTCTATAGCCTTGGATGTTTCAGGAAACCTCTGAATTCTATAATCCAATCATATGTCGGTTTCTAGGAACTGAGCTCCTTGAATACGACGGGAGAGTCCACCATATATATATATATATATATATATATATATATATATATATATATAAACAATATTGAATTATATATATTATTGTTATATATTAAATATAATAATATATTATATTTAATAATAAACTGTGTTTAAATGTTGTATCCATGAGTGTCTATATGGACTCTTTAAAAAATCTACCTTGTCTCCGTGACAACTCTTCCCACTTTAGTGAAAGGTACTGTCACATGTTTAGAATCCCCAGGATTAGGCTTTTCCCAGAGTTTGAAGAGAATGACAGAAAATCTACTGTATTTATTCGCTTCTCCATGGTAGCAGAATGTGCCACAAGGCCGTTTTGAATGCGAAGTGCCCCGTAAAAGTATATTTGTGCCAAGGATAAAAATGCTTCATCCTCACAAAGATTGTCAGGGTGGTGTCAATATCCACTAAGCCTTCCTCTCTAGTGCAATGAGGGATGTTGGAGCAGGCATACCTCAAAGATTTTCCCGAGAACTGTCCAAAGACAAAGAGGCAGTTAACCGATATGAAACTTTGAGCACAGGACGAACGCCGGTTAAAGGCAATATGATCCGTACATCTGTAAAATTGTCCGGCCCCTGCTACCATTGTCAAGTTAACGTCGGTATCCACAAACTTTCCTTCGTTTTTACAAAGAGGGTGGTGCTGTCACACGTTTGTAATCGCCGGGACCAAGCATACCTCAAAACTTTTTTTTTTTTTATAATTGCTCGAAGGCAGAAATATTAGAGAGAGAGAGAGAGAGAGAGAGAGAGAGAGAGAGAGAGAGAGAGAGAGAGAGAGAGAGAGAGAGAGAGAGAGAGAGAGAGAAAAAAAAAAAACAAAACAGATACTACACTTTGATCCTAGATCAAAGGCCGAGTAAAGGCAATCTGATCTGTATTTCCTCCCCCTAGGACGAGATGTGACACAAGGTTTATTTTTAGGTGGGGACCTAAGCGCGTCAGCCTCCACAAGAGTCGGGTGCGCTGGCCTCGGTGTGAGCACCAATCCCTCCCTTTGGTGCAATGTGCGGGCGCGGCCTCGTGCAGCTGTTCCCCATGGCTGGGCACCTTTTCAGTATTATTTTTCTCAGTTGTCCCTTCGACAGAGAAGCCCCTGAGCGCCCTCTGCCCAAAGAGAGAGACGCAACTAAAAGACGCGACCTTACTCAAAAGGGTAAGGTACACACTACCATTGACACAGTGATAGGATGTGACACGTCGTCATTTTAATGAAGGATGCACCATCCGCATACATATGGACTGTGACCAAAAATTTTCCGGTATACGCTAGAACCAACCCTTCCTCTTTAATGTAAATCAACGAAACCAGGTATATACATGAAAGCTTCTTTCTTTTTTTTTTCTTTCGTGAACTTCCCAAAGACTGAACTATAGCAGAGAGGGGAACAGATTCTACACTCAAATCCCAACACGAAGGCCGAATAAATCGAACAGTTTTCGCTCGTCTAGCTCGGCTAGGTTACAGAATTTTATCAAAACAGACCGAGAGCGAAGTCATGCGGAAATTAACAGATAAATAGCGGGAGATTTGCGCAGATGTTGTATTTGTTATCGCGAATAAACAAATGCACCTGCTTGAATCAAAGTCATAACTAGCATTAGCTTAAATATCTTCATTAGCATCCTCTATAACAGAAAGTGCTATATATACACACACACGCGCACACACACACACACACACACATATATATATATATATATATATATATATATATATATTTGAAATCGAATAACATCATCGATATCATCATAAAATATTCAGTTGCATAGAAATAATTAACATAATTATCGTCGTAAATATTTGATTTTATTGGAAAATCTGAATATTATAATTACGATGAATACGACGATCGATTAAAAAGTGATTATCATTTTCATCATGAAGGGCAGGGGATTGGATTGTAAATTAATTGGATGAGGCGCATCATTGTCATGAGCAAGTTAAAGACTTAGTAAAGAGGAAATAAAATGGCCATGAAAACATTTAAAAAAATACGATTTGAAACAAAAAACGTCCTTCATTAAACCAAGGAGAAATACTTTAGTTAAACCAAGAGTAACTTTTTGATGCTTCTTGAATGTTGACGATTTGCAAAATAGAAAAAAAGAGTTTACAATCAAAGGAAATAATAATAATAATAATAAAAATATTAGTAATAATAATAATAATAATAAACCGCTTCAT
Organism: Acanthosepion lycidas; assembly: GCA_963932145.1. Lineage (NCBI taxonomy): Eukaryota > Metazoa > Mollusca > Cephalopoda > Sepiida > Sepiidae > Acanthosepion > Acanthosepion lycidas. The sequence continues at coordinate 63,280,438 of OZ010605.1, read as the reverse complement.
GGTCAATCATCTTTCCGTACCAAGCAAATCGATGTAGACAGACATCATACTCATCAGTGGTCACATAGTAAAAGGTTAAAAGCTGAAACCGAACGTATTATTTTTGCTGCACGATGGATGCTAACTAAAAACTGCTAAGCACACATACAGAAAAATTATGTTAACCCATAATGCAGATTCTGTGATAAATATCCTGAAACAATTGACCATATTAGGTTGCGTGGTGTGCACCTCAATGTGGTGTAATGGTTAGCAAGCTTGTCTCGCTAGAAAAAATTATGACTGAGTAGTGAGTTTGATCCTCACTGGGTGCCCCTTACTTTTGGCCTTGTGCCACATCTAAGCTAAGCTTGGAAAATCACTATTAGATTGTGTGGTTTTAGCACCCATTGAACATAAATCTCGGAATGACAAAATGAGTCAATATTTGTACTGGAAAATATGCAACTTTTATGGGAAGGAAACTGGAAAAAACGTGTAGGAACATCACCCAGACCAACTTACAATGATAGGACATGTTACAATTTATGGGTCCTTACAATGATAGGACATGTTACAATTTATGGGTCTTTACAATGCACACAGACGGAACAATCGAAGCTAAATCAGCCAGAACAGAATATGTTTTCTTATTGACATGGCAGTCCCTGCAGAGGGTAATGTGCATTTGAAGATCTGCAAAAAATATCAAAATCCAAGTATCTTGAAGTGGAAATCTCAGAAATGCAACACATGAGAACCTGAGTAATTCCAGTTGTAGTTGGAGCTCTCGGATTGAATGGAAAATTTTGGTGATTCCTAGTAGCCGATGCCTTAGAGAAATTCAAAAACTTCTGTAAACAAGTAAAGCTAACATTACGAAATGTAATTATTATGTAAAATATGTGATCTGTTTCACAGGCCTAATTTCTACCTGAAACGTTCTACATTTTCCTGCTTTCCCGAGACAGGTCTTCGTATTTTTTCGTTTTGGCTCACTTTTACTTTCACAGGTTGGTTCCATATTGTAACAATGTCAACTATCTCCCAACCACCAAGGCTCTCACTTCATTATGGTGTGTTTCTGCTACAAACGGTCTGCTGAAAACCTTCTCGGGCCATTACTAAATATCTATGCGCACAATACCACGCTTGAAAAAGAGAGTCTCCCAAAACCTAGATAACCAGAGCCCGCCAGCTCATCTCTCCTATGACTGTGCTTGTAAAATTCAACGAGAGAAGCTTGTAACTTTCAATGCCTCCGAAACAAAGCTGGTAACGATTTCATATCACAGGGTAAAACCTCGGTTTTCTCAAATCAAGATGAACGTTTGTATTTTAAATATGGCTCTTCGCTTTGAACGCCCACTCCATACACCGTGGAACTTGCTCATATCATCTATAACTAACGATGCTGGGAAAATGGGCGATTCCTCAAGAGAATATCTGAACCTTTCTGCTATTCTCCATCTTTACAAGAGCCAGGTCAGATTTAAACGAAATATTGTCGTCATAGCTGGGTTCCAACTTTTGTGCGATGAGTTGTTTAATACAATCCGTGTCTATATCTCTGAGACGAGGTATTTTGTTCGGGCTGTTATCCTCATCTTCATTGGCATATTCACAAAGTTTCGGTCATTGTACGCTTCTGCTTTCTTCAGATGATTGGAATTTCGAAACGTACCCTTTATTTCATCCACAGGAGTACATTGTTCTAGTTCCACGTGCCAAGCCTCTTCTGGTTGTATCAGTTATTTCCCTTTAACACAACCTTCCACGTTTTAATTCACCACTGCAATGGCCTGCTATTGAACTCACAACTCTTTGGGTCAAGTCACTTAATCTAACAAACGTCTTGATCCAGTGGGCCATGTGTCCTCGAGGACAGTTGAGTTAAAGGGAAATAAATGAGACATCCGGAAGCGGCATGGCACGTGGAACTAGAACAAGTGACCCTGGTGGAAGAAATAAAAGGTTCGGTTCGAAATTCTAATTCCCTGAGGAAAGCTGGAGCGTACAACGGCCGAAACGTTATGAATATAGCAATAAAAACGAGGATGACAGTCCGAATAATGTAAATAATACAAGTAATCGTAATACCTCTTCTCAGCGATATAAACCGATTTTGGAGAAAAATTCCAATCACCTGAAGAAGGCCGGAGTGTACAACGGCCAAAAAGTTGTGAATATGGCAATGAAGATGAGGGTAACAGTCCGAATAATGTAAATAATACAAGTAACCATACAATCCCTTACCCACAGACAAAACGTTGCTAGCCTATCGCTATTTTCATGGCAGATGTTTGAGCAAATTACTTTCCCTGGTTCCACTAATAAAGACAATCACGACTAGGACCCGCCAGTCTACGTTCACTGAGTCGACTCATCCTCATTCTCTGTATATGCAAGTGAACGGCCGCGTTGGGGACCGGGCTCCAGAGATTGCTTCTACGATGGCTACACTGTTAACCTCTTTATGTCTAGGCTGTCTAGGCTTTTCTGTTCGACATATCTTCATGGTATATACCTCTTGTACATCCTCTGTACCTCATTACAATGACCAGATTTAGTAATTCTTTACCTTGAGTTATTCTTGGGCCTTGTGTTGGGTGAACAACCATAAAAACGGTTCCATTTGTATTGTTCCCATCACTGATATCCATTCTTTTCTACATGGAGGAGACGGTCAGCTTTGACCACAACGTTCACATTCTTGGACGGCTTCTTGTTTTGATCTGATGTCATTTAGAGAATCCTCAAATTAAAATTATCGATTTAAAAGAAACATACTAACAATGCTTTCATATGAACAAAAGCTCGAAGGCATTTTTATATTTCACTGGTTATTTTTTCTACGAGAAATTATAACTTCCGTTGTTGTCATGATGAAAAGAAGCGTGAAGTTAATTAGGAAGCCATACCTTGTTAAATAGAAAGTTCTCATTAATTTCACGAAAAAAGAAAACCTCATTTAAAACAATCTGGCGCCGTTATTGTTAGAATAAGAAGAAAAGCCTTTCTTTTGTATTCACCGTCACGATATTTGGTAAAAAGCTTAGAATTCAACATTTGGAAATCAAAGTCCTAATATGAGTCCGTAATTAATATTTATTTAACCAAAATATTTGTCAAACTGAAATGAAAAAACAATCTTTGCCCCCTTAAGACGTTAAACTACACCCGACAGCAAAGTCTCTGATCAGGTTTTGAGGAGCGTAGAACCACCTCTTGATTGCTGGTGTTCCCAGGCCTACCCTGACCTGGGTTGGCAGCACCTGTTAGAGTCCCAGCTATGGGCAAATAGTTGATATCCAAACTGGGGTCAAAACACTATGAAAGTGTAAAAATAGGTTTTAATAACAGCAATTCAGTTTACCAGCAACACATTCTTACCAGCAGTACATTTATTTATTCAGTACCCTTGTATTAAACTTGGTATAATGAATTGTTGTAGGCTTGCTATAAAGATAATGCATTTTATTTTTCAATGAAGGGGACGTACTGTGAAACCCCACCGTAAAGCTGGAGTTAGTTATCCGGGCACCCACGTCGCAATAGAATGTGACATTTCCGGAAAACCAAACAGAAATTGCTGAAAGAATCTCGACATTTTCTCTTTTACGGATTGCTGCCATATATGGTCTGTTTGCCTCGGGGTTCTTGATAGGCTTCAAAGGCGGATATGCAATATAACTGGCCCTGTTCTGGCATCTCGTCTACAGTCACATTCTCACGGACGCGCCGTCGCCTCTCTGTCTTTTTTACAAAAACTTTCATGGTAATTCTCCGAGGAGCTGCATTCACCGGTTCCCAGAGTTCAAGCGCTTTAGAAGGCTGGCATCCCGATCTCACCCCTTCACTGTGGAAACTCCTAAATGTAGCCGTCTCTTCTACTCCAATAGCTTCATATCTCACCTCTCGCCTGTGGAACGCCCTTCCCTATTCCAGTTTCTCTGAGAGCTATAATCTCCAGCTATTCAAATGTAATGTCAATCGATATCTCCAGTTGTTTTGATCTATCCACTATCCTTCTCCTCATCATTTCCTCTATCACTCCTATCTGATCTTGCTCCAAATCTTCTGTAACCCCTTGCGTCCTAGTTGCTTCTCGCCTTGCTTGGGGTGAAACGCTTAAAAAAAAGCCTCAGTTGTTGAGTACTGACCCCAACCCCAAGTGAGCTTGAACTGCTATTGTCAACTTCCCCGGCGTCATGTAAAAAAAGATATTTAACTGACATGCCCACTAAGACAGAATGTGGCACAAGATAATGTCGGGCATCCAAACACATGGCTATGCACATTGGAAAATGATAAAAATTACATAGTTCCCACGTACACTGCCAAGGTGGCGTCGATATGAGACTGACCCCATCTCTCTTATGCCATGAAGAAGGTGCTGTCGCACGGTTGGAAGTCACGGGATAGGGCGCTTTCTCTCATCTCAAAAGAGGAGAAAACAGATACAACGATTCCATCCAGGCCAAAAATGCAGGGAAAAATTATTTGCCTGACTTTCTTACAAAGGCAGGACGAGATATAAGGTATTTTTCATGTGAATTGATATGGACGAAAGAGAAAAAAACAAATTAGCCGGTCCACATAACCACTGTCACACTGGCGTTGATATGACGTTGTCTTAGTACAATAAAGAAGTTTCAGTCTCAGGGAAACGATTACTTTATTCAAAATTTTAAGAATTGCCATATGTATGCATTGTTTTTTCCCGATAATGTTTTTATAGGGTATTTTTCATGTGGAGTGCCACTACACATGTATATGACCGAAGGACAAAAATTAGCCAGTCCACGCGACCAATTTCCGGGTGCCGTCGATTTGACACTCTCTTAGTACAATGAAGAAGGTTCTGTCGCAGGGAATCGACTTTATTCCGAAATTTAAACACTGCCATATATTGATTTTCTAAGCGAAACACGAAAGTATGAGGCATCCAGTGAGGATCGAACTCACTATTCAGTTGTAAGAGTTTTAGCAAGACCAGCTTGCTAACCATTACACCACGTCGAGGAGGCCAGACACTGTCATATATATGCAATGTTTTTTCACATGCATGTTATCCGTCGTGTTTGTAAAGATATAATTAATATCTGCCTTGTTGAAATTCAGCATAAAAATTACCAGAAAAGTTATCAGGATCTTCTCATTTATAGAAAACATAAAATTAATGTAATTTCAGCTTGTAAATGTAACTAGTTTTGCTTTAAGAAGCAGCCATATACTAAATGACTTAAAAAAAAAAAGTATTAACATTTTTACAGCGTTCGATAATTTTAAACCCGTCAATATTAGTAACGTCATATTTGTTGCAGTGTTTGTAGTGTCGTCAGCCATTTCAAAATGCGAAAAATTAGTCGAACGGAAGCGAAAAAATTTAGGAAATTATCTAAATAAAATTATGTAAATAAATAAAAATTATGTAAATAAAATTATCAAAATAAATAAAAAATAATCTGCTTAATTAGATTCTAAAATTGTTCCGAATTATTTAAAAAATTGCAAATCTAGTAAGTTTGTTTATTATTATTATTATTATTATTATTATTATTATTATTAATAATAATAATAATAATAATAATAATAATAATAATAATACAAACATTAATTATTTCCCGTCATTACGAAATTACTTAAATATGCAGAATTTTAATTTAATTTTAATTTATTTAAATTTAAAGAAATTTAAATAAACCATAATTTTTTCGTAGATGAAAAAATATTTCAAGAAATGAAAGTAATTTGTTGTTGAATCCATTGTTATTATTAGAATTAATAAAAACACTACAAAATTATTTCAGGACGTAAATGCAGTAGATTTTAAAAAATAATTTTTACTATCAATAAAAACATTAAAAGAAATAAAATTACAATTTTTCTTTCTGCTTAGGACGAGTTTTCAGCTAGCCTTTATAATCATTGTAATATTAAATCAATAATTTGAAAACACCATTTTTGCCTGACTTTCCAACTAAGGCAGGATAAGACATAAAGACTTTTTCATGTGGGGTGCAGCTGATGGGCCATGGACAAAAACTTGCAAGGAACATCAAAATATTAAGTGTCATACGTGATACACGCTTACATCATGCCTCTTTCGATTCATGACTAACGCGGTAAGTGATTTCCCCGCAGTAAGTTGCTGTTATATGCTATTCAACCAAGAATGAAAAGAAATAGATCCATACCGTTTCCGGATGAGTAATCCGAACTCTACTCTTCGAGTATTTCAATCCGTACCGCTATCCATTACACCACAAACGACATCAACAAAGTTACGAAAGCATAAATTTACTTAAGCTTCAGCGCTGTCCTCGATGCGAGCACCGATCCTTCTCTCTAGTGCAATGTGAGGGCGCGGCCTTGGGCAGCTGTTCCCCAGAGCGGGCACCTCTCAGTATAATTTTTCTCAGTTGTGCCCCTGCGCTCACTCTGGCCAAAGACAGAGAAGCGATTGAGAGACGATAAAAAGAGTGTTACAAAGTACTCGAGAGAGCAATTTGAATTTGCTCAACCCCATCCCCCCGCGAGGATATGTTGTGACACAAGTTTGGTTTAATATGGGGAGCACGAACGCGAAAACCCGGCCTCAGAACAAAAAATTTCCGAACCACTGCAAACGTCTGGTGCGCTGGCCTCGATGCGAGCGCCGATCCCTCTCTCTAGTGTAATAAGAGGGCCCGGCCATGGGCAGCTGTTCCCCAGGGCTTGGGCCTCTCAGTATAAGTTTCCTCTGTCCTTTGACAGAGAAGCCCATGAGCGCCCTCTGCTCAAACAGAGAGAGACGCAACTGAGAGATGATAAATAGGTGTCATAAAGTACTCGATAGAGCAATTTGTATTTACTCAACCCCCTACTCCACAAGGTTAGATTGTGACACAAGTTCGATTTAATGTGGGGAGACCGAACGCTTACACCTGGGCTCAGAACAAAAAATCCCCGAGCCACTGCAACCGTCGGTTTCGCTGGGCTCGATCCAAGCATCGATCCCTCTCTCCAGTGCAATGTGAGGGCGCAACCTTGGGCAGCTGTTCCCCAGGGCGGGCACCTCTCAGTATAATTTATCTCAGTTGCAGATCTGTCCTTTCACGAAGCCTCCCCGGAGCACACTCTGGCCAAAGACAGAAACGCAACTGAGAGATGATTAATAGGGTGTTAAAATCTACTCGAGAGAGTAATTTACAGACTACTTGCTATAAATTAAAAAGGTAAAAGTAAGCCATTCTTCACTTAAAAGAAGGCCATGAAGCCCCTCCGAGTATTATTGAAATATGTTGCTTTATGGACGTAAGAGCTGAGCATTATAAGTATATATAATGTAGATAACGGCTGTTCGTAAACTGGAAGTGGTTAATGTTACAGTTATCGGAAAAGCTCCCTCCAGGGAGATTCTGCACCAAAATCAGCGTTTCTTGGGAATAAACGCCTGGAAGGGAATTTCTTTCTTACGAATGCAATACAAAGGCAATGAGGATGCTTCGATCCTGTGTGCGTAGAATGGTGGGTCATAGCTGTAAAATCTGGAAAGGTGAATTTAGCTCATCACCTTAACGAGGAGGACCATCCTGCGAAAATTGCGTCTATAGGAAAGAATGGTACGATGGCAAATCATTCACGATTAGTTAACCGATTTTGAAATCTGTCGAGGCTGGAAAGAGAGCGCTGAGCAGTTCCAGACCAGATATGGCAGCAATAGTCCATTGTTGGTCTGATCTGAGTATGGCAGGTTGAGTCCGGTACATTCTGAAGTGGTATTAGGAGCTAGCCATCGTTTGAGTGGCTTCAGAAATGGATCGTCGAAATGAGTTCCACAAGGTATGGCGTGAACTTGAACCCCAATAGACTCACAAAAGAAGGAGCTACTTTGACAATATTCATTACTTGCATTATTTGCATCTTTGGGACTGTTATTCTCATCTTCATTGTCATATTCACAACGTTTCGGCTGTTCTAAGTTTCAGGTGATTGGAATTTCAAACCTGCCTCTTTATTTCGTCCACCAAGGTAGACTGTTCTAGTTCCACGTGTCATGCCTCTTACGGATGTCTCAGCTATTTCCCTTCAACTCTCAATCTCTCGCCTTTATCCACTGGATAAAAGGCGATGGTTAACTCCAGTGACTGGAACCAAAGAGTTATGAGTTCAATACTTGGCTTCATCAGTGGTGAACCAAAAACTTGGAGAGTTGAGTTAAAAGCAAATAACTGAGACATCCAGAAGAGACATGGCGCGTGGAAATAAAGGGTTCGGTTTGAAATTCCTATCAACTGAAGAGGGCCTGAGTGTACAACGCCCGAAACGTTATGAATATACCGATGAAGATAAGGATAACAGTCCCAATATTATAAATAATGCAAGTAATCATAATACCTCATCTTAGAGATATAGGCAAGTAACTATTCGAGACAGGTGAGAACTCGGGGTCATCTAGGTGACGCTGAAATGTATCTACTTCTCCGTTTACATGATAAATGGTTACCCATAATGACCTCTCTTTGTGGCTCTCAATAATCTCTTGGTATCCTCCCTAAACCTGTTCTGCCATCCATTCACTCAAGCTCGCCAGGTGGGATATGCATTGCTTTCAACTGTCTCTCGTGCCTGTGAGTATCAACATTTCCCAACCCCACTTACCTCATTATGTATCCCAGAAATATAAGCTGCGTCTACCTGATATTAAGTATAAGTGTCCTTTTTGTTGTTATTGTCACAAGAACTTTGTCGTTGCTCACATGTTTGGTCAGTGGCATTCTCAGCATCCTTCTGTAGAAACAAGTCACTTTTGCTTTGAGTCTCTTCTTCCATCTAGGAGGACTGATATTGCATAATATTTCAGTACATGGTCTTTTGTTTCTAACCATGTTTTATTCTGTTTCTTAATACTTTGCTCAGCTTTTGGAAAGCATCTTTCGCTATCAAATTGCGCCTTCGGATGTCCATGTCCGTTAATAACTTTCCCAGATAGACAAATTATCGCACCTGTTTGATTTCGGTATCCCTAATTTGTAAATTGCAGGTTGGGCTGTTCTTTTTGTTAAAAACCATAAATTCGGTCTTCTTATTGAAAGTTACAAGATAGTTTTTGCCAAACAATGTGCTGTTCAAGCTAGAAATGAAATCTGATGTCAGGTACTAGTCATCTAGATTTTGGGTTTGGTTTGGTTTGGTTTGGTTTGGTACGGTTTACGGCATATCAACCTCAATGTGGTATTTAATGTCGACAAGATTTTTATTGCTGGTAATAATTTTGGTTTGGTTTGGTACGGTTTACGGCATTTCAACCTCACTGGTTTATTTAATGTCGACAATATTTTTATTGCTGGTAATAATTTTTGTTTGGTTTGTTTTCGTTTACGGCATATCAACCTCAATGTGTTATTTAATGTCGACAAGATTTTTATTGTTAGTAATATTTTTTTTCAAAAATATATTTTTGTTAATATTTTTTTTTTAAGAATGAATTGCTGATAATTTATTTTTAAAATGTATAGCTGGTAATATTTTTCTCAAAATATATTGCTGGCAATATTTTTTTTCTTTTCAAAAAATTGTATTGCTAGTAATATTTTTTTTTTCTTTTTCAAAAATATATTGCTGGTAAAAAAATGTCCAAAAATGTATTGCTAGTATTAAAAACTATTTTCATACCTTCATAGTGTTTTGACACCTTTTGGGTATGTTAATTACTTGCCAATAACAGGAACCCTGGCAAGTGCTACCAACACGGGTCAGGGTAGTCCTTGGGAACACCAGCAATTAAGAGATGTTTCTATCCTCCTCAAAACCCCCTGATCAAAGGCCTTCCTGTCGGGTGTAATTTATCGTCTTACCCAGGACGCAGATGTCGTTTACTGTCATACCCAGGCCGGCTAGATTTTTGGAGATCCGGTCATAGACATGTGGATGCAGCCAAGCGAAAGTTTTAGGTGATCATGAATGTCATACTTTCTTTTAAAGATTCGGCCATTCTCTGTTACAAGATATTTCACTATAATATGCTGATAATTGCTGACATGTACTCTCGTCTTTGTCGTCGTTATCAAAGTGTTTCAGTTGTTCTGCTCTTCGGCCCTCTTTCTGCTTAAATATCTAATAGAGGCCTTTCTAAATACTATGAAAATAGCCATTCTATGAACAGAAAAAATTAAGCTGCGACAGAAATTACCTTCATTTAAAAAAAAAAAAGTTCTATGTAAACACCATTTTCAGAAAAAAATCTATTCTGTAAAATTACGTGATCATTCTAGGCCCACTTAAATTCTAAAATTTTAGGAGTTGCTGCCCTTTGCGTACAAAAAAAAACCCTAACGCCTTTCCAATCCATAGTCAACATTTTCATCGAATTTTCTTGGTGCTAGTGTTGCATGTCAAATGAGTCTCCCCATAGTTAATGATGACGCTATCTGTCTATTTTTCTCACCGCCCCCTTGAACTTTCTACCACCCCAGGGGAGCTATAACGCCCACATGGGAAACACACTTTTCTAAGTATCTACACAGAACTAACCATAACAGAACATGAGAAAAATGTTTACGTCAATACCTTTTTATTTGTTCAAATAATTCAGTACAGTTTAAATAAAATCTAATCAGATTATTATTACTTTTGGAGATAATTCTATATATCTTCTTTTTTTTTTCGTTGAAGTTCTATTCGACTAATTTGTTGTAATATGAAAAGGCTGTTGATGACAATGCTTATCATGAACGTTGTAAGTTTTCAAACTTACGACTGAATTTTAACAAGGTCAATATAAATTCTTTCTATACAAACATGATGAATAAAACAAAAAAGAAAACTTACGAATAGAAACATACAGCAATTTTCAGAAAGGCATCTATTTTATAAAGTTCCATTTGTCCATTATGCTAAGTTCAGTTAAATTTTCTAATGTAGACATAGCTACATAGACTTGAACATGAGAGAAAATTTGATTATTTTTTGTAATTTTTTCTAATTGCTGTATTTATAACAACAGTAATAAAAATAATAATTGATATTTTTTGGAGATAATTCTAGAATCTTTTTTTCGTTGGGGCTCTATTCGACTAATTTGTAGTAATATGAAAAGGCAGTCGATCACAATGCTTATCACGAACGTTGAAAAACTGACTATACGAACAGTAAATTAACAACAGTAATAAAACTAATAATTGATATTTTTGGAGATAATTCTATAATCTTTTTTTCGTTGGGGCTCTATTCGACTAATTTGTAGTAATATGAAAAGGCAGTCGATCACAATGCTTATCATGAACGTTGAAAGACTGACTTTACGAACAGTAAATTAACAACAGTAATAAAACTGATAATTGATATTTTTTGAAGATAATTCTATAATCTTTTTTTCGTTGGGGCTCTATTCGACTAATTTGTAGCAATATTAAAAGGCAGTCGATCACAATGCTTATCATGAACGTTGAAAGACTGACTTTACGAACAGTAAATTAACAACAGTAATAAAACTGATAATTGATATTTTTTGAAGATAATTCTATAATCTTTTTTTCGTTGGGGCTCTATTCGACTAATTTGTAGTAATATGAAAAGGCAGTCGATCACAATGCTTATCATGAACGTTGAAAGACTGAATTTACGGACAGTAAATTAACAACAGTAATAAAAATAATAATTGATATTTTTTTCACTTTTTACAATTATTCTAATGACATAAATCATTTTAAATTATTTAGATAAATAAATATTTAGATTAGATATTATTAGATTATTTATATTAAAAAGTTATTTAGATTTGTGAATTATTTAGATAAAATAATAAATGATATTTTTTCACATTTTAAAATAATTCGGACCAGTTCTAAGAAAATCTAATGCCTTAAACTATTTTGAATTATTTATATAATCACATAAAATTATTTTCGTTCGGTCTGTATAAACTTATGACAATATGGCATGTCAGAAGACAACAATAGTTATTACGAACGCCCCTGGAAATAACATCACAAGTTGCCATGCCTAAAATTATAGAATTTTATAAACATTTTGATATTTTTTTTAATTCTTTTAAAACATTTTATTTTAACAGCCAAAATAATATTTGTTTTAGATTTTCTTTAAATGTAAACACTGATACTTCCGGAACTGAAATTTGACATGGCAAATATAAATCCATTCTATACAGACATGAGGAATTTTAAAAATGTATACAATTTCGACAGAAATATTGCTTACAGAGAACAAGTTTCAAAAAGTGAATTAAAAATAAATTAAAATTGATTAAATATTTATGAAAACATTTTTTTTGTTTTGGAAAAATGATATGTAAATTAAATATCAACGCTTAACGGGAAATATGTTAATAATTAGAACAAAAAGTCTGTGTTAGCGATGCAGCTTATTTTGCTAAACACATGTATGACGGTTACACAGGGGCGACTCCGTCAAAGAACAGAGTCGCAACCGAGAAAAATTATACTGAGGGACGGATGCTCGAGTCCGCGCCTTTTCATTGCACCAGAGAAAGGTATCGGTGCTCGCACCGAGGCCACCTTAACCAACAGTTGCGGGGGCTACGGGCAATTTTTGTTCCTAGCCCGGGTGTACGCGCTCGGGCTCCCCACATTAAACTGACCACGTGGGGGGTGACTAAATACAAATGTAAGGCGGATGAGGACAGAGAGATATAATTTAGCCTTAAGCAAATTTATAAACAAATCATATAATTTCGTTAAACTATACCAAAAATTATAATTTCGAATCCATCAAAAATACGAAAACAAAAAAAAAAAAAAAAAAAAAGAAAAACTGATGGTAATCAGTAAAACGTGAAATCAATTCCAGCCAATGAGTGCTCTCACACCAGATTCTTTCGGGAGGATTGGCAGAGGATGAAAAAGGTTTCCCCCCTTTGGAGTAGATGTTGAGGTTGTAATATCTGCTTCGTGCTGGAGGCCTTTTTCTCCTTCCTTGCATTTCCACCCCACGTTGCGTAATATCTGTTACGTAGCAGTGGTATGACCGGCTATGGATAGCTCCGACATGCTATAACCAGTTTAGACTGACCAGCTGACCAAGTGGAAACATTCGAGTCCCACAGGTTAAAAACTGACCTTGCGTCACAACTTGACTCAGTCAGGGACCAAGATTAATGTCCAATTCCTTTCCAGCCAATGTTAATCTTCATAAATCTAAATGCAATGTGAGTCTCTATCCACTGACCTCCGGATTGCTCTTTTTATTTATTTATTTTTTGTTTTTTT
>OZ010605.1:63232227-63259727 GCA_963932145.1 Acanthosepion lycidas | reverse complement strand
TGAGATAGATTGATAGATAGATAGATCAACAGCCAACGAGATCGATATTGAGATAGACAGACAAGACAGACAGCCAGTGAGACACACTATCTGATAGATAGATAGATAGATAGATAGATAGATAGAGGGATAGATAGATAGATAGATAGATAGATAGATAGATAGATAGAGGGATATGGGCAGATTAGAAAATGATAGATATATATATAGAAAGAGAAATATGGAAATAGTATAAAAAATGATAGATACATTCATTATTAGATAGATAGATTCACTATTGACATTATTCGGACTACTGTCCTCATATTTGTTGCCATATTTATCACAACGTTTCGGCCATTGTACGCCCCGGCCTTCTTCAGTTGGTTGGAATGTCGAACAGAATAACTACCCTGTGTACATGACAGCAGTCCCAATAAACTGGGATAGACGGGTACAAAAGGAGGACAACGACAGTCAAAAAACAGTCTACCATCCTTATGTGAAGGGCTTGCACACACACACACATATATATTAACAGGAGATAACTGATAACTAACATACATTAGACATGACACGTGGAACTAGAACAGTCTACCCCAGTGAGCGAAACAAAGGGTAAAGTTCGACATTCCAACCACCTGAAGAAGGCCGGGGCGTACAACGGCCGAAACGTTGTGATAAATATGGCGACAAAATTAGGACAATAATCGGAATAATGTAAATAATGTACATAATACCTCATCTCAGAAATATAGACGGATGCCAGCATTATTTCTTAACTTTTTCCAGCTTCCGGATCAAAAAACAAAATTATGTCAAATTATTTTCAAAGTGCGCGCTAAATGTATAATAAAAAGCAAACGTTTAAAATTAAATTATAACGAGGAAAGAGGGCTTGGGGAATATGACACTCACAAGACATGCTGACGGCAAAAGGGACAAATAGAGTAACCTACCTAACAAACGTTTACAAGTTGATGCCGGAAAGTGTACAGTAAACGAACAAAGGAAAGGAAGTTGAGGAGAGCCATGATAGCCCACGTCCTGTAACGCATATAAAAGTAAAACATAGGGAGAAATCCAGTAGGATTAAGAATAAATCTGAGAAAAATATTAACTAACGATGATATGAGATTGATATAGCCTGAGTCGTAGAGGTGAATTAGTTGGCACAGAGCAAATGTCGCAAGACAGTTGGTGCCAAATATTCTCAAACGCCAGCGCGCATAGATGTACATAAGGAATTCCCGTGTAAACATGCCTCATTTGCCTGAGACACGTTCGAGATAATTCTGTCGCGGCAGAATGATAGAATACTCCATTGGCACGATGACGATGCTCATTGTAAATGGGAAAGTATGAGTTCCGATGTGTCGATTATTAAATGCATCTCGCTAGTCTTTAGGGATGTCAAAGTTCAAAATATTTGGCAGATGTATATCTCTCAGGCCCTCCCGCTTTCTATTTCTGTCTCCCTCTGTCTCTCTCCCCCACACATACAGATACACACACACACACACACACACACATATATATATATATATATATATATATATATATATATATATATATATATATGTGTATATATATATATATATATATATATATATATATATATGATAAATAAATAAAAATTACACAGAACTTACCTATGAGAGATTAAATGTTTCGCAGTGTTATTACTCTCCTTGATATTTGACACAAGAATATTGAAATATTGATTTAACACACACACAGACATACACACACACACACACACATATATATATATATATATATATATATATATATATATATATATATATATATATATATATATAAAGGGTGTATCAAACATACTTTTAAAATCTTTGGGGGCGGGTATTTTCTATGAGTGAATTCAACGAACTCGATTGGAATTCGAACAGTGCTGAAATTTTGTACATTTATTACACCACAAATCACATCCTTGCTTCTACTAATATCCAAAATAAAATTTTAAGAATTGCAATTATATATGCAAGTATATATATATATATATATATATATATATATATATATATATATATATATATATATGTCTCTGTGTGTGTGTGTGTGTGTGTGTGTGTGTGTGTGGATACAGAGTATATAAAAAATATTGGGGCTGGGTTCCTCTCACTAGTATAAGGACAAAAGTTCATATAAGTATATGTCCGCAAATCCTTCGTTTTTGTGTTATTAAGTGTAAAGTTTATGGTAGATGTTCTTAAATGTACTATCCAAGATACAATCCAAAAATTCTTTTAAAAACTTAGGTTCCTGACACCTGAACGAGATAAAATGCCCATATAAACATATGATTTAGTTGTACCTCAATACACTAACTCATAACAAATTGTTCAGAATGTCCTACGATTGCGTCTACGCACGCACGTGCCGATCGCGTCATTAACTGGGCTAACCTTTCAAATATTCCTATGCAGTCTAGAATGGTTTCACAAACTCCAATGACACGTTGATGAAGCATTTCTGTATTATTAATGTCTGCTGCATAAACCAATTTTATTTTAGGTGGCCCCACAGATAAAAATCTAAAGGATTGAGGTCAGGTGAACGTACAGGCCATGGAACCGATTCGGCCATACCTATCCATCTTTCATGGTAGATATCAGCCAGTATATCGCAAAAAGATAGGACTAAAATGTGCTGGAGCCACTTTGTATTAGCAGGGATACATCCTCTAGCAGGTCTGGAAGTTTGATCGAAAAAAAAAAACACTATAGACAGCTCCTACAAGGCGTGCTGGAGGAACATATCGACCTACCAGACAGTTGCCTAAAATTCAAACCCACACATTAATCGTAAACTGATACTGGTGATTAGACTGTGTTTTACCACGAGGATTCCGATCCACTCACAAATGTTGATTGTGTAAAAGTTTGTTATTCCATCTTTTCTAAATGTTTCCTCATCCATATATAAAACTGCAGAGACAAAAAACGGATCTTTTTTTATATCCGTACAAGTGTCTCCTTTTTTTGGAATTCACGTTTTCGGTTAAAATGTTAGCCATTTTCAAGGAATATATATTTTTTTGACAGGGAGATTAACTCTGTACAAGGCTCGGGAACTGCTCTAGATAGAGGGTCACAGAGTAAGGGGCCCAGTTTAGGCGGATATGTGAAGAAGGTAAAGGTTACTCCGAGATTTGAACAGGTTAAGATGGAAGTGATCGGGGAAAAAACACTTAGGAGTCCGTTTCATAGAGTAGCAGAAATAGAATAAGGAGGAAATGATGGTGGCCCGCGACAATATGCATAGCATGGCTGGTCCTAGCAGTGAAGGTTAGAATTTGTGGAAATACGGAATATAGCTCGTCTGATAACTTTCCATTGGAGTAGTGACAAAGAAGTGAGAGTTTATCTTTTAATGAATGTTATGAAAAATCTTTAATCCAGTCTTAATCTTTAATCCAGTCACGGTCAAATTGGCAGCTGATCTGAAGAAAAAAAAAAGAAGACTTACTTCTCACTGGTGCAAAAAATTGCTTGTTCATTTTAATGCCTCAAAAACGAAACTGCTCATTTTTTAATTATCTGAGAGGTGTCGTTTTACCTTCCATCAGCATGGCTGATGAAAACCTCCAGGAAGGAAATTCATTGCACCTTCTCGGACTAAAGTTTTCCGCTGACATGAAGTCGAAATATTATATAGAATCAATTTCTAAGTCTGCTGATAAAGAGTTGATTTCCTGTGTTGTGCTAGATAATTCTTCTCGTCAGAAATTATCCTACATATTTATAAGCCTATTTATAACCCATTTCATAGTTCTTGACGTCATTTGTTTAAGTTTAGATACGCTTCGAGCGGATATGATCGTTCGACGGAAATCATGGAAAATTGTAGTTTAAAAGCAGTAAAATAGACCTTGCTAACCAGACGCTACTCTCTCTCTATCTAAACTGGTTTAGCACGTCAGGCTATACGACGGTTCCGTGTAGGATACAGGTCCGATTCCTGTCAGGACACATATTGTCAATAAAAATTACTCGGATATTCAGGCCAGAAAATATTGTTAATACTGTTTATTATAAACAGAGCATTTACTTAAATATTTGTGGCTATGTAAAGAACATATGACAATAATATATATATATATATATATATATATATATATATATATATTATTGTCATATGTTCTTTACATATATGTAATATGTATATGTATATGCGCGAATTTATCATTGCTTAGAAATCATCTATGTAAATATTGACAGACTATCATCACTGTCGTGTCCGTATATTGCTTAATATGTTGTAATTGACATCTTTGATAATGGCTTAAGTAAGCCGAAAGATTGTATTTAAAAAATATGGATCACTACTGTGAATTTCATTCTTCTTTCAACGATAATGTTATTAAACTTATCAGAAGTTACGAAAGAAATTTACATAAAATAAATAGACAACACTTGTCTATATTATTTAATGAAACGTGTATGAATGAAAAGATGGTGCCTAAATACACACACAATATATATATATATATATATATATATATATATATATATATATATATATATAAACATTCACACGAATACAATGTGGCAACGTCAATAAATGTGAGGAAATGCGCCATAAACACCTTTCCATTGTGTCATATCTGTGGATGACATTATATTAGCTCCTGAATTAATTCCAGTTGAGCACTCTCCGGCTGAGGTATGGGGTTGTAAACAGTGACTATTATAGCTATATAGCGAGATTCTTCGCAAGCCGAATTGAGTCACTGTCGGTCACTGGGCGTGTTTCCTAAAATAATTACGCCAAAAATCCACACAGCTTAGTGGTAGAATATCCGCCTGATACCAATTCAGTCGGGTTTCGATCCTAGCTAGAGGCAACCGGATGTCTAGACGCACTGATGAGCTGTGATACAGCGAAAGAGTCTGTCTGTGGATGACATATATATATATATATATATATATATATATATATATATATATATATATATATATATATATATATATATATATAATGTGTGTGTATATAAATATATATATATTTTTAATTATTTATATATTATATGCGCGGTACTTATTAGAAAGCGATCAATATCAGAGATAGAGCTAACATATATGGTTAGCTCAATATCAGAGATAGAGCTAACATATATAGTAAGCTTGTGACCCTGGGTTTCACGCTAAAGCTAAAGCGTGAAACCCAGGGTCACAAGCTCACATCTATCCAACCATATATATATACAGGGTCACAAGCTTACCATATATATATATATATATATATATCTGATATTGAGCGCTTTCTAATAAGTACCACGCATATAATATATAAATAATTATACATATATATCTTGCTATTAACCCATACCTAGAAGGTGAAAAGAGGATTCATACCTTTCCCAAGAATATTAACATTTAAATGAATGTAATGTATTCGGCTTGAATTCGAACTCGGCTTCGAGTGAGAGAACGTTGTAAAAATACACACTCACACCCACAAAAAGGCATATATATATATATATATATATATATATATATATATATATATATATATATATATATATATATATATATATATATATATATATATATATATATATATTTCAATTAAAAGGTGCAATTATAACTTATAAATTCATGAATCATTCATACAAAAAACAAATATAGAGGTTAATGATTTAAATGGCGTGAATACATCGTCGCAAACAATCTAAATAAGATGCATCAACCTCGAACCTGTATATGAATGATATGATCCCCGTTTATAAATTCCTGTTGCATAAGGTCTTTTTTAATTTTTTACAAGCTTTTGTTTTTTGTATGAGTGATTCATGAATTTATAAATTATAATTGCACCTTTTAATTGAAATTAAAATAACTGATCCAACGTGCAACTTTCGGATAATGAGTGTGACATTACTGTAATTATTGAACAATATAGTTCATGCCATATTGACGGAAAATCTACCAGTAAAAAAGAATTCTCCTATTGCTATATTTGTACAAAAACGCACAACCTTAAAATTTAAATTCAAACTCAGCGTTGCGACCGCACGTTCCAAAACAATAACACATTTCTCATAGCATTTATTTCGGATTGCATCTCTATTTTCGTTTACTCTTATTACCGAGAAGTAAAAACAAGAACAAAATCTACTTCCATACCTGATGATGTCTGTAGGAACAGACGAAAGCTTGTAAAAAATTAAAAAGACCTTATGCAACTGGAATTTATAAACGGGGATCATATCACTCATATACAGGCTCGGGGTTGATGTATCTTATTTATATTGTTTGCGAGATAGATAGATAGATAGATAGATAGATAGATAGATAGATAGATAGATAGATAAGCAAAATAAATTTGTCTCTACAGAAGGATGTTGAGGGTACCATGGATCGAATAAGTGTGCAACGATGAATTTTTACAGAAAATGGAAACAAAACGGAAACATATACTTAACATCAAGAAGACACAGTTGAAATTTCTACGGCAACGGGTGACAGGGGTGAAAGTGAGAGATAAGGCTGAATATACGGAAGATTTCAATTTAACTTTTATGAAGATTTTTAGTCATCATGGAAGCAAGGGAACGGAAAGGTGTTCCACTGGCCGGAAGTGCGACAAAAGAAATTATTTGAGTAGAAGTAGCGGTTGTATTTGGCTATTTCAGTATTAAACTGGTGGGACCTAGTTGCAAATCTAGTACTATGCTTTAATTCATGTTGTCGGGCCACCAGTAGGAAAAGCTCATCAGAGCAGTTGCCATGAAAATATTTGTAGAAAAGTCAGTGGGAAGCCACGTCAGGTCGGTGAGAATGTGTCTGAAGCCTAGATGCCAAGTCAGGACTGATTACATTACAGATCTTTCTTTGGATTTTGGACAAGAACCTCAAGGTGAATAGCAGGAGTACCAGACCAGATATGGCGGCAGTATTCTATGCACGGATATAATGTACTTAGTGAACTTGCGTAAATAGATAGTGGAACAAGTTTGAGAAGAAATAAGAAAAAAAAATATTAAGAGTTAGTAAGGACAGGAAATTGGTGAGGGCTATAATCGCCAACGTCTTAAAGGGACACAGCACATAAAGGAGAAGAAGAATTTAGATGACATGTGAGGGTCCAGTCAAATTTCTGGAAATTACAAAATCTTCGGCTACCTCTGTGACCATCTTTGGTGTTTGATGTTGAATAGGTTTTTATTTATTTATTTATTTTGGAAATGGCCTAAATTTCAAATCCAGTGGGCGTTAATAAGAAACACCAATCCTTTGGTTGCACCACCTAATAAAGATTTTTATTACCTTTGCCGATCCTTTTCGTTTTTGTCTCTTTCTACGGTCTATGACGACAAGGGATAAGGTGTGCCTGAGAAATCTTTTTACTTTATATTACTACAGTCTTAATATCAGTATATATGAAAGATTATGTGAGAATATAAGATGAGGAGAGTTAAAAATATAATAATACCTGCCATAAAAAAAGTAATAATAAAAATTTGGAAAACAAAAGTAAGGAAGATTTTATCTTCCAATTATAGAGCGATACGTTTGAATATTATGATAATAATGACTACTGTAAATATTATAGGCACATCAAAAGATTTGCTAAAAAATGAGCATACATGATGAAAAAAATACCCCAAATTGAAAAAAAATATATATTATTTTAATCTTTAGGTTATTACAAGCGTATTGAAATCTTCACAGTGTTTACTATTGTTGCATTTCTCCGCAAAATTTGATTACGACCGGTCAATATATGGCTATTTAGGGTTTATTGGACGGATAGACGAACAAACGGAAGTTACAGAATTTTATATATAGATTAAAAGGAAATACCAAATGATTTTTTTATCATTAAATTATTATAGTGATACTTTTTAGAACCATTAAAATTTTGGTTAAAAATATTATTTTTCTTGTGTCAGCTGGTGACAACTATGCATTTCGTCTTCTTGAACTAAAAGAAAGTAAGAAAACGCCATTATTTCACTTGTTACTAATGTAAAGTATAATTATTGATAATGGGAATTAAGTTTCATAAATAGAACCAGATAGATAGATAGATAGATATTGCCTGACAGAAGTAGATGAGGTAGGTAACGGGTAAGATATTTAGTGAGATAGCTATGTACATACTGATATATATATATATATATATATATATATATATATATATATATATATATATATATATAGATAGATAGATAGATTCGTATTTTAATAATAGAGAACTTGCGGACAATAGAACATTCAATGCATCTTATTCTGGCCATATAATATCCATTTATTATTTAGAATAAGACAAGCACGCATCTTCTCACCAGACCTTTTCAACCTAAACGGTGAGGGTATTCTGTGAGAATTAAGTGTGTTATCAAGTATCATTATGAGCGATAACAGTGTTGACATAAGATATACAGGGTTGATCGCAGACACTAAAAGGAAATTACTCGAACTCATGTAGGAAGGTTGTGAATTAAAACGAAAAGAATGGAGTAAACATCAATTGTAAAAAGAATCACAGTCTGCTTCTCATCTATCTATCTATCTTATTCTCTCTCTTCATATATATATATATATATATATATATATATATATATATATATTATATATGGGCGTGGGTCTGTGTTTGTTTCTTTTTTCTAATATTTTGATACTTGAGTTAGTCTCCCATTATCTGTCTGCTACATCTGGTACCTTCAGGCAGTTTATTTTGTTATGTCTACCCCAAACTCAGTATCTATCTATCTATCTATCTCGGTATACCACTCACCTACTGAAAAAGCGTCTGGTTAGCGCGTCAGATCAATTAACAGTCCCGTCTAGGATACAGGTTCCATTCCTGTTGGAGAATGCATATTTTCTATGACATTTCTCGAACATTCGGGACGGTAAATGTACTTAATACCATTTATTTAAAAAAAAGACAGCATTTACTTAAATAAATTGTATCTATAAAAATAAGGTATAAACAGAAAATATATTAAATAGATTAATTATATAAAAAAAAAATACAATTTTGCAAATACAAGAAAATATAACACGCTAATAATTTTAACGACAAAACGACTAGGTTAGTGAAAGGGACCATTTAAGAGAGAAGAGATACAAGAGAAAACGTGAGAAAGTCAATGTGTGAGTGTAAAGTGAAAAAAAAAAGACGCAAAGGACAAATAATCACTACTCTCTACATGCAAGCACATGCACGCAGACGGCTGCATGGGTACATGCGGGCGAACGAACACAGGCATACACTCTTTTGAAGAAAAACAAAAAAAAACAAAACAAAAAAACAAAACTTGCAGCGAAAATGCATACAAAAAAGAAAAATCGACAAGTATAAGAAGACAATTGCTGATATCCCCTGAGGAATGGACTATGTAATCCCCGGAGGTACGTCTATGAATCTCTTAAAAGAGGATGTTGAAGGTAACATCAATCAGCTAAGTGACAAGCTCTTTACTTATATTGATTATATCTATCTATCTATCTATATCTATATCTATCTATCTATCTATCTATCTCTCTCTCTCTCGCTATATATATATATATATATATATATATAGATAATATTAGTGGTAAATATACATATATATGCAAAATCCACAGGTGCACATATACACATGTATATTTAGAATAAAAAATTTCCGAGAGGATAAAATCCAGGTAGAACTCAATGTCCAGGACAGAGTAAGGATATAATAAAAAGGCTTAAACACTAATATTCCATGGTCATAATTTATTCCATTGGAATCGTAAATACGATCCAATTCATCAGACCTACAAATTCAAAAAGAAAACAGAAAAAAACCCACTCCGGAAATAAAAATAAAAATAAAAATAAAAATAAAAATAAATTCTATTTTTATTTCCGGAGTAGGTTTTTTTCTGTTTTCTTTTTGAATTTGTAGGTCTGATGAATTGGATCGTATTTACGATTCCAATGGAATAAATTATGACCATGGAATATTAGTGTTTAAGCCTTTTTATTATATATATATATATATATATATATATATATATATATATATATATTATATATATATATACATTATATTATATATATATATATAATATTATGTGTGTCCATATATATATATATATTATATATATACATTATATTATATATATATATATATAATATTATGTGTGTCCATATATATATATATATATTATATATATACATTATATTATATATATATATATATAATATTATGTGTGTCCATATATATATATATATATTATATATATACATTATATTATATATATATATATATATAATATTATGTGTGTCCATATATATATATATATATTATATATATACATTATATTATATATATATATATATATAATATTATGTGTGTCCATATATATATATATATATATATTCATATATATATATATATATATATATATATATATATATATATATATATACGTGTGTGTGTGTGTTTGTATGTATATATAAGCGGCATTTATTCAGTTTATCTAACTGAATATACGTTTCGCTCGTGCGCCGATGTTTCAGGTGGTGCCTTTTATCCAAGTATTAACCTTGAAGATTTAAGTTCCTGGAATTAGATCGGTATGATTGATAGCCCTGTTATGTCCGAACTATTTGCAAATAAAGAATGTATTCACATTAGCAAAAGTCGCTGTTCCTCATCTACTCCAGGTTCACTTTTATGAATAAATAAATACAAATCATCTATTATCGCAAACGATATATTAACTCTCTGCGTTTCTGTACATCGGAGAATAGATGATACATTAGATAAAAGAAAAACGGCCGGGAATCTTTTAGTTTTGATAAGCAATTTTACTTCGACTCATTTCACCGTTGGTGGATTATAAAAATTAATTAACGGTAAATCCTCCAATCAGCATGGCCAGTCTCTGCGGAGCTGTTCACGTGACCAGCTCCCGCTTTATGTCTTCGTTACCAGACAATGTCTGAATCCCTATTAATTATCTACCACTCAACTCACTGACGCTGTCAGATCATTTGTTTAGTCTTTTCCTGAAAAAAAAAATGTTTTTAGAAAATGATTTTATAAATTTCAACCGACAGCAATACTGATTGCTCAGTCAATGAATGCCAGATATTTCCTTATAGAGAAACGGTTAATAATACTATTACCATTAGCACGGTGCCGCTGTAAAAAAATGAACATTCTACAATACCATCAGATCAGAAAAGGGCCCTGTAGAAAATCTCATATTCACAAACAAGAACAATTTGAAATGTTAAGGATATATTTTAAAACAATCATTGAATTACAATTCTACAAATGGGCGATATTGTTAATGATAATGGTAACCTTTTCCCTATAAGGAAACATTTGGCATTTATTGATCGAAAACTCAGTCCTGATCTCAGTTGAAATTTATAAAATTATTCTCTAAAAACATTTTTTTCGGGAAAAGTGTAAACAAATAATCTGAAACGTCGAGTACAATGGAACCTAAATCTTTAAGGATCCAGACATTGTCCCACAACTGTCCAGTGAGTGATTCTGATAAACATACAACTGAACTTTATATATTGTCAATAAAGACTTACTAATTATGCTTAACCTTTTGAGCTCTGCGTTCCTGAACAATTTTAACCCGAGCCCCTGAGTCAACATTCGCAAATAACTGGTATGCCATGTTTCTCGGTAGTTACAAAAATAATTACAAGGGTTTACCCACGGTCCAACCGGTGACTAGGCATTAAATCATTTTTCTCTACCACCTGTAAAGTGGTAGTCAGGATTTGAAAGATCAATATATTTCTAAAATAAATATAGCTTAGACTCTTAAAAGATGACAAGCTTTAAAAAAATCAACTTCAGATTTTTCCCTCTAAGTCAGCCCACAAAAAATAGATTACAGAATTTTCATTGCTTTTACAGCGGCACCGTGGTAATGGTAATTGAAATAGTAACCGTTTCTCTATAAGGAAATATTTGGCATTCATTGACTGAGCAGTCAGTATTGCTGTCGGTTGAAATTTATAAAATCATTCTCTAAAAATTTATTTTTTTAAGCAAAAGCTGTAACAAAAGATCTGGCAACGTCAGTGAGTGTAGTGTAATATAATTCATAGGGATTCAGGCATTATCACACAACCGAGACATGAGATGGAGGGTGTCACGTGAACAGCTACGCAGGCAACCTAAGCCATCTGGTCATAAGACTGATGATGTTGATTGGAGGATTTATTTATCCTTAATTAATTTTTATAATCTACCAACGGTGATCTGAGTCCAAGCAAAATTGCTTATCAAAACTAAAAGATTTGTGACCGTTTTTCTTTTATCAGAAGCGTAAATATAGAGCAACACAGCGATTTAATATATTGTTGGCGATAATAGATTATTTGTATTTATTTATTCATAAAAGTGAACCTAGATTAGATGAGGAACAGCGACTATTGCTAATGTGAATACATTCTTTGTTTGCGAATTGTTCGGACATAACAGCGGCTTGTTAGTGTGGATGCGTATCTTAGGGGTTAGTGTGTTAGCTTTCCGACCGTCAGTTCTGGATTCGAATCTCTCTAGGGACGATTTTCCCAGGAGGTGACTTCTTGAAAATACAGATCTGTGTAAATGATCTTGTTGGAAAATCCCTGCAAAATATACCACGAGCTGATATTTTTCGAAAGCCGTCGAGGTTTTTGTTAGCACGATGTCAAAATTTATCGTGACAGATTCTTTGTACAACTATACATCACTCCAGATTTTGTGCTCTCTACGAGAAACTGTATCTAAGGTCTGCTCACCATGTCTCCAGTACAAGCCCAGTTTGGCCGGTTAATTACTGCAGAAGAATAATTTTACCTCTACAGCAGGTATTATGTAACCCCTCCAGCAAATGAGCGTATTTTTTTTTTTAATTATTCAAAACGAAGGCATACTTTCTGGAAAGAGTGTATGATTTCCATTGCTTTTACAAGTCCATTATCAAAGGTGGCTTGGACTAGCGTCTACATGTGCGTTAGTCACCGTGACGTAAATTATGTATCAATCTGACATGCGTGATACACGGTTAGGTGATCATGTGTCTTATCGATACATGACTGACAAGGTATATTTTTTCCCGTAGTAGGTTGCCATTCTTTCTGCGGTAGACCAGTTGCCATCCAAGGCTATAGAACCCAGTCTGTCCTGCTATTTACCCATAGCTATGTGGAGAAGACGAGGATTTGTACCTTTCCCAAAGGTATTAGCACGTACGTGAATATAACGGATTCGACTGGAATTCGAACTCGGCACTCCAATTCCTCAATCCGAGCCACTATCCATTGCTCCACCGTTTTGAAAGATACGAAAGAATTATTCCTATCTATATTGAAAATAATATACATTTACGGAATTATACAGTAAATTTCAGGTAATAATTTTGAGATTTACTACAAAGTATTTTTATATAAAATGATTAGATGTTATATATATTAATTACTTTTACTTAAATATTCTCTGGTGCCCTGATTACATGACTTTAAGAGTGTCACTAGAGTAGCAAGGAGGAGGCTTATACTTAATATCAGGAAGAGGCAGCTGAAGTTTGCTGGGATACATAATGAGGAAGGAGGGCCTGGAGAATGTGATACTCACAGGTCGAATAGAGGGAACGAGAAATAAGGGAAACAAACCTGGCGGACTTAAGCAAGTGGATGACAGAACGTCGTCTTGGGGAGGAAGCAGAGGGAAGGAACTTGGGAGCTGCAAGGACATAGCGCATAAAAAGAAAGACCATAGTGGGCTCTAGATCCCACCCTTTTACTGCTGAAATAGTTAAATGTAAGCGCCATTTGTGCTCCAACAGTTGGCTTCCTCGAAAATACCTGACATTGGAATTCTCTTCTCCTCCCATGCTTCTTCAAAAATTGAAATGTACCGTCAATCGTCATCTTCTGTTCCCTTGATTTCTGTCCTTTTTCCCCTTTTTCCTCAACCCCCCCTCCTACACCCACTCTTTTCTCTCATTTTCACTCCCGTAGCCCCCTGGGTGTTAGTGACACTCCTGCTTTGCTTGGGGAGAAACGAGTAAAAAAAAAAAAAAAAATTTAATTTACACACACACATACAGATAAACACGCACACACACACAAACACAAATACGCACGCAGACATACACACACACACACACACACACATATATATATATATATATATATATATATATATATATATATATATATATAAAAGCACATATATGGATATAGATCCAACAGTATCAAGAAAAATATACGGAAAAAACAAACAAAAATTCTTATATGCAATTATGCTGTTTTAATGTTAATATAATGTCAACGTCGGACGTTTCGGTCTAATAAACCATCTTCAGGACATATTCATAAAATATAATTAACATTATCTTTGTCATGTTGAATTGAAAATGTTAATCATATACGGATTTTTGTTTGTTTTTTCCGTATATTTTTCTTAATATATATATATATATATATATATATATATATATATATATTAGGTTGGTTAAAAAATAATGACGTAATAATGTCGTTTTTTGACGTATTTTTTAACATCAAAAAACGACATTATTACGTTATTATTTTTGCACCAACCTAATATATATATATTGATAGTGAATTCTATTAATATAATGTAAAAAAATATTCACAGATTCTCAATGTTTTATTCACACACACACACACACACACACACACGCACACGCACACACGTGTTTCGTTTAAAATAGTCTATCACTAACCAACACAATAAAACACAAGAAATCCGACAAATATTTGCTATTAGGGAAAATATCATGAATGAAAAAAACACGACTACAAATAATAGAAGCCTTTTCCATAAAAAAATAAAATAAAATAAACAAACAACGCCAACGGAATTTTCATTAAATTTAGTAAAAAAAACACTAAATATATTTCACAATTAAAAAGAAAAAACTCATGAGGCACTTGATTATATATATATATACATATATATATATATATATACATATATATATACATATATATATAT
Source organism: Acanthosepion lycidas (assembly GCA_963932145.1). Lineage (NCBI taxonomy): Eukaryota > Metazoa > Mollusca > Cephalopoda > Sepiida > Sepiidae > Acanthosepion > Acanthosepion lycidas. Next base: position 63,244,762 of record OZ010605.1, on the reverse strand, counting down.
ATACATATATATATATATATACATATATATATACATATATATATATATATATATATATATATATATATATATATATATATATATATTACCATGATTATTTAAAATCCGTGCGTTTATTTACCGAGAAGTCACCTACCCCCGATGATCTATCCCCACTGTCAACGCTATGTCTTCTTAATCATGAACAGCTCAGATTCTCGTAAAATCCGAAGTAATGTTTCAACAACAGTAGCGGCAAAAATTTTGGGCTTTTTCCCAAACACCGATTCGCTGTCTCAGACCGTTTGGGCATCGTCCGGTTTACGCAGTCCATGCAATCAAATCCCATGGCAAACACCGGTTGCGTCGAAGCAAGCAAACGTTTGCAGATCACGGCTGACTTGCTCGCTGTAGAAATAGCCGAACAGGGAGAGAGAATATGAAGCAAACACATTGTACATTATTTCCTTCCTCGCCCCGGCAAAACCGCACTAATTTTATTAAAGCAAAACCCGGACGTTCCCAGATCCGACTGGCCCATCCCTGGATCCATAGCTTACGAATTTTCACTGGTGGCCAAAGGCCAACACCCGACGTATGATAGCGTAAGACTTGCACTCGGCGGATTGGAGACCTGATATATTGCCGACCTGTCTCGTGACTTTTCAAGCCAATAAGACAACAAGAACTGGATGTTTGTGTTTGGGGTGAAGGGGGTAGGGATAGCTTCTTTTGATTTGCTTTTGATTTTGGTTCCTGCATTTTGAATTTTGGTGGCAATGAATAACTCAGATTGCCCAAGGCTTGCAGATTGGTTGATAGATTTATTTTTTTTTTTTTTTACAGAAATGCGCAATAAAATACCGGGCTTCTGTCTTTAGTGCGTGTGATTGTCTTGTATTTACACATTTTGTGTAAGATTTTACAAGCATGCAGATTAAGTAAACTTATTGCTGAAGAATATGAAGTTGTTCAGTGTAAACAAATTCAAGATTTTCAAAAATGAATTAAAAAAAAACAGATTTTCATATATATATATATATATATATATATATATATATATTTTCACACATATATATATATATATTTTCACATATATATATATATATATTTTCACACATATATATATATATATATATATTCACATATATATATATATATATATTGATTAACCCATATATATATATATATATATATATATATATATATATATTGATGCATCTTTCATTAAATAATATGGACAAGTCTTTGTCTATTTATGTTAGGTAAATTCCTTTCATATTGTCTGATAAGCTTAATAACATTATCATTGAAAGATGAAAGAAAAACACCATATTGATACTTGTTTTTTTAATCCTAACTAAGCTTTCGGCTTACATAAGCCATTATCAAAGATGACAATTACATTTTAATATAGTAAACAATACACGGACAAAACAATAATGATCTTTGATAATGGCTTATGTAAGCCGAAAGCTTAGATAAGATTAAAAAAAACATGTATCAATATTATGATTTTCTTTTAATGATAATGTTATTAAGCTTATCAGACAATATGAACGTAATTTACTTAAAATAAATACAAAACTTGTCTATATTATTTAATGAAACATTCATCAATGAAAAAATACTGCCTAAATACACCTACAATATATATATATATATATATATATATATATATATATATATATATATATATATATATATATATATACAAACAGCATAGGTCACAAAAACAAGAAGTATAATTATATCTGCGTGGACACAGCTGAATAATCGAAAGAAAATTTGTATGTACTTAGCCCTAATGTGTGTGTGTGTATGCGCATGTGTGTGTGTCTGTGTCTGTTTTTTTGTCATGTGCACGTGATTTGCTTGAAATTAGCTAGTCGGCCTACCGGGAGGAAGAAACGTCTTTAAGCGCAGACAAATTCCGCGTTGTTTTTTCTATCTTAAATTGAAGATTTAAACGGATATATTCAAAAATGAATATAGCTAGGAATGCGCTCCATTAGGTTGGCATTCCCAAGAAAAACAAATATATTCAACAGTCATCATTTCTCTCTTAAGTTAAACGGATATATTAAAAATTTGATCTGCCGAGGGATGAGCACCGTCAGGTCTGCATTCCTAAAAAAATAAAAATATATTAAAAGTCATCTTTTATTTTTTACAGTAGCAGTTTTAATCGAATATATGAATCTGCGGATGAATTGACATCGTCAGATCTGCATTCCTAAAAAAAAATATTAAAAGTCATCTTTTCTGTCTTAAAGTGGAAGTGTTCAAATATTCATAACAATTTTTTTTAATTACTAGCAGCATGGCCCGGCGTTTCCCGTGCTTGATTCAAAAGTGATACGACACATACAGCAATCGCTATCACTTGACTTAAAATATTTTTGCCCTTCCTTGCCTTTAAAGGAGTGCCCTTTGCCGTGCTGATGTTGCTACATGCCTTACTTCTTGCCTATCTCACACAGAGAATTTTTTCGAAGCTCTATACTAAACATCAAATCTGTTACGAAAAAAGAACTAAACAAAATGAACACAATATGATCAGCTTTAAAAAAAGAACTCGTAACTGGAAAAACCGAATGAAAAAAGAATGTTAACAATAAATACTTTTTCACACCCAACCCAGTTCTGCGGAATCAGAATCAACGTTGAGTTTAAGCAAGCGAATGGGCCAAATTGCGTAAAGTCCCATGCAGATTTAAAATTTTCCCACTTGTGACGAATGCAGCTATCGTTTTTTTTTGTATGCTAGCATGCTAGTTAACATTCGTGTCAGTCAGTTGTTGGCTCTCACGCTGGCCAGTAGAATCTTCGTGCCTATTCGTGGCAGCCAGCTATTGGCTCTCACTCTGGCCAGTAGAAAATGGCCGCAAACTACATGAAAACTGTCGTAGAAGCATGAAAATATCGATTATATCCGCTATGGATGGGAGTTGAGAAATCCAAAGTCGGTCTTGGCCTTTCCGCTAACTTGGAGCATGTGCATGTAAATTTTGGTGCAAATCCGTCGAAAATTGCGGCCGTGCATTCGTTACACACACACACACACACACACACACACACACACACACACATACACACACACATCCTTCCTTTAATATATAGAGATTCATTATCATATTATTAGGATTATTTTCACTGATGTCAGTAATTAATACTTAATCAGTGGGCATCATCAACTGATGTTTCATCCGACGTCAGCGTATCGTAAATCGATGATTCAAATGTTTTCAAAGATACGGGCATTATTCTTTCATGGCTTGAAGTTAAATGACTAATTTTCAACACTAGTATTTATGATGTTACTATTTACAAGGCTCCATTCACCACCTGGAGTATTTTCCAGCAATCTTGAAGTACAAGTGGAAGCTAAAGTCATATTTGCAAACATACTTCTCAATGAGAACGCTTACGGCCGTATCACGTTGAAATATCAGTTCTTGTCCGATCCTCGAAGTTAAGCAACCTGATCAGCATCTCGACGAGGGACCGCTTCGGAATATTTATAGGCTTGAATGTGTAGTTGATGTAATGGAATTTTTGGTCACCGAGGTTTAAACCGTCTTTGTGTCATACCCCATCACCGTGGAGGAAAGAATAAATGATGTCCCGGAAAGGGATATATTTGAACGAAGTAGCTAAGTGGTTTTGGCTAATATAACCAAATAGAATACGGTAGCAGTAATCGACTGGTACGCGTCGTAGTCGCAGGTGAGAAGTGTAGATCAATGGCTTAGTCCAGTGGGCGTCGTTATAGACTTAGCTCTCAGACTAAGGCTCTTGACTCTCCTACACGTTCGTCGGTACTTAAGACGGACACCAGCCAATCATATTCCAGTGAGGCCGAACACAGGTGTACGCATATTCCATTATATCAATAAATAACAAGGGTGTTATCTATTATCATTCTCTCTCGTTGTAATGGTAATGTTAACCGTTTCTTTATAAGGAAATATTTGACCTTCAATGTCAGACAGCCGGTGCTACTTTCATTAGAAATTTAGAAGGACAATTAAAACAATTTTTCAGGCAAATAGGTTTCTCAAGTCCAGTAATTGTTATAGCACTTTCCTCTCTTGCTAATATAAGCATAATTCAGTATTTTGTGAAGATGTAATATGACGATTAACATTGCATATAAATTTTTGTTCGTAATTTAGAAGGACTATTAAAACAGTTCTTTAGGCAAATAGGTTTCTCAATTCCAGTAATTGTTATAGCTCTTTCCACTCTTGATGCTGTCTTTCGGTCAAGGTTTTGTGGAACATCAACATCTTGATTACGTTTCGTAACCTTGCCTCGCTAGATAAATTACAAGTGAAAAAAACAGTTCGATACTCACTGGATTACTCACACTTTCGTCCTTGTGCCACATCTAAGTTACGCTTACAAAATCATTTATATCTTCGAATCTCTTCTTGGCCTTTTGGTCGTAGGCGATATTAATTAATATTAGGCCAAGATCCAGTGAGACTTACCCCGCTCCCAGGCATTGCCTCTTCTTTGGGGGGAGTTGGGTTTATTTCTCGGCGCCTTAGGCGTCCCTAAAATGTGATGTGCCAAGGGGACTTCGGCAACCTTAATTCTAACCCTGACCCAACCCCAAATTTATAGAAAAACCACAAGGAAGCTACGTTACGGAAGTGGGAAGTTAATGAAGTTAATGTCAGGTCAAGAAAAATAACATTGATTTTTTTTTCAAGACTCTCTAAAGATATAGTGAGTCTTAAAGTCGAGAAGTGGGGGGGTCAATTTCCCGGCGCCTCAGAAGTCTCCAAAAATGGAAGTGACGACGAGGAGGCTTTGGCAATTTTTTCTGCGATATTGCCTTAAAACCCACTTTAAACCTCGGCCTTGTGTCAATGCCGGTGTCACGTGGGCGCTCTGGTAAATGTGATCTCGACTATGTCATTATTTACTTTTCAAGAAACATGTGCTATATTTTATTAATTATTTCATCCCGAGCATGGCAATAAAGCCTCTAAGACGTAATGGGTTGCTGATTGCTAAAGAATATGGCAAAAATACTATTAAAGAGATCGAACGATAAAAGACTATGAATTTAGATGACGACTAACAGTCCATTTAAATTTTTCTCAATCAAATTTGAATGGCAAAGAATGTTAGAAATTTTGGGTAGCCTGTACTAGTGAGCCAACCAAAATGAGCTGACTCATTTTATAGTTCACCAATAGAAGGGTTAACCAATCAGAAAACTCAAAATATTCAACCCGATGTGTATAAAGGCAGCCATTTTGTTTTTTCTCCCAAAATATCTTCACTGCCAATCTCTGATATCGAAGACTTTACGGACTTCACTGGATTCTATATTCAGAGACTACGGCAAACATGGTTAACAAAGAAGTCGTAAGAGAGTTCTACAAGAGAGAGGTGTAATAAACTCTTAGTATAGAATTTGCGGTTATCTTTAGCAAATTCAACTGTAAAAATCTTGCCAATAATTGAACGTTACAATGATCTTTATAATACTCGATTGGTGGCAAGGCCTCATTACATATTCAAAAATCCAGAGACTTGTGTTGAGCTTAAACATAAAGTCTAGGTACGAGAAAAGTTTATCAGAACCCTAATCCCAACCATAACCCTACCCCGAATTTATAGAAAAATCACAGAGACGCTATGTTACGGAAGTAGGAAGTTACTGAAGCTGGTATGCCAGGTCAAGAACATTAACATTGCAGATATTCTTTGTATTTTTTTTTCAAGATTCTCTAAAGACATAGCTATCAATTTTAGTTCTTGGTGCTATTGTCAGCCCTCAAGTGATGTTCTTTCTGGTAATTGATACGGTTATCTGTGACTATGTAGCGCCAGTTCACGAGATCCGAATAAGGGTGGACCACGTTATGACTTACGTTCTTCATTTGCTGAAAATCGTTTTTAATCGTTGAGCTGAGAAAGAAGTTGTATATCGCTTTGACAGTTCAGATATAAAGTGGAGAAAATAAGTATTTCATCCCCTGCTGATTTTCTGAGTTTGCCACCTTACAAAAATAGAAACGGTCTATGATTTTCGGAGAAAGTCCATCTTGAAAGTGTCAGATAGAATATTAAAAAAAATTCTAGAAAATCACATTATATTAATTTTTGAACATTTATTTATTTTTTATTGAAAAAAATAAGTATTTCACCCCATAGCAAAACATAATTCAGTATTTGGTGAACTATTTGGCCAAGTACATGTTGAGCGAAAACCTCCTTCCCTCAATCAGGACCTGTAAGATGTATCACGGAGGGGTGTTGCAGCATGACAATAACCCAGAGCATACGGCTAAGGGAATAAGGAAGTGGTTCAAGAAGAAGCACATTAAGGTAATGGAGTGGCCTAGTCAGTCTCTAGACCTTAATCCTTTAGAGAATCTGTGGAGGGAGCTAAAGCTTCGTGTTGCCCAACGATAACCTACAAACCTTAAGGATTTGGAGAGGATCTTCAAAGAGGAGTGGGTCAAAATACCTCCAGGATCTACAAAAACTTGTTAACCAACTACAAGAAACATCTGGCTGCTCTGCTTGCAAAAAGGTTTGGTTTGGTTTATTTTGTTTTACGGCATATCGACCTCAATGGGTTATTTAATGCCGACAATATTTTTAGGATAGATTCGTATGAATAGAATATGTATTCTTTGGTTTAGATTGGCTGGTTCATTTTGTTTTACAGCCTATCAACCTCAATGGATTATTCAATGCCGACAACATTTTTAGGATAGATTCGTATGAATAGAATGTATTCTTTTGTTTATTATGTTTTGCAGTATATCAAGCTCAATGGGTTTTTTAATGCCGACAACATTTTTTATTGCTGGTAATATTTTGTTTTGTCAAAAATCTGTTTCTGGTAATATTTTTCCTTCAAAATTTTATTGCTGGTAATATTTTTTTTTCAAAAATGTATTGATGGTAATAGTCACCTATTTGCCCATAGCTGGGATCCTAACAGGTGATACCAGCTCAGGGTCAGGGTGGACCCGGGAACACCAGCAATTTATAGCTGGTTCAACGCTCCTCAAAACCTCCTGATCAGAAGCCTTGCCACTGGACATAGTTTAACGTCTTACCCAGGACGAGATGGCAAACTCAGAAAATCAGCAGGGGGATGAAATACTTATTTTCTCCACTGTATCTGGACGAATTTCAGCGGCATGAATGTCAGAAAGAAAACAGAATTAATTAGCGCGTGGTTATTTTGATCGGAAACGTTGCGTGTGTTACTAATACTGATCGCAACAAATGGAACTTTCTCTGATTACTCTGACGTTTTCCGCGCTGGTTGTGTCTTTCGATCCGGAAAGACAATGAAGCAGATACCCGACACTTTAGGTAGAGTTTCATTTTTTGGGGAGGAGATCACTTATTGCATGAGCTATGTTAATAACCACACTCTGATTGATTTCCTTTCAAAAGATAGCCCGTCCTGTGTATGATGATAAACTACATCTGACAGCAAGGCCTCTGATCAAGAGGTTTTGAGGAGCGTGGAACCACCTCTTAATTGGTAGTATTCCCAGGTCCACCCTAACTGGGGTGGTAGCACGTGTTAGGGTTCCAGCTATGGGTAAATAGTTAACGCCGAAATTGTGGCCAAAATACTATGAAAGTGTAAAAATGGGTTTCTAATACCAGAATTTTTTTTTGTAAAATAATTATTACCAGTAATAAATAAATGAAGAAAAAAGTATTGCTAGGAATACATTTTTAAAATGAATAAATACATAAATAAATACTGCCAGCTGTGCATTTTTGGAAGGAATTATTAGGTTGGTGCAAAAATAATGTCGTTTTTCTTTTGAAGTTGAACGTCGAAAAACGACATTATTTTTGCACCCACCTAATAATACCAGCAATGCATTTAAGAAAGAAATATTACCAGGAAAAAAGAATTTTGTCGGCATTAAATAACTCATTGAATCATAACAGATTCTCCAGAGTATCTGACGAAAATGTTTGGCAAAAATTCTGAAAAATGTGCCAAAGATTTTACTCATGTAAAATCTTCGTAATTTTAGGGAAGATTTCTTTTAAACTACTTTCAACAAGCGGTTGACACAATCTTAAAACATAAGATATGCAAATGGCATATTTTGGGCAGCAGACACAGAAGGGAAACTCCAAGAAATCCCACAGGAAAGCAAGAAGAGCGGACTAACATTCAATTTCAATAAAACGGAAAACATGGGTGTTTGCAAAAGGAACGGCTCAACATGCAAATTTAAAATTAGGGATACCACTATGAAACATATACAACAATTTAAATTTATATGGAATGGGATTGAACAGAGAAGAAAAATACTTATACTTAATATGAGAAAGTGGCATTTCAGTTTTTAGGGCACTTAACGATAAAGGAAGGCTTGGAAAATCTGATACTCACAAGACATTGGGAAGGCAAGAGGGTCATAAGAAAACAACACATGAACTTTATAGGGAACGTGAGTAAAAAGCTACAGAACAGGTTTAGGATAGATAGCAAAATGACAACATTTATTAAGAGCTGCAAAGGACATAAAAATTACGGGGAGCCATAATTGCCAATGTCCTGAAGAGACACGACATTTATAAATAGAAAAAGTAATATCTTAATATAAGATATACAATTTACACAGAAAAGAAACTACGAGAATTCCTACAGAAATTAGTGAAGGAAAGCGAGAATAAAGGATTAAACATCAATTGCAAGAAGACAGAATTTAGATTTGTTAGCATAAGGAATATCGGAAATGAAAAATACAAATTCGAGATATCAAAATCAAGCAAGTACAATATTTTAAAAAATCTGTCAAATGTTTTAACAGAGGATCGAAAGTGCGACACTGAAACCCGTAGGCGGATCGGGATAGGGAAAGTGCCTTCCAAAAGCTAAGCAATGTAATAAGAAACAGAAAAATCGTCGTTAGATACAAAGAAAAACATACTGAACGGTTACGTAATTTATCTCCTCTTAAATGCCAATGAATGCTGGACACCGATGAAGAAGAAACTTGAGACAACAGAAATATGGTTCTACAGAAGTATATTAAGAATATCAGCAACGATGAAGTTTTAGCACTTCCGGTCCCACTAGGGAATACTGGGAACAAAACGGATCCAACGGCCAGTTTTGAATAAATTTAAGTTTACCATGTCTCCTGTCGTCTTTGCGTTTTTTCGACTTTTCAGCGACTAGTTTTATATAATGGATCTGAACATTCATTGTCCTGATAAGGTATACAATAATCTTGGGTCTGGCACCTTAGACCGCTCAGCAATCCTGACAGCTGACATCAGAAAGAGTCAGTTGTATTGTATAAGTCATATAATGAGGAAAAGAGACTTTGAAAAATCTGATATTCACAGGACAGATTGTAAGCAAGAGAAAAACACCATAGAAAAATAGCACATGACCTACCTAACGAGCACTTGTACACTGATGGCAGAACAGGGGTTAGGAGAGATAGCGAAAATATAAAATGTACTACGAGATGCAAAAATTGTTGTGAATCATGATCGTCAATATCCTGACCTGACATGGCGCATAGTAATGGAAGTACTCGGACTTTTAGTCGACGGACATTTGGTCGACGGTTAATTGGTCGACGGACATTTAATTGCATTGCCGAAAATGTAGTGGCGTACTTACATGTATGTCACACTCTTTATCGTAATGTGCTACATAAATGTACACTGGGGTTGAATAAGTGATCGTGGATATGAAAATATTTCATATTTTTATTTGTAATATATTAAATTAAGTAAACGGGAATATATCTACTGTATCAGATTGCATACTAAAAATGTATGCATATAAAACTAATTAATATTTCATGGATAAGAAAATATAGCAATATTTAAATTTTTAGGTGTTAAAAAATGATCGTACAGCAGAACAAAAGCATGTTTTCTCCATTTAATATTTTTTAGTTCAACATCAGCCAATCTCTTCCTGTAGTCTTTAATTAACGATTCGCATACATTAGTAGGTACTAGCAGCATGGCCCGGCGTTTCCCGTGCTTGATTCAAAAGTGGTACGAAACATACAGCAATCGCTATCACTTGACTTAAAATATTTTTGCCCTTCCTTGCCTTTAAAGGAGTGCCCTTTGCCGTGCTGATGTTGCTACATGCCTTACTTCTTGCCTATCTCACACTGCGAACTTTTCTAAGCTCTATACTAAACATTAAATCTGTTACGAAAAAAGAACTAAACAAAGTGAAAACAAAACAATCATTTTAAAAAAGGACTCGTAACTGGAAAAACTGAATGAAAAAAGTATGTTAACAACAAATACTTTTTCACACCCAACCCAGTTCTACAGAATCAGAATCAATGTATATTTTAAGCAAGCGAATGAGCCAATTGGAGTAAAGTGCCATGCAGATTTAATTTTTCCCCACTTGTGACGAATGCAGCTATCGATACTAGCATGCTAGTTAACATTCGTGTCAGTCAGCTGTTGGCTCTCACGCTGGCTAATAGAATCTTCCTGCCTATTTGTGGCAGCGAGCTATAGGCCCTCAGTCTGGCCAGTAGAAAATGGCCGCAAACTACATGAAAAGTTCCGTAGAAGCATGAAAAAATCGATTATTTCCACTATCGATGGGAGTTGAGGAATGCAAAATCGATCTTGGGCTTTCCGCTAACTTGGAGCATGTGCATGTAAATTTTGCTGCAAATCCGTCTAATCCGGCCGTGCATTCGTTACACACACACACACACACACACACACACACACACACACACACACCCATCCTGCCTTTTATAGATAGAGATTTTGTCCCATTCTTCCTGAGCTATTGTCTTCATGATTTTGATATTTGTTGCACCTCTATCACGGATCTTATTTTTCAAAAACCGCCATAAATTCTCTATTGGATTCAAATCCAGTGATTGACTGGGCCATTGTAAGATGTTAACATGGTTATTAGCAAGCCAGTTCTTCGTACTCTTAGCAGTTGATATTCTTCTGCATTCATTCGACCGTCTATAATTGCTACTTTGCTAACACCTTGCATCGAAACGCAGCCCCAAACCATGATTCTACCCCCACCAAATTTGACAGTTGATATGGTGTTCTTGGTTGCGTATGCTTCGCCGTCTTTCCTCCATACATGATTCAGGGAATTGCGACCGAACAACTCAGTTTTACTCTCATCTGTCCAAAGAACTCTTTCCCAATAAGAATTTTCCTTATCTTGATACTCTGTTGCAAATTTCAACCTGGCATCTCTATGCCGTTTCAGAAGGAATGGTGTATTTCTTGGGGAATGCGACTTTATACCGTCTCTGCGTAGTTTATTACTAATCGTTTGCTTAGTTACGTTAACTCCTGACAAACTCAGATCATTCTAAAGGTCTTGTCTGATGGCCATTGGGTTATTTTGGACCTGTCGCATCAACTTTTTTCGTAATCTCGGAGAGATCTTCCTGGGGGCACCGGGTCTGCCTTTGTTCTCAACAGTATCACGTCTTGTAAATCTTGCAATAAATGAACCAATAGTTGAAAAAAGTATGTTCGTGTCACTGAAGATGTTTCTGTAACTTTTTCCATTCTTCCATAGCATTGTTTGCTTTGTTTGAACACAAGTCATTTCCTTATGTCTAGCCATCATTAGAAGCGTTATCAGTCAACAGTGACTGCAGAATGATCCAATTTTGAACTGAATGTTGCAACAGAGTTACTGAGAATATTCTAGAACTGTTTAGAATCTTCTACCTTGAAGTACAATCAAAATCTACCGTATTATAATGCAAAAATTGATACTGTACGAACACTTTTTCCACTATTCGAAATATAAAAATTTGCATAACTATCACTTATTGATAAATTTCTAATTTTAAATTGCAGATTCTGATTCTAGGCCCCAAAATACATATATAACATTGTTATTCGAGGTTTTCATTCGCTATAAGTGAGGATAACAAGCATTTGTTTGCTGTACGATCATTTATTCAAACCCAATGTATATTTATTTACTGTATTAATTTATAATTTTTTTTTTTTTGGCAGCCTTTTTCTTTTTTTTTTTAAATCTATTCTCTATATATTATATTTTACTTAGAATATCACTTTAAGATGATAATTATTTTGAGAAAAAGCAGATTTTACTAGAGCAAAAATCTTAAGCTTTTACGACATTAAAGATCTTTCAATTTCGCTTTTAATGATCATTATCTTAAAGGCTTTTATCTTACTGTTAAATACGAATTTAAATAATTACGTGCTAATTTTTATCCAGATACACACAAATATTTTTTAAAATACTAATTTCAATGAACAAATATTGAAATAAGAAAACTTTTAACTTTAAATTTAGATTTACTAATGTAATCACTTAATATCCAGTGTTAATTATTAATCCTATTCTACATTATAATACTGCTAATTAAAATACTTAAAGTATTCTTTGTTACCAGTTTCACTTGTACTTTTACGTTGAAATGTCCGTCAGTCCATTAGGCCAAATATCTCGGCCAGGGTTAGGGTTAGGGTTAGGGTCCGTTGTCCAAATGTCCGTTCGGCCAAATGTACGTTCGGCCAAATG
>OZ010605.1:63202227-63227227 GCA_963932145.1 Acanthosepion lycidas | reverse complement strand
ATTCACTTACACCCAAATATCGTTTCGAAAGCTATAAATCTATCTCATCTCCCCTAAGTATGGGTTAATTATTAAAACTTTTTCACTAAATTATTATGCTGCCCACCCCCCGCCACCAACAAATGCTTAGAATGAAAAATATGTTTTGATTTTAAATAAACCAAAATGGGTTGATAAACCGTAAGAAACGAATCACGGAAGCAAAAGAACGGAGTGTCAAAAGGACGGTTATTTACAAGATTATAAAAATATTTACAATATTATAAATATATATATATGAAGCAAGTACAATACAATATTTATTATTTGCCTTTTATAAAGAATTACCACTTACCATTTTATCGGAAAGCCAATTTGATAAGATATATTTTTATTAAAAATTTATATATAATTACTAAATTATCAAAATATTTAAACCACCGACATGATTCGCGGTAAAAATTCTCTATTTAAACACAACTGAAACTTGGATCCGATGAATAGTTAGATACACCCTCAAAATATTAAGTGTAGTCTCGCCTAAAATCTAAAATTAAAAGAATGTTTGGATCAGAGCAATTGATAGTCTCAATTTATTTTAATGAATTTATGTGATGAAACCGAATGAAAGAAAAGTCCGAAAAATACCTTTTTTTTTTTTTTTTTTTTTCAAAATGTATTCTTCTGGATGACGGAGTGAGTCAAAAGAAGAAAAAAAGCATGAACTTTGCATAGTTTATCTACAATTTTCTTGCGGATGTACAATAATCTACCCAAAATATGTAAATAATAAGAGTAATGATTGCTATGACTACTGCAAGGAAAGTTGGTTCACTGTGTGAGCCAAACAGTTTTTCACAACAGAATCTATTTTGCACTTTTGTAAATCTACCATTCGCCCGTGCATTGAATACCGTTGCCATATCTAATCTGGCGCTCCTGTCGCATATCTCAAGATTCTTGACAAAATCGAAACAAGGATTTGTAATTTAATCGATCCTGAGCAGGCATCCCGACTTCAGTCACTTTCTCACCGACGTGACGTGGCTTCCCTCTGACTTTTCTATCGGTTTCTGCTATGATCTCCCCGATGTCATCATTTCCCAACTATTTACGCAGATGACACGGCAATTCATTCCTGTCTTAGTAGCATATCCGACATATCTGACAAAGTAAACACGACAACTGCTTTTGAAAGGACCACTAATCAGTGGTTAACTGGGACAATAAATAGCTTGTAAATTATAACACTTCAAAAAAACAAAAACAAAAAATTCTTTTCATTTAATCACCACAGAGAATCTCCAGGAAAGCAACACCCTAAGCCAAAGTTTTCCACCCGCTTAACCGAGTATTGAACTCACACTCTTTGGGTCCTGTCACTAGATCTGGTGTCCTTTTCCAAGATTGTCCAACTCAAAAATTGCATTCCAAATGTGCATATATTATAGAAAATCTTCATTCTTTTCCATATTAGTACATATACATTTACATGGATTATTTTTATAGAGAACTTTTACATATTTAATCGTATTAGAAAATGGTGATGGATTTTTAAACTTGAATACATGGATAGTAATTTGTGTTTATTTATAACTAATTATTAATTATATAAACCGAAGCATACTCAAATGAAATAAAGGTTCGATAGAATTTCAGTGTATTGGAATTCAATAAACAAAATTTTCAATAATGGTTTAAGATGGATCTATATTGAATATAAGGTTTATCCTACCGTCTATTTTCAGACTCATGATGGGCTCAAAATTCTGTAAATAAAAGACAAAACAAGGTGAAACATTTTTCCTCTCCGTCCGGGACAGTAAAATTCCCCCCACACCTTGGGGGGAATTCCTCTGTTTGAGAATTCCTGATCTAAATAGATATAAATCTTTCAGTCTTTCTGTTTATTCACTGTCTACGTTTGTTCATACCTATCGATATAGGTTCATACCTATCTAGTTCTTAATGTTCATTATCTATATAAATCTTTTCATTTTCTATCTATCTATCTATCTATCTATCTATCTATCTATCTATGGGAAAGTTTACTTTGGTATCTATATGTCTATCTATGTTCATTATCTATATCAGTCTGTTCATTATCTATCTATCATCTTACTGTCAGCGTAATTTGTAGTACACAGACACATTTCAGATTACATCCCTTTTTTATATCTTCAACAGTGAAAATAATAACCGGCCTAGATTGGAAAGTCTTACTAAAGAAATGTAGTACCTCTGATAGGAATCTAAACTGTCTATCTTTTATCCATTAGAGAAATCTTCGCCGAAATATATCTGTTCATAACAGTTTCTTCTTATCTGTCTATAAGCCCTGTCGGCTGGGGCTTTAGAATACGCCGACTGCACCTCTGTAGAGGGGTAAGACCCCCCCCCCAATGAGGCGTCCTGGGTATGACGTTAAATTGCATCCAACAGCAAGGCCTCTGATCTTGAGGTTTTGAGGAGCGTGGAACCACCTCTTAATTGCTGGTGTTCCCAGGTCCACCTTGACCCGGGGTGGTAGCACCTGTTCGGGACCCAGCTATGGGCAAATAGTGAACTCCTAGTTTTCCAGGTTTTGCTCACGTCCTGGGTATGACGGTAAACTACATCCGCGTCCTGGGTATGGCGATAAACTGCATCCAACAGCAAGCTCTCAGATAATGTTTTCAGAAAAATAATGTTGCCAGCTCTAAGTTTTTGAAACAATAATGTTGCCAGCTATACATTTTTTATTCCATACAAAATAGGCATTTAAAATTCATATAAACTGGATTTGGCATTAAATAACCCACAGTGGTTGATATGCCATAAAGCCCAAACAAACAAACAAACAATTATCTGTCTATGTATATAACTATTTATCCTCTACGTCTCTTCACATCTATCTATCTATCTATCTATCTAGCAAGCTAAGTGATTCCCTGCTTAAGTTCTTCTAGGCTTGTAGGAAGAGACGGAGATAGACCTGCCCTTTCACATAGCCCCCTAGAAAATGTCACAACGTACCAATTCAGGTGAACGTCTTGGCCAATTAGACAGCACATGAACATTATCAATAACACGCCCGATGCATCTTCCCGTGAGATTCACACTGAGATGTGTCATGACTGAGGCGCTGGAGAATGATACGTAAGACATGCTACAGCGTGTTTGTCAGGAACTGGACTACCGACTTGATGTGTGTCTTGTAACAGCCGGTGCACATATTGGACATTTGTGAATCTTTGTGAAATCGGTTATAAAATTTATACCCATTTGAATATCTTGTTCGAATTTTGCTTAATAATTATGTTATTGTTCAACATGAAGCATATTTGATTTCGTTTAGCTTACAAAACTTAAATGCCGAGGAAACCGAACCAATATATAATAACACTAATACATCATATCAGAAATTAAAAGAAAAATGACTATATTGAAAAACAAAAGGTTTTATTTCTTTTTTTTATTTGTAACCGAATGAAAATCTTTATTGATTTATTGCTGTCTCTTTCCAGGATTCCAAAGTTTACCTGCATGAAATTTCTCCGAAGAACAAAGAACGTCGTCCAAGTATTTGAAAGTAAGTCTGATTTATTTTTTTCTTTTTAGTTACTAGTTACTATGATGTTCTTTATTGAAAATTATATATTTATTTGAAAGATACAAAAATCATTTAATAAAATCTATTATTATTATTATTATTATATATTAACATGCATTTGCTACACGTGAAATATGTTTCATTTTTTCAATACATGCAATTTAATTCAAGAACCTTATGTAAAACATGTTGTTAGCGAAAGAGAAAAAAAAATTATGTTTTATAAATATTTATTAAAAAATGGGTATAATGTCATAGTCATGACCTAAGAACTTTGCATGTTTGTAGAGTCTTTGAGCAACTGGCCAGTTTTCTTCATATATCTGCGTTCGGAGATCAATATGTTGGGAAACATACCGTACTGTGTGTGTATGTTTTTTTTTTAATTGTCGACGCGCATTTACCTCAGATGTAGAGTTTGGTTTAGACGGGGATATTTGTCAAAATGTCCGCTTTTTTGTTTCGCCATTAATTCTAACGTCTTTACTCGCTTTTTAACAATGTTTCTTTCTTATTTACCGTTCTTGGGTCCATTTCTTTCCCTTGATTTCACCGTCAGTTTCATTTTTTTTAATTTTTTTTGTCTTTGTTTTCATCTTGCTTTCATCATTGATCAAAGGCATGAACGTAAATGTTCTTTTTTTCATGGGTTAAACTTTGAGTGTAGCAGCTGTTTTCTTTGGTATTGCGTGTGGGACCATGCCGGTGACCAGGTGGTTGCAAAACAAAAAGGACTGTTAATTCGTGTTACGTGTCTCATATAGGCTACTAGTGTTGGGATTTAATTTCATTTAATTTTGGTCAATGACCAGGCTTTTTATATTTGCTTCATTTTGCACTCTCAATATAAAAGGGACACAAATAGAGTTGCTTCGATATAACAGTCATTCATAACAAACACAATAATATATATTAGGTTGGTGCAAAAATAATGACGTAGTAATGTCGTTTTTTGGAGTATTTTTAACGTCAAAAAACGACGTTATTAAGTCATTATTTTTGCACCAAACTAATATATATATATATATACACACACACACATACGTATAATTACATATATATAAATATATATACGTACATATATGTATATATATATATATATATATATATATATATATATATACACGCACGCACACAAACACAGGCACACACACACAAACACAGGCACACACACACTCCTCCATTTTGTTGTATAACCGGTCTTGCCCGTTTGATCAAATTATTGAAAGACTATCCATAACTTGATGTGTGCGCTCAGCTTCTAAGGAATGTCTCCCATTTGAGGGAATATTATGCAATGTCTTTGCGGTTTTCATCTTTTTTATCAGACGAGTAATCGTTGCTAGAACAAAAGGATCCTCTTTTAAATTAGTCCTTATTTTATAAGCCCTCGACTTTGCTGCTATATCTCATGATTAGCGTAATACAGCTTCTCAAGATCCAGTCGACAATATAAACAAAGGTTTGACATATTTTCTCGAGAATGATTTTTTAAAAAAACAGCTTATTACCATTTAATGTGTTACAAATAAATAACGTGTCATTATCTGATTGGTCAATCTTAAAAATACATTAAAACATGAGCACATGTATATAAATACATAACTTTGGAATTAACGACTCCACTTAATATCAGACTGTTTGAATCGTATGCAGCATGGATAGCCATTGATTATCAGTTCTTGTCATTGGTTTAATGATGTCAAACGATGAACGTCCGAATGCGTAAGCGATGTGTGATAATAAACAATTGCGAAGCTATCATCATATTTCCAGAAATTGGAGAAGGAACCACCTCATCAAGAAGTAACCTTTTGGTAGGCAGTCTCGTAAAACGAAAGCGTAGCTATCGTCATATATAATGTATGGATCTAATTAATTTACGCACACAGGTTCTTTATATATATAGGATGTCATAATCCCATGTATACACTTGTATCTCATTAAGTTAAGTTAAGGGTAGTCGATCATAACGTTTATTCCAACGTAACTTCAATAGAAACAAAATGAAAAAAATAACAAATGTATTTTTTCTTTTTTACTCAATAATTTTTAAATTTTAAACTTAATATAGATTAAATTTACATTTTTGAAATAGGTAGTTTTTGATTTTAATTTCAAATTTTATCGTACAATTTAATGCTTATTAGAATAAATTCTGTTTTTGTATAACCCTAACTTTAAAGCATATAATACTTATCATAACCTTATTTCGTTGTCAAGTTTTGGGAATTCTCGTATACTTGTATTTTGATTGGTCATTCCAGCTCATGTGACAGCGTTTCCCCTTACGAGGGGTAGTTAATTAATTTCAACATTTTAAAACCTTTATTCTACAATCTACATTCAACATGATCACTTGATAAAACACGAGAGGTGTTGAAACAAAATGGCTATTTTTGTACTGATTTTATAACATATTTATGTTATAATTTTTAAATAAATGATTATATATATATATATATATATATATATATATATATATATATATATATATGGCTTCTTAAAATTATTTTTGACCTTGTGTGTCAAATCTAATTTTCGCCTGGTAAATAACTATCTATTGTTTCTTCTGTTGATAGAGAAAGATGCATGTTTTAGTCACGATACTTCAATATTTCACCAACAATGAAAAAAAAACCTTGTTCTTTATCATTTATTGCATCTAAAATATGTCTTTTGTTGTCCTTTCTTAGTCTTATGCATCAAATCTCATTTCAGTAATATTAAAAACTATATTATTACTTCCGAGAATGACTTGAATTTCTGTCGAATTTGGGAACGTATCATTTCGCAAAAATTTGTCATTTTAAACGTGTCTTGACTTATTTACGACGAAATTTCTTTTTTTTTGTTTTATTTATTTCCTTTTAATTTTGTTATTTCTCTTTTCATTCAAATGACAGAAATTCTTAATAATCTCACCTAAGAAAGAATATTAATCAAACTTGAATTTACTTTTTTGCTTTTCCTTTATGAAATGGGTTCCTGTTATATAATATGCACAGCGTGTCAAAGAAAACGTTCATATGATTCTTTCTTCAAGGTATTTGTCATCTCATTTGAACAACGGGTTTCTTTTCTTTTTTTTCCTACTTATACGAAACCATTATATTTCCCTGTGAGCAATGAATTTTCCTATCATGTTACATTACAATGTTGCCTTTTTATAAAATTTCAATTATTAATTTTTCGCGACTGGACATGTTTCAAATCGTTTTCAAAGAATACATTGCAACAATAAATAGAAAATATAATTTTATATCATCGCTTTTATAATAATAATAATAATAATAATAATAATAATAATAATAATAATAATAATAATATGAAATTAAAGAAATACAAAGATCTATAAAATGAAAATGTCCACTATATTCATTTGAAATATGTCAGTATTACAGTAGGTCATATAGATTTTGATTATTTCTCCAAGCAAGGCGTTAATGCCCCCAATACGCAAAGTGTTACTGGTAGTAAAATAGAACAAGAAGAATTTACATAGATAATTTTGACTGTTATCCTCATCTTCACTGTCTTCATAACGTCTCGGCCGTTGTACGTTCTGGCCTTCTTCATTGGAATTTGGAACCGAACCCTTTATTTCGTCTCTTTTGGCTGTCTCAGTTATTTCCCTTTGACTCAACTCTGCATGTTTTGGTTAACCACTGCTCTGGCTTGTTATTGCACTCACAATCCTTTGGGTCTAGTCACTGGACCTAACCAACATCTTTATCCACTGGGCCATGTGTCCGTAAGGAGATCTCTATATGACTTTTTGGGGGCTCATAAGATGAAGATGAGGATAACAGTCGAATAATGTAAATAATGTAAGTAGTCATAATAACTCATCTCTGAGATATAGAGACCGGAAAGTTGTGTATATGGCAATGAAGTTGAGGATAACAGACTGAATAATGTAAATAATCATAATACATCATCTCAGGGATATAGAGACCGGAACGTTGTTAATATGGCAATGAAGATGAGGATAACAGTTCGTTATAATGTAAATAATGTAAGTAATCATAATACCTTATCTCAGAGATATAGAGACTGGAATGTTCGAATAATGTAAGTAATCATAATATCTCATCTCAGTATATATATATATATATATATATATATATATATATATATATATATATATTAGGTTGGTACACAAATAATGACGTAATAATGTCGTTTTTGACGTATGTTTTAACGTCAAAAAAACGACATTATGACGTCATTATTTTTGCACCAACCTAATATATATATATAAGGAAATGGATTAAATCCGACATATTTTTTTTAATTTTATTTTGTTTAAACGTTATATTTTATGCATATTCATATTCAAGTAGAAGCTCTGTTTTGAATTAAGCAGTATTTTGTTTCGTTCAAATACATCTACTGGTCTGAATATTCGAAAAATCGTGTCAGAAATAATATGCCTCCTCCAAACTTTAATGTATCTGACGTGCCTAACCGCTCAGTCACGTAGGACTTATGGCCAAACAAAGCCCTAGTAGGGCCTTTGAACACACACTCTCTGCCGCGTCTTGAAAAATCCATATCTGTTCTGTTTCGTATCCTAATTTAAGCAACGATATTTTATTTTAGGAAACGGATTAAATATGTTAAATTTTTTTTTTATTTTTAATTTATTTTGTTTAAACGTTATTTTTGTGGATACTCATATTTGAGTAGAAGCTCTGTTTTTTTAATTGAACTGTGTTTTTTTTTTATTATTATTCAACGACATCAACCGGCCTGAATGTTCAAGAAATCCTGTCAATATTAGAGAATGATTATATCTTTCCAACAAAATGCGTTGGCCGTTTGTATGGAGATTGATTTCCTTTTAACTCATTCCAAAATGAATCCAATTTTCCATTTCCGCTCCTTATAATAATACTTCAAATGATAAACATATACATGTTTGATAAAAGTGTATTTAGCCATTTAGAAAATGTAATTCATCATAAAAAGTCAATGGATGTGCGCGATAGTTACTGAGGTATGGGGGAGATTGTGGAAGATCTCACAAAATCCACCAATGTCACACACCATTGCCCACTTTACAGATAACATCGAAGCAGGAAAAGCCTTCCGAAGCGTCGACCAAGCAATGTTCCAGAACACAGGAGGCGTTCACAAGCTCCGCTATAGAAGGAAGACCGGTGGAAATTTAACATCAATTTCCAAGATAATTTGTCTGGTAAACGGTTTGTGAGGCAAGCATTTCAAAAGCGAATATATATCGCATTTTTTTAAACGCGTTCATTGGAAAAGATTTATTCAAATTCCAATAAATGTGATCTTCATCTTCGTGACGAAATGGATTATCTTGAAAATCAACCGAACACATGGACTGGGCTAAGAGGTGACAATGGATTCTCATTAGACATCATGTCATTGGACGTTACTTAGGAGAATTCATCAAAGATAGCGTATTGGGATAAATTAGCAACTATTAATGAAAGGAAAGCAGCCCGATCGAACTCTGCTGAAGGCACATTCCTTTTATTAAGACTGTCGATTTCACAGGCTGACATCAGCTGTGGACTCAGGAAAAAAAAACATACTGGTTATTTATCAGGTGGCTGTTACTTATAAGGCGATCAACAAACCTCTTGTTGATTGTAGCTCCAAAGAATGACGATAATGAAACTTATATTGAGATTTACATTCTTGAGAAGAAAAGCCCAAATATTTTTCCTTCGGGTAGCGGTTAAATAATTTCGCTATGATCGGGGTTACATATTCTTAAGAACAACCACTCAGATTTTATCTGGACCGATAACCATCTAATGCTCAAGTCTTGAGAATTTCGCGGCTGCGATACAAATATTACTAAATTTGCATCTATATTTATAAGATGAGATATTGTAATTATTTACACACAAAGACACTTGGCCTAGTCGTTGGTTGAATCCAGTGACTTGGCAAAGAGTTGTGAGTTCGATACCTGGCTACAGCAGTGAACCAAAATTGGAGAGTTCACTTAAAGGGAGATAACTATTTCTGAAACACCCGGAAGAGGCATGGCACGTAGAACTAGAACACTCTACCCCGTTGGACAAAATAAATGTTTCAATTCAAAATTCCCATCACCTGAAGAAGGTCAGAGCGTACAATGGCCGAAACGTTGGGAATATAGCAACAATGACGAGGACAAGTCTGAACAATGTAAAAAGCGTAAATACTAAGGTTGTTTTGCATGAAGTCGGGAAGTGTATGGCACTTTTCATCTAACGGCAGATAATTACGAAGAACTTTGTCATATCTGACGTGTAGGAATAAATATATAATTAAATAATGATTAGGAAGCATCTCTCCTCTTTTTTTATTTCGTGCGGCTAGTCTCTTATGTCACCTTCAGGTTGATGGGCATCGCTTGTCCTCAACCATCTCCAAAATCTCTCACCTGATGACTCCAATTTGCCATGCCCATGTAAATGGTTTCAGCTTGCTGTCTAAACGTTATGCGGGTGGTGTTAATACGTCACCACTGAGCGAAGAACCTCCTCGACGCAAGTCAGAAGCCAGAGCGGAAGGGTTCCTCAGATGAATTACAACGGCCACGTGGTGGCAACCAAGGCGTGCCACTGTGTTGGGGGATATCTGTTGTCGTATAATCTGAAGAGAGATCGGCTCCCCGAGGTTAAAACGCCCTCGGCCCGCCACTTGATGAGCACACCAAGAAACCATTCGCAGAGACCTAGGCTCTGGCACACGACGGCGGTAGATCGAGGTGAAAGGTTGACATATCATCACGTAGGCGGACCGACTACTTCCACCGGGGTTAAGGTCGAAAATCTCGTATGAATGAGGAATATCATAGCTCTCTATAACTCAATGAGTTTGAGCCTGTAACCTATCACCCTTTACGATGCAGTATTTACGAAGCTTATTCGTTATTTCCCTCTGCTACACTTGCTTCTTGTGAATCCTGTGTGTGTTAAATTATCTAAACCGTCTTTCCTCATTACGTCTTCCAGAAATTTCGACTTTTTAATTGTATATATGACTTTATTTTCCATGTTGGCATGTATAAAAATTTCGTCTAGAGTATATCTGTAAAATCACAATAAGAATTATGACTATGGGAAAATTTATCTTAGCCGACATTTTCGTTTATTGAGAGACTTTATCAAGGGAAATATACCTTTATAAAGTCCCTCAGAAGATGAAACGGGTCAGTTAAGATAAATTTTCCTTTTGTCTTTTATTCATGAGATTCTATATAACCTCTATTTCTCTTGTTAATTACGTGATCCGTACATAGGATTCTCAGGATTCTTCTGTCGAATAAAATTGGTTGCTTCAAGCCTCGTTTTCGCATCTAAAATAAAAAATACCGACATTCGCTGTCATTTATAATATCGCAAAGCAACTGACCAAACGTTTCTTGATTTCTAACAATAGTTTCTTATTGTTTTAATATTGGGCTTAGTTTCTGGATGTCATCTTCCTTCCTTCATAATGCGCAGTCAAATTAAATGCCCCATTGTTATTAGGTTGGTGCAAAAATATTTTCGTTTTTTAACATATGTTACTATGTGAGAAAACGAAATTATTTTTGCACCAACCTAATATTTCAATCCCGCTGACCCTCTCTAGGGAAAACTTGTCTATTTTTTTTTCATTTCAGTATTGTTCAATTATTGTTCACCCTGTTTTTAAGTACAACCTGCTCGTTCCATAGATTGAACTCACAATTACCATATAATCAAATTAACGAAACAACTCTTTACTCCACTAATCTATTCTTTGTGGATAAATTGGAGTCTTAAACCTAAGCTGACTGCCTGTTGCTGCTGTTTCTCGTGCTTGCAGTGCACTCACAGAAGCTTTTCTCTACTGTTACAGCATGCAGCCGTTTGTTTTACTTTCTACACCCGTACTAAATAATAGGTTCAGTTAAGAATTCCCTGTAGGTTAATTGCATCTATATGCACATGATGAACAGACGAAACGTTGTGCTAAAAACAGGGATAAGAAAAATCGTCCGAATATAAATGGTGCAAATAATAACTCCTCATCCTACAAATTCAGACTGAAATATTGCATGGTGTGTTAATACATTTATCGAGTAAAAAGTTCTATAATTGATACTAACGTTCTCTATATCTAACTAGCATAGGGAACCTCGGCGTGGTGTAATCGTTAGCAAGCTTGTCTTACTAGAACAATTACGACGGAGTAGTGAGTTCTGAGTGCTCCATCTAAGCAGCGCTTAGAAAATTACTATATATAACTAGCATATCTCTCTTATAGAGAACAGCAATGTTTTTGTTTTTTTCGTTTATTGTAAGTTCTATATTCTTGCTTTCCATTGATACCTTATCCAAAAAGGTTTTCAGTTTCCAATCAGATCAGTGTTAACAACATATCTTACGTTATTAAAATTTTGCCTGCGAATAACAAATCCTAGTAGGACTTATAATTCACTAAGGATTCCTTTCAAGTTGAATATATCCGATGAGAAAAAGCATCCTTGTTTTTTCTTGTTTTTGTTTTTTTTTTGTTTTTTTGTGTGTTGATAGCAGACATAGAAAAACTGCAACAAATGCAGTGAAAGAATGGGAAAATAAAAGATAGAACATCAATTGTAAGAATACAGAATATATGGATGTCAGCAAAAGGAACAGGACAACATGCAAATTAAAAATTAGAGATACCAAAATAAACCAGGTACAAAAATTTAAATATCTGGGAAGTGTTTTAACAGAGGACGGAAAGTGCGACACTTGAAATCCGAAAGCACAAATCCAAAGACAGATATGCAATGTTATAGGACCTAACCTGGCATCTCAACTTCATTCACTTTCTCACAGACGTGATGTAGCTTCCCTCTGTCTTTCCTACAAATATTTTCATGGCAACTTTTTTGAGGATCTATTTTCACTGATGCTACAACTGCATGAATTTAAGCGTCTCGGTCCCACCGCTTTACTGTCGAAACAATTAAATGTAACCGCATCTTTTACTCCAAGAGTTTCTTGTCTCGCACTTCCCAACAATGGGCCTCCCTTCTTCTTACTTGCATCCTTGATAATTATAATCTTCAAATAATCAAATGTAATGTCAATCGACATCGTCTGATGCCTTGATCTTGATCCCCGCCCTTGTCTTTATCCTTTGCTCAAACAAACCTCTTTACTCTTACTTTCACTCTCTTGCTAATGGCACTCCCGCCTTGCATAAGGGAAAAGGCATAAAAAATTCATTGGTATAGCCAAGGGTGCATTCTAAAAGCTAAGCAAAAGTATTAAGAAACAGATAAAATTCTTAAAGTACATAATCCTGAACTGCTATGTTATATCAGTCATCTTGTATGGCAATAAATACTGGACGATCTCTTCAGAGATGAAGACGAGATCGGAAGCAACAGAAATGTACTTATGATTAAGTATACTTATATATGCTGAGAAAACCAAGAACTGAACATGTGACGAATGACGAACAGACAATGAATAGTATAGGAAGACTCGTATATAACATCAGAAACATTGTTTTGACATTTCTAGGGCGCATAATGAGGAAAGATGACTTGGAGAATTTGAAACTTTCAAGAGAAATTAATGGTGAGAAGGGCAATGGGAAACAACCCATCACCTACCTAGAGAGCTTCAGTAAATGAATGACAGAGCAAGGTTTAGGGGGAGATAACAAATATATAATACTTATTAACAACTATAAGGAACAGGAAATTGTGGAGAGCAATGATCGCCAACATCCTGAAGGGAGACGGCATATCGAACTAGAAGCTATTCGCTGAGGCAGACGTTTACAGTTATAATGTTGTTGGCGCTTAATTTCAACTGTATTTACTTTCCATACCTCTATCATAGAAAGAACAACAATTTATTACCAAACTTGTAATCATTAGTATAAATAAAATTAATGTTCAATAAAAAATTCTTCTGATATCAGGTATTCGATAAACTTCTAATTTATACACGCACACACAAACAGATATATATATATATATATATTAAGAAATGGACAAAGTCCGACAATTTATTTATTAAAGACATTTTTATGTTTAACGTTCTTTTTATAGATACAAGTATTTAAGTAAATGCTCTGTTTATAATAAACCGCATTACATAACATTTACCGACCTGAATGTCCGAGAAATTTTCACAGAAAATATTCGTCCTTTGATAGGATTCGAACCTGCATCCTATACGGTACCGCCATTTAGCCGGGCGTGCCTAACCGATTCAGCCACAAAGGAGCGTTCGGTAGGCAAGGTCGAATTTACTGCTTATAAACTTCAATCTTCCATGAATCTCGTACATTCATAACTGCTCATGGCGTATCAAATGTAAACAATTGACGTCATACATTAAGAAATATATAGGATGCAGGTTCAAATCCTGTGAAAGGACGAATATTTTCTATGAACATTTCTCGGACATTTAGGCCGGTAATGTTATTTAATACTGTTTATTATAAACAGAGCATTTACTTAAATACTTGTATCTATAAAAAGAACGTTAAACATAAAAATGTCTTTAATATATATATATATATATATATATATATAATATACATACATACATATATATATACATACACACACACTCATATATATATATATACATATATATATATTTATATATACATGCATATTTATATATATATATATACATGCACACACACACACATATATATATATATTTATATATATATTTATATATATATACATATTTATATATATATACATATATATATATACATACACACACACACACATATACATATATATATATTTATATATATATGCATATTTATATATATATACATATATATATATATACATACACACACGCATATATATATATATATTTATATATATATATATATACCTATTTATATATATACATATATATATATACATACACACACACGCATATATATATATATATATATATATATATATATTTATATATATGTATACACATATTTATATATATATATATACATATATATATATATATGCATACAGACACACACACGCACACACACACACACACACACATACATATATATATATATATATATATATATATATATATATATATATATATATATATATATACCATGGCGGTGTTTAATTGATTGGTTTGACGTGGATTCATCCGAATATATTCGTTGACTCTCCGAAGCAAAGATTGAAAGAAAAACAAATTAGAAATATAAACGCTTGCCCCATAAAAACAAATCAGCAAGCAGACGACATCTTGCTTTGTCTAATGCAGCTGCTTCTTAACCTTTCCTCATTCGCCATTTCCATGAGAATATTCCTTAGAAAAAATATTTTTGTAAAAATATTGCCTCTGAGAAAAATTACGGCAAAGAATAAAATTTAAAAGATTTAAATTTTTCTTTTTTTCTTTCTATGTGTATTTTTTTTTAACATTTGTAGTTTTTTTTTTTTTTTTTTTTTGTCTCCAGTGTCGACTGCCAAGGAAATAATGTTAGCTTCAACAATGTCGGTAACCAAAAAGAATAAAAATAATGTGCAAAGCCTTTCGGGAAATGACTCAGAAAGCCATGTCTTCCGCCCTGATTTATGGACCACCTGTGTATATATATATATATATATATATATATATATATAGATAGATGGAGAGAGAGAGAGATAGATAAATAGATAGATAGATGGAGAGAGAGAGAGATAGATAAATAGATAGATAGATGGAGAGAGAGAGAGATAGATAAATAGATAGATAGATGGAGAGAGAGAGAGAGAAATAGAATATTTTAGTTTTTTTTACGTTTTATTATATGTTTCTTTTATTGTTTAAATCTTCTTGATTTTAAAGATGAAAACATTTGAAAAGACTCAGCTATTCATATTTTTGTTGTTTTCTCTGTTCGCTGCCTGACATTTTGTCAAGCTCTCTCGTTCAATTTATTAAATTGACGCAGAAGTCGAATTTCGTTTGTTTAGAATTTCTCTCCTGATGTTATTTTTATTTTATTTATTTTATTTTATTTTAATATCTTTTCTTCTTCATCCCTGCTTTTCTTGCTTCCTTCTTTCTTTGTTCCTTTCTCTTCTTTTTTTTTCTTGTAATTCTAACAACATGGCGCCTCAATTTTTACCACCATCAGCACGAACAATATTACTATTATTTATATTAATAAAACCCGGAATAAAAATTAAAAACTCTATACCATTCGTCATTCGGACGCCATTGCTGATTTTTTTTGTTTTTGTTTTTTTATTTTCTGTTTTTTGTATATCTCTGCGTTTTTGGTACAAGACTTTGATCAATAATCCCAATATTGATTAACTTAGCCTGAAGATATATTTAATTGATATAATTAAATCTGTTCATTTTTTACCCCCAAATTAATAATTATTTAATTTTTTCCTTTTTTGCTTACGATATCATATATTTAATTATTAGTAGTAGCAGTAGTAGTAGAATTATTATTTTTTATTTTGTGGTGGATATGCTGATGTGGATGTCATAACAGATAACAATAACCAATGATGAATTGTAAAATCAAATTTGAATATTAGTCGGATTTCTTACATTCACTTTCGCTCAAATATCCTTGGGGATCTCCTATGCTCCTCCAATCTATTGGTTAAATGGTAGGAAGGGTATAGAGGAAAAATTGTAAATGTAATATTCACTCGCGAAATAAAATTCTTACGATGCAATATATGCATCGTCTTTAAATAACCCAAAATGAATAAGTCCATATCGGTTGTTTGTATCTGAGCTTATAAGAATTTACTTGGCCCGGGGAGAGTAAATGTGGCTCGCTTATATTGGATTAGATAAGCATTTAGTTGCTCTGGTCGTTTATATTTGAGTCTCCAAGAATTTACTTGGTAAGCGGTCCCTTTTGAGCGGGGCGGGGTGATCGCTTGCAGAGAATGAAGTCGGAATATGCAAATTTATCAGATCAGATTTCATTTGCTACTTTAAGTGTCATATATTTATTAATAAATTAATATTCCTAAATGTATTTTTATATGTTTTAAATGTTACACATACATGCAATATAAGCTTGCCACCATCCGTTTTTGGTTCGTTGGGTGGTTGGATTTTATGGCATATCAACCACTGTTGGCAACATTATTTTTTCCAAAAAACGTATAGCTGGCAACATTATTTTTCCCAAAAACCGTATAGCTGGTAACATTATTTTTCCAAAAAACGTATAGCTGGCAACATTATTTTTTCCAAAAAACGTATAGCTGGCAACATTATTTTTCCAAAAAAACGTATAGCTGGCAACATTATTTTTCCAAAAAAACGTATAGCTGGCAACATTATTTTTCCAAAAAAACGTATAGCTGGCAACATTATTTTTCCAAAAAAAACGTATAGCTGGCAGCATTATTTTTCCAAAAAAAGGTATAGCTGGCAAAATTATTTTTCCGAAAAACCTATAGATGGCAACATTAGTTTTTTCCAAAAAATGTACAGCTTTCAACGTTATTTTTCCGAAAACATTATCTGAAGCCTTGTTTTTGGACGTAGCTTATCGCCATACCCAGAAATCGGATGTAGTTTATCGTCATACCCAGGACGCCCATCGGTTTTTGCTTATCCATCGGAAATATAGAAAAGGAATGTAACACATACAATAATTCAAATTTCTATGTAATCAAAATCAGAAGTAGTTTTATTCAAAATGTATGGCCCATTATTGAAAACGGATACGTCTTTCTTTTTCTTTTTTCTTTTCAAAACGTAAAACGAATGTAAAATATTTTATAGGAAATTTTCCATTCACCAATTTACATTTAATATTACTGTATTATGGACTTCCGTTTGGTAAAAGTATCGGTAGACTATGGCTTCTGGGTAAAACTTTGTAAATGATAACACGGCTTCATTTAAAAAAAGAGATATTTTTTATCCATATTTGAGAAGGTGAGATGGAATTATATGTAATTAAATAGCTATGTATATTAAAAGTTACAAGAACATTTATTCAGGGCAAAAGTATTATATAATGCATATTTCTAAAGATATTGAGTATTACCTGAAAATCTTGAAAAATATATTTCACGCTAATATACGCAACATGACATCAACAACGAATGTATAAAATTTAACAATATATATATATATATATATATATATATATATATATATATATATATATATAACATAAACATATATGATAAAACGATATAATAGGACAAAGTAATTAATAAGATATATGATAAAACATAATAAAATACAATATAATAAAAAATACGAATCAACAATTTAATAACTGTTCAGTGGATTTATCTGAGTGACCGACTTCAGAGTTTCGTGTCCATAGAACCGTTAGAGCCATACATTCATTGAAATGATCTCAGTTTTTAACTCTGACAACAAATACTAATCATAAATTTCAAATTTCTTGCCACGTTATAATTCCGTAGCAACATTTAAATTTGGACCCAACTAAAATATTTATATATATATACATACATACATACATATATATATATATATATATATATATATACACACACACATAAATATGTGTGTGTGTGTGTGTGCGTGTGTGAAAAAATATATAAAAAATAGGAAGAAACTCGTTAGGTAAATAAAAACAAAGTTCTTTAGTATTTTTGTTATTATTTAAAAAAAAACAGGGCTCGCTACAAAAGTAGAGCCTAAATATAATTATTTATTTAAAAATATGATTCCATCGCTACATATGAGTTCTCATGTTTCAAAGCAAGAGCCGAAAATTTATTGAAGTTTTCGGCTCTTGTTTTGAAACATGAGAACTCTTATGTAGCGATGGAATCATATTTTTAAATAAATAATTATATATATATATATATATATATATATATATATATATATATATATATATATATATATATATATATATATATATTAATAAGAAGAAAGAACAGTAAGATATATAATCCGGTGTTCTTATTGATATTTTTTACTTTTTACAAGACAGTGCTCAATGTAAATTTACAGAGCATAAATATTGTAAATTTAAAACTCAGTAAATTTGAAAATGAGTTAATCCAAAATTCGCTTGAATATGAAACAGAACTAATGATATTGATTTACTTATATAATTAAATGTGAAGTTTTTAGCTTCGGCTTTGAAACATGGTAATTACTGTGTAGCAAAGAAAACATATTTTAAATCAATTAATATATATATATATATATATATATATATATATATATATCATTTAGGAGGCAGGGTGGCGTAATGGGTAAATAGCAGGACACACTGGGTTCTATAGCCTTTGATGGCAACTTGTCTAGGAGAAGGACAACACTGAATTCAAATCATGCGGAGGGTCTTTTGGGGACCCTGTGGCACGTAGTGCACTAGGTCTGTATTCGGCTCTTCAAAAAGTGTGAATGGTCCTGCGCGAAACCTTCACCACTATAATCAAATCTCATGTGCTGTTGTCGGGCTGTCGGTTTCCAAGGAAAAGATCTGCTTGATCCTCATACGTCGAAGTCAACGGGAGTGTCGAATATATATCATTTCACCCCAAGCAAGGCATGAATGCCACTTATACGAAGGTGGTTACATCGAATGAAAAGAAAAGCAAAGACTGGAGGAAAAAATAAAAGCTGCACAGGGTTCAAGAAGATAGAAAATGGTGATTGACTTGGTATTTAAATTTTTGAAAATTGTAGTTATCAGGGAAGCAAGCAAACAGATGGTAGTTCCACAGGCGGGAAGTGCGAGAAAAGAAACAGTTGGCGTTGAAATGACGGTTACATTTAATTCACCAGTAAAAGGGTGGTTGTTAGTACCAATCTAAACACACGTAGTCTTGGCACCAGGAAAAAGAAATCCTATCAGAGCATTCAAATGAATATATTTGTAGAAAAGAGAGCGGAAAGCCACGTCACATTGGTGAGAAAGTGACTGAATTCGAGATATCAAATCAGGATCGATTACATCGCAGATCCTTCTTTGGATTTTGTCAAGGAGCTCGAGACGAGTAGCAAAAACACCAGACCAGGTATGGCAACAGTATCCAATGCATGGATAAATATTAGATTTGTACAAGATGTACCCTGACGAGAAAAACCTTCTGGCACGAGACAGTATATAAATGCATACATACTGACCCCTAAATATATACAGAGATGTACATTATCTAACATTTTTTATATATATAATTTCGTCATGATGGCGAATTTTCCAAAGATCAATGATATAATAACGTATAAAAGAGATATGATATGTTAAAGTGTCAAACATACAATATGTAGATATTTATCTAATATATATTTTTATATCTATATCAAATATATCTAGTTGATAAATATGAATAAGAGAAAACCGCCTTGGTCTATGTAGAAAAATAATTAAGTAGCTATATGTTGTGGATCCCGGGATGAAGTCCGGTACCCATAAATAACAAACGCCAGGAATGAATATATGAGAATAATGTATTAACGTAATAATACAAACTGGTAAAGCAGGTTAGTAGTTCTAGGAATACAGGTTAGTAGCAAAATATCTATACAGTCTTTGGTATTGAAGTATCACTGTATGACTTCTTACTGAGTCTACATCCTCGCTCACTGTGACTCTTGATCGCTACGTTCGTTCTGTCTGTCTGTTACCGTCACCCTCTATGGCTTTCGTTTGGTCTTTTACGTAGCAGTAGTATATATATATATATATATATATATACTGGGTGAGTCCATTTGTGTAAAAAGGAGAGAACACCTCAACACTATACAATATAGAAAGGGGTGTGCAACAAGAAAATGTCTTCTCCTCAGATTTACTCAATGTCTAAAACGCAGCTATCCTTAGCAGACTGGAAACCCTACCAGGATTTTATTATCTGTCGGGGTAATCTCAACACTATAATATAAACAGATGACCCTCTCTTGATGACCAATTCAGAAAGAAAAACTACAGGCCCCTTTAGACAGTCTGAAACAAGCGAGTGAGAGAAAATGACTAATCATTTACTACAAGAAGACAGAAATATATGGTCAGCAAGAGAAAATACGCCCAAGATGCGAGTTAATTAGAGATCTCAACATTAAGCATGAGTAGAAGTTCAAACATTTTTTAAGCTTTTCACGGTAAGGAAGGCGGGGTTGGCACTAGCACAGAAGGGGTTACAGAGAGTTGGAGCAAGATTAAAATGACGTCATTGAGGAAATGAGAAATATGGGGAATTAGATCAAGGCATCAGATGTCGATTTACATTTCATTTGTATATTTGAAGACTATAACTGTCAGGGAAGCAAGTAAGAGGAAGGGAGTTCAACAGACGCGAAGTGCAAGACATGAAGCTATTGGAGTAGAAGAGTCGGCTACATATAACCGTTTCGACAGTGAAAGCGTGGGACTGAGATACAAACCTAGTAACCCGCTTAAATTCATGCAGTTCGGGAACCAATGGAAATAGCTCGTCGGGGTATTTAATATGAAAGTAGTTATAGAAAACACAAAGGTAAGCGTCGGCACGTCTATGAGAAAGTGACAGTGGGTGAGATGGCAAATCTTGACTTATAACATTGCATCTTGGAAGCGTTTTAAAAGCGGACAGAAATTGCGACGCTGAGATTCGAACACGCATCGGATTAGTGGAATAAGAATTCCAAAAACAAAGTGCCGTGAAGCGGGAAAATTTATTAGAAACCCCCCCAAAAAAGAAGATATATTGCTATGCGATATTCAACCAATTATATGGCAGTGAATATTATGCAATCTCCCTACGGATGAGAAAAAAAAACTACAGGCAGAAGAATTGTGATTCTACAGAAGGATACTGTGAACTCCATAGACAGATCGTGTAATCAATAAAGAAGTGTCAAAGAAGAATTTCAACAGAATGAAAATTTATGAACAGAATCAGGAAAAGACAAATGAAATCTCTTGGAGACATGAGGAAGGATGGTGTTGTAACCGAGTGAATGTTACTGAATAGAATAATCACACGAAGGTTGGTAATGAACGATAATACTTAGGACAAGAACAACATGTATAAGATTCAGCACCGGCGCGTAGGAGAATAGTCAATTTCTAAAAGTGAGTCAAGTCAATTCCACAATGAATCACCAAATGCAGGATATCTACCAACCGCTCCACGCGGTCAGATGTGACGCAAAGTCGAATTTAATGTGGGGTATGAAAATTCTCCTTACACCCGTATAAGTCGGGGTCGGGTAGCTGTTTCCCGAGACGAGATATTGGCCTTCGACAAAACCTCGTCTGGGGATCCACTCTGAGAGAATGTTTGACCAGCTCAACTAGAGACGAATCTCCAACTGCAGGATATCTACCAACCGGGCACGGGGTCAGATGTGGCACAGGGACAAATTTAATGTGGGGTATGAAAATTCCCCTTACACCTCGTATAAGACGGGGTCGCGTAGCTGTTTACCGAGATGAGATATTGCCCTCCGACATAGCCTCGTTTGGGAAACTTCTCTGCCCCGAGACAGAGAGTTTGACCAGCATAGCTGGAGACGAATCACTAACTGCAGGATATCTACCAACCGCCCCACGCGGTCAGATGCGGGCTCTTTGACTTTTCCACCGACGTAAAGCAGCTTCCCTATACCTTTCCTTTAAATACATTCACGTTAAACCTTTATGATATACTTTCCCTTATAGTACCCAGACATGATGAATATAAGCACAGGTATCAGATTACCATCATTTACAGCTGAAAACCATAATTTCTATGCAGAGGGTTTCTTCTATCGCACTTCTCGCATGTGAAAGTTTCTTCTGACATCTTGCTGACGAGTGAAGTTTTATATTAAAAAAAATTAAATGCAATGTCAATCGTTATCTTCTCTCTTTTTAATTCTTGTTCTTTTGTTTGTTCTCTCACTTTGATAGTTTTTTCATATTAAGTAATATTTTTAGTGTTAATGGCTTTATTGACTTGGCTGTGTGGAATTATATATATATATATATGTGTGTGTGTGTGTGTGTGTGTGTGTGGTCTGGTGCCCCTGCTGTTATCGACAAAATCCAAAGACGGATATACAATGTCATATATGCTACTCTGGGGTATCTCGACTGCAGTCACTTTCTCACGTACGTGATGCGGCTTCCTTCTGTCTTTTCTACAAATATTTTCATGGCAACTTCTATGGCGGGCAACGTTAACTGGTAGCCCAACTACATGAATCTAAGCGTGATACTAGATTGGCGTGTCGACCCCACTCTTTCACTAACGAAACACTTAAATATAACCGCCTCTTTTACTCGAACACCTTCTCTCGCCCTTTCTGACAGTGGAATTCCTTTCCTAATACTTGCTTCCTTGATAGATCTAATCTTCACATATTCAATTATAATGTACATCAACATTTCTGAAGCCTTGATCGTGATAACCGTCCATTATCCTTTCCTCAAAGACACCACTTTACTCTCATTCTGAATCTTTGGAATCCCTCCTTTTGTAAGGGTGGCACTCCCACTTGATTGGGGTGAAATGTCTATTTCTATGTCTATGTCAATTTCAAATGTCTATTTCATGTTTTCACCCTAACGACGTTCAAAGTAATATATATATATATATATATATATATATATATATATATATATATATATATATATATATATATATATAATAAACTGTTTCATGAGAATATGAAAGTTAATTTCATGTTCTAATGTCACAGTTTAAAATATTTATAGGTCTACTCTTGTATTGTTCCCTTTTTTAAATTGATGTTATGAACGTTTGAATTTTATTCTTTTGTTGTTTTCCCATTTGCATACATATATATATATATATATATATATATTATATATATATATATACATATATATATATATATATCGCTGACAATTGCGAGCAATATATACATATATATATATATATGTATCTGTGTGTATATATATATATATATATATATATATATATATACACAAATGTAAAAAAACGAAAAGAATAAAATTAAATATATCAGGTTGGCGCAAAAATAATGACGTAATGATGTCGTTTGTTGAAGTATTTTTAACGTCAAACAACGACATTATTGCGTCATATTTTTGCGCCAACGTAATAAACATATATATATATATATATATATATATATATATATATATATATATATATATATTGCTCGCAATCCTCAGCGAGTCAGCAACTACGTTTTGCGAACTGTACATTTTATACCCTCTCGTCTAGTTCAAGATAATACAAAAAATCGTTGATATTTATCCTGAATATTTTCTTTATAATTCCTAGTACATGTTGAAACTATTTTTTTTAAATGTCACTAATTCTATTTCGTTTTTTTATGCATTGGAAAGGTCAGCTTAGTGAAAAATGTACTATGATTCATTATTTAAGCATACACACAAATACACGGACACATATTTCCTTCCTTTTTGTATCCGATGAAGCCTAGAAAAGCGAAACGCGTAATCAAATCTAGTTTCACTGAAACGTTTTTCAATTTGTCAAATTTCTTAAAATCCTTGCTGGGATTCAGTGAATTATTTTAAACACACACACATGCACACACACGGACACACAGACACACACACACACACACACACATATATATATATATATATATATATATATATATATATATATATATATGTGCATGCGTGTATTTGCGTGTGTGTGTTCTAGGATTCTGTCTTTATATTTGACATTTAAAGCTAAGTCGGTGTCGTAGCAAGAATCATTGTCGGCAGAAAAATTTAATTCTTTGAAACTGTCGAAATCACGTTTGCTGAAAGCGTCAATAGAAATCTAACCCGTTGTAATTTCTTCTTGTCGTGTGAACTTTCTATGCACGTCCATCAAGTAACGACAAAACCGCCATTCTTTGTCATGCCAATTCGTTTTTCCTTGGGGTGGGGTTCATTGAAAAGAGAAGAAAGACCAAGCGAGAATAATGTAAGTATCTGTAGGGTAGGAGAAAACAATTGTTCATTGTCAACTCTCTCTTTCCCTCTCCTCATCTCTCTCTCTCTCTTTCTTTCTCTCTCTCTCTTTCTCTTCTCTCTCTCTCTCACCCCCCACCTTCACCCACTTACATAAGCACTCTTTTTGTCCTTCTTCAGATCATCCTGTACGGGGCACCACTGTTTGTATCATTCGCGCTTAACCGGGGTTTTGTTGAGCGGTTGCCCCGGTGTCTTTGTAACTGACCGGCGTTTTCATGTCCCAAGTACACAATAATCAATTCTATTCGTGTGCCAGGTACCTGCGGCGCAGAGTCCTCGCGGGTTATTGGTTTGGTGAACGCCTTTACAATTAGTTTTAGAAAGGAAACTGGACATGAGATGCTTGTAGCGTTTTTCTCTCTTTTCTACCATTATTTCGCCCATACGTGTTGCATTGAGCAAATGACACGGAAAAGATTCTTCCTTTACCTCACAAAATTTGCAGGATCTTTTATTAATCTACAATTTCCTCATCAATGAGCAACGCAAAGACCTACGCATACATGCATACACACACAT
>OZ010605.1:63149727-63199727 GCA_963932145.1 Acanthosepion lycidas | reverse complement strand
GAAATAGCCGGACATGGGAATAACATACCTTACCGATTTCGTGTCGGAGACGCAGGCTGATCGTACATGTGCTTCCAGAAGACATGAACGATAGGATATGCATTCTTCAAAAATGTAATTGAGTTTTACTGGGCTGTGACGTTCTCTGTGGCCGTGCAATGTATAGTACTCCGTTTCAGGCGGTGGCTACTCTTAAAAAGCGGACGCAGATTCGGACCCTTTATTAATTCTATCGGTTACGCAGGCCTGTAGAAATTATTTACCCTGTTAAAAGAAAACAAGCAAAAATAAAATAAAAGGTCACCTGATCAAACATGGGTATACATAAAACAACTTTTTCTTACATCTACTTACTCTTGTGAATTTGTTGTTGATTTTCTTTCGATCTCAGAATACAAAATAAAGCCAGATGATTGTAGGACTGACACTGCACAATCACCATCGGTGTATTTTTCTCGAATTGGCCCCGTTTTCGGTGATGGAGATTGAAATCTTTGAAGAGTCGATGGTTTAAATCTGGTTTAAGTCTTAAAAACCTACGTGCGTTCAATTCACTGTATGGCTCCGATGTGTCGTCCCTAAACGCCCAAACCAAACGGTCAGAGTTACAAAAACGTGGCCTACCACATGATCACGTTTTAATTTGGTTGATAGAAAAAGTTCATCCAATCAAATAACATCATTTATTCTGAACTACCAATCCAGCTGAAGACATATGACTATATGAAATGGTGAAAGTATATATGGTCTATGTGGTGCAAAGGATAAAAATTATCCCTGTATGAAAAAGAATATGTGTACTATAAGATATCAGTGAGGCTGCTTGCTTGGTGAAGATGGATGTCCATCATACAAAAGAAGCAAAGCTGAACATGCTGGATTTCAATCAGTGGCTTTTAACCAAACATAAAGTTCATAATAGGTGTCCTTACTGACCTTTTCTTTTGAAAAAAGGTGACGTTCACATAAACATTGAATTTGATGTATGCAAATATGTAAACAACGGATCAGACGTTGGTATATTTACTCTCCAACATCAAAATTATCCAGAGAAAATCAGTAATATAGCAGCAAAGTCGATACATCAGTAGCAATGAAGATTTCTCAAGTTTATAGAATGTTTACATTTTCTATGCAATAGCTTATTTCATCTTGGTCAACGCCGGGTACTTCTGCTAGTATATATATATATATATATATATATATATATATAAGTGAGTACTTTTTTCTCATTTCGTTGTTGGAAGATTTACCTGATGATCCTGAATCCTTAAAAAAGGATTTAGGTGAAATAAATTATCGTAATGGTACATTAAATTGATTTGTTTTTCATTACTTATTTATATATATATATATACAGAGTGACTCCAAATAACGGGAATTTTTAAAGTGCGTATTTCCAGACATGAGCAAGTGGCAACACTGCCAGACAATGACCTTGAGCAAGTAAACATTTCGCCATTAAGAATTCAATATGAATTTCACAGTATCTCAGCTGAGATGTTGCAGCAGTCAATGAGGAATCTCAACAGCAGATTTCAAGAATGCATTCGTACAGGAGGACGCCATCTACAGGACGTAATTTTAAAAAAATGAAAATTCCATAATTGTTTCTTAAATGGCATATTGTAAGGTTTCAATTACTATGAATAAAATATTTTTCTTCCGTAACTCTTCGTTTTATTGGATTTTTAAATGTTCCCGTTTTTTTTTTGTTCACCTTTTATATATATATATATATATATATATATATATATATGAAAAAATCTTTCTGGAATTGGCTTCATTCTTGATAATGGATATTATAATATTTAAGTGTCGATGGCTTAAGTCTGGTTGAAGTCTTTAAAACGCACGTGCGGTCAGTTTTAGTGTATGGCTCCGAGGCTTCGTCCCTAAACGCCCAACTCAAACGGACACTCCCAGCTGTAGAAATCTGGTTCTACTAGTAAATCTTAGAAGTTCTTTGTTTGGACTGCGCACGAGACAAAGGCCTCTGTTCCTAAGCGAGTCCAACAAGAACGCATTTTTTCCATTGTTCAAAAGCCAGAGGAAATCAACGAGCCGTCTTTGACATTGCTCTCAAATCTTATTATTCTAAACCTTGAGTACTTTAGTGTCATTGGGTTTACAACATATAGTTGGGATGATATATTGGCGCTTGCCGTCGGCGGCGATATTTACTTATAACTTTATATTATTTTTTTAAATCAAGATGTCTAGGAAAGAGTAAGAAGAATGTAAGTGAAAGTTTTATTTTCTTGAAGAGAATGTGCTAACAAATATAGAAATGTGTTACGTAACTTCTCTCTGACACTGAAAAGGAAAAATAGTGGGCAGTACAAAATCTGTCTATACTAACATGTCGGAAATCTCATGCTGCTGGTGACTTTGCTTTATCCACGTATCAGAAAAGGATCTTTTCTTTTCCATGAAAGCTGTACTCTGGCTTTTAAGGATAACATAACTGGCCAAGCGCTTGTAACCGAGTTCGGGTCGAGGAAGAAACATTAACCCAAAGGTGTGTTCTAGCGAAGATAAAATTTCAAATTCTGATTTTTTTTTTTTTGGTTTAAGTAGTTTTTATTTTTAGTAGAAATGTGTGTCAGGCAGAGATCTTACTTATACCTTCTAATCTGCCCTTGTGTCTTACCGGGCTTAGTGTAAATCAAAATTGTAGTGAAACATGAAATAGGAATTAAATAAAGAAAAAATACCGAGAAATATGCAAGGAAATGTAGAAAAGAGTCCCGATAGTTGTTCTTGATTTAGCGTTTGTACTGCCAGTTGAAATCTTCTGATTTCTCGTCTAGACTCTAGAGATAAAACTCACCATCATCACAGTTTTTTTTTTCTTTTCTTTTCTTTTCTTTCCTTTTCTTTTCCACTCATCGCATTTTAAATTCTGATTTGGTCCGCCGTTATAGTCCTTTCTTTCTAATAGAGACTGTCAGCAAACGTCCAAAAACAAAAGAATGAAAACCGAGCCAAGATTCCAACAATTTGCCGCCAGAGGTCGCTCTACGCTAGCCCATCGTCTTGCACAGGCGTCAAGAGTACGTCACGTCAGATAAGTTAAACGGGAGGTTTTGTGTCTTGCCGTGAGGGTAAATTAAGTGTATTTTCACGTTTTTTTTTCTCGTTCTTTGTTTTCCATTCGCTACAGTTGTATCGTCGACATAAAATAAAGAAAAAAAACTCCGATGAATTGAAGCGAAAGTTAGAAGACAAAAGAAATGGCTGGGAAAACAAAATGGCGTTTGTTTAGATTGTCATTATTTGA
Source organism: Acanthosepion lycidas (assembly GCA_963932145.1). Taxonomy (NCBI): domain Eukaryota; kingdom Metazoa; phylum Mollusca; class Cephalopoda; order Sepiida; family Sepiidae; genus Acanthosepion; species Acanthosepion lycidas. Next base: position 63,196,444 of record OZ010605.1, on the reverse strand, counting down.
TGTCTCTCTCCTGATCGAATATTTCAAGGATATTGATTGAAAATAAGGTCAGTCGAGAGGAAGAAATGATAAGTCTTCTCATTTCGACCCCACTCAAGTCTGTTTAAGTTTTTTTTTGTCTTGTTTTATTTACCCAAAGTATTACGTCTCCAGACTCGCTTCAAAATGCGTTTCGTAATTACCTCACCGAAATTCTTATTACTGGTTTCTTTTAGATCTACCAATTCAGTCCTTTCCAAAGAGAAAAATTTAGACTATTGTCACAAAGTTGAATCATCCCCATTTCCTCCATATTCCAAATGTAAAAAGAAACTTCCACTTAGTTTTTCCCAACTACTAATTTATGAAATAGACTCATACGTGGATGCATCCCTAAACACTACATTCGTAACCTCTTAAAATAAATGTTCAATCATTAGCTATCCTCATAATATTAACATTATTCCTCATTCGCCATTTTAACAACGATACACTACCTTGAGTTACACTCTAATTTTGTATTTTGTAGACTTTACTAAAAATAGTGTCCTGATAATTAAAATAAACCATATCCGGGAGCAAGACCTCTAATCTGGAGAGATTGGAGGTTTTGAGCAGAGAAGACCACCTCTTAATTGGAGTTGTTCTCAGGTCAATCAATGGGCAAATAGTGAACACCCGAAATAAAAACAAGACATTATGAAAGTTTAAAAGTACAATGTTATAGTAAAAATACTAGCAATACATTTTATAGTAAAAAAACCATCAAGTCACTTTTATATTAAAAAAATACCGATATACATATTTGTAGTGAAATTACCAACAATACCCATTGATAGAAATATTTTATATTTTATCCGTAGCTGAAGGCATACAATTGCTTTCAAAATATTTGGATTTCGTCTTTAAATAGCTCAAAGACGTTTATATATGCCGCTAAAAAATTAACCAAATTAGCCATTATTATATTAAAAAAAAAACGATCACCCACTGTACAAGTTATATTTTGAGAACGTCAAATAGAGAATTTTATCTGGGTAGTGTCGTAATTAAACTACAAAAAAAAGAGACAAAATGCATAGTTATCATCAAAAGGATGACCCCAAAATGCAAACTGTTTTACTCGGGGAAACTAAAATCAAACAGGTACAGAAATTTAAATATCTGGGAAGTGTTCTAAAAAAGGACGGAATGTGCGACACTGAGATCCGAAGTATTTTGGTTGGGTTCTGGAATTTCAGATTTCAGAGGGATAATAATTTTAAAAAAAAAAGAAGTTAAGTTTGAGTCTCTAGTTTTGGTGATAGGTAAATATTTATATTATTTGGACTTTTGATCTCATCTTTGTCGCCATATTTACTACAACGTTTCGGCCGTTTTAGTTGGTTGGAACGTCGAATTGAACCCTTTGTTTCGCTCACTGGGCTAGACTGTTCTAGTTCCACGTGCCATGTTTAATGGATGTCAGTTATCAGTTATCGCTTGTTAATTCCCCTTTCCAGATATCAAGTAACAGTTCAAGAATCTTTGTTTTTTTTTTTTGTTTTTTTTGCTTTGTTTTTTTGTCGAGTCTTTCTCTCTTTTCCGTTTTTTTTGTTTTTTTTTTTTCTTTTCTGATGGCGTCGAAGTTTTTGGCTCCGGTGTTGATGGAACAAGGTCTCGGGGTTGTGTTTCAAATGATTTAAGCTCAACTCCAGTGGCTTTCAGTGTTGTTTTGAGTTGGTCCTTGCAGCTTCAAAGAGGGAAACTGCGAGTTCTTTTCCCTATAATGAACTCAGTAAATAAGACTTGAATGGGAAACATTGACTACCATTCTTCCTGCATGAATTGACCATTGAAAAAGATGTTTCATGATCACCGATCCAATGCTTTAAGTGTTGGTTCTTTCCAAAAATTTGATATTGATAATATAGTATCCCACTGTGATTTTTAAGATTGAACAAAGCTTTTGCTAATGAGAGCCTTATTCGTTGTGGATGTTATGATGACAGGATAATAACAAACTTGAAACGAAAACACTATTATAGTCTATAATTCTTTGTTGTAAAGTTCAGATCTACGTTGTTGAAGATGCGTTTGATTAGCTTTCCAAACGTCCTATGTTCAGCTCCAATTCTGTGATCCACATCTATTTGTAAAGCACACTTGTTTGATTAAAAAAGGCTGCCTGAATATGGAAATTGCTCGACTCTTTCGATAGATGTATCTTAGATCGTAATATCAAAATCTGATAAGATTGTAATTTGTACTAGCGGGGTAAGTATCTGGGATTTCTTGATAATTATAGTAATATAATTGTCGATGATACTGTCGTCGTCTTTATCTCGTATACAATAATATAATTTCTTCTTTGCTGACGCGTCCCTTATGATGATGGCGTTGATGGCTAAATAGTCTAACTTCTGCATGGAAGAGCCGATGACATTGAATGCATACTAATTTTGGTAGAGGACCTTTTCAATTTTGTCCAGCCTTTCTTTCTCGTCCTTTATCTTCTTTCTTTTTCTCCTCTGATAGTTTTGGAGTTTTTGGCTCCGATGTTGATTGAACACTGCCAGTTGGTACACTCTCCGTTTAGATGTTCAAACGGTTAAAGATCAAGTCCAGCAGCTTTGACTGTTGTTTTGTGTTGGTCTTTGTAGTTTCAAAGATAGCAACTGTGAGGTCTTTTCGTTATTTCTCCTAAACAATGATTCACCATCAATTTACTTAAGCTGATCAAGTATGTTAAGCGTTGTTTTCTTCTGTACATTTTGCTCTTAATCCGTCTTGTGAGTATCAGATTTTCAAAGCTTTCCATCCTCATTATGGGCCCCAGAGATTTCAACGGTCTCTTCCTGATGTTCTGTAAAACCTTCCTTCTTGTTCTCACTTTCTTGAAAACCTCGTCTTTGTTCACATGCTCAGATCATAATAACTTAGCCTCCCCCTATAGAACCACATTTCTGTTGCTTCAAGTCTCTTTAGCATCTTTCAGGAGATTGTCCAGTATCCAATGCCAAACAGGAGGACAGATATTACGTAACAGTTCAAGAAACTTTTCTTTTTTTTTTTGTCGAGTCTTTCTCTCTTGCCGTTTGTTTTCTTTTCTTTTCTTTTCCGGTGGCTTCGAAGTTTTTTGCTCGGGTGGTGATGGAACACGGTCTCGGGGTTGTGTTTCAAATGATTTTAGGCTCAAGTGAAGTGGCTTTTAGTGTTGTTTTCAGTTGGTCCATGTAACTTCAAATAGAGAAACTGCGAGGTCTTTTCGTTATTTCTCATAAACCATGTTCCGAAATCAATTTACTTAAGTTGATCAAATATGTTAAGCGTTGTTTACTTCTATTCATTTTGCCATCACTCTATCCTGTGATAAGATTTTCAAAGCCTTCGAGCCTCATTATGGGTCCCAGAGATTTTCACTATCTCTTCGTGATGTTATATAGAAGCTCCGTACCTGTTTCCATTTTCGTGTAAAACGTCGTTGTTGTTCACATGCTCAGTATACTTAGCCTCCTTCTATAGAACCACATTTCTGTTGCTTTAAGTTTCTTCCTCATCTTTCAGGAGACTGTCCAGCATTCATTGCCATATGGGAGGACAGATATCACGTAAGAGTTCATCTTTCTGTAGAATCACATTTCTGTTGCTTCAAATCTCTTCTTCATCTTTGAAGAGATTGTCCAGCATTCACTGCCATATGGGAGGACAGATATCACGTAACAGTTCATCTTTCTGTAGAATCACATTTCTGTTACTTCAAGTCTCTTCTTCATCTTTGAAGTGATTGCCCTGCATTCACTGCCATATGGGAGGACAGATATCACGTAACAGTTCATCTTTCTGTAGAATCACATTTCTGTTGCTTCAAGTCTCTTCTTCATCTTTGAAGAGTTTGTCCAGCATTCACTGCCATATGGGAGGACAGATATCACGTAACAGTTCATCTTTCTGTAGAATCACATTTCTGTTACTTCAAGTCTCTTCTTCATCTTTGAAGTGATTGCCCTGCATTCACTGCCATATGGGAGGACAGATATCACGTAACAGTTCATCTTTCTGTAGAATCACATTTCTGTTGCTTCAAATCTCTTCTTCATCTTTGAAGAGATTGTCCAGCATTCACTGCCATATGGGAGGACAGATATCACGTAACAGTTCATCTTTCTGTAGAATCACATTTCTGTTACTTCAAGTCTCTTCTTCATCTTTGAAGAGATTGTCCAGCATTCACTGCCATATGGGAAGACAGATATCACGTAAGAGTTCATCTTTCTGTAGAATCACATTTCTGTTACTTCAAGTCTCTTCTTCATCTTTGAAGAGATTGCCCTGCATTCACTGCCATATGGGAGGACAGATATCACGTAACAGTTCATCTTTCTGTAGAATCACATTTCTGTTGCTTCAAATCTCTTCTTCATCTTTGAAGAGATTGTCCAGCATTCACTGCCATATGGGAGGACAGATATCACGTAACAGTTCATCTTTCTGTAGAATCACATTTCTGTTACTTCAAGTCTCTTCTTCATCTTTGAAGAGATTGTCCAGCATTCACTGCCATATGGGAAGACAGATATCACGTAAGAGTTCATCTTTCTGTAGAATCACATTTCTGTTGCTTCAAGTCTCTTCTTCATCTTTGAAGAGATTGTCCAGCATTCACTGCCATATGGGAGGACAGATATCACGTAACAGTTCATCTTTCTGTAGAATCACATTTCTGTTACTTCAAGTCTCTTCTTCATCTTTGAAGAGATTGTCCAGCATTCACTGCCATACGGGGGGACAGATATCACGTAACAGTTCAATAATCTTTTTTTTCATTTTTTTTTTTTTTTTTTTGAGCCTTTCTCTCTTGAAGTTTGATTTTTCTAGTGGCTTCGAAGTTTTTGGCTCCGGTGGTGATGGAACACTGCCAATCGATACGGTCTTGTGCTTGTTCTTCAAACAATTTATGTTCTAGTCCAGCGGCTTTCAGTGATGTTTTGAGTTGGGTCCTGTATCTCTGAAGAGGGCAATGACTGATGGAATGTTAAATGGATTTAAAACCTGATAGATCCATTTTGGTCAGTAAATAGTGTTATGGTCCAAGGTCCTTGTACTACGGTGATGGTCCAATGAAAGAATAACACGAAACACAGGTATGGAATACAAAGATATATTACAACAGAAATATAATACAAAGAAGTAGAAGTATTAGAAATGACTATCAGATTTGGTTAGAGTGAACTATGTTGTCTCGACAAGTATCACTATTCCAATGTCCTTACAATATACTCTCCATTATCTCTCCTCGTCTTACAATATCTGCTCATACCTCTTGAGAGGCGCTTTATTTATAATGCCAGGAATAGTTCATTATTAGTATGGGTAAGTTCCCATAACAAATAGTTTCTTTCGATGTATTATTTTTTACTTCTTCTGAGCATAATAGAGAACTTTATATAATGGTGAATGTCCAATATAGATAAACGTAAAAAAAAACTGCCTTTTTTGTTTGCCCTGACATTTTGAGGAATTTTGATTCTTGAATATACTGTTAAAACGATATGTTATAAATAATCTGATCAATGAATACGTGCAGTGATCTGAAATCTATGTTATTTTGCAAAAGAAATACTAAATAATGTAATAAATAAAAACATTCATCGCATATTTTATTACAATTCCTGAGCTGATTGAAAACAAGATAACATATTGAAGAAAACAAAACAAACTAGTAGAGATATATTTTAGATATATATAGAAGACAAATACCGTTTACTTTTCCGTTGGTTAATTAAGGAGCATACTGTATTTTTCAAGCCACTCATAGCAATAGACGTTTAGTCTGCGTCACATCAAGGGTATTGCGGATCAAATTTGAAAGTTCCCTAAAATGATTAACGTGTAGAATATTTATAGCAATAATTAAAAAAAATCAGTTTCAGGGGAGATAATCGATGAAAATAGATTTAGCTTCGTTGAAATAAATAAAATTTCATGTTTATTTATTAAGAAATGAGTTTCTTACAAAGGAATTCTTTAACATCAGGATGTAATAATGTGTATATATATATATATATATATATATATATATATATATATATATATATATATATATATGTATAATTTTAAATGTTTATTTTCAGTTAATGAGTAGATGCTCCGTTTATTTTCTAAACATTTATTTTCGTCTAATGGCCTGTTTAATAACTGAACGGAGCGTCTATATATATATATATATATATATATATATATATATATGTGTGTGTGGGGGGGTTGTGTGTGTGTGTAAAGGTAAAAGACAATAGGAAAACTGTATTATTAGGCAAAAACGAAATTAAAAATTTAAATTTCATTTTTGCCTCGAAAAAGTTTATATTGGATGAAACACGTCGGCTAATAATAACTTTATACATACAGATTCATAACTTACCCCTGGGTATTAGCACGTAATTGAATGTAATGGATCTGACTGGAATCCATTACGCCACCGTGCCTATATATATATATATATATATATATATATATATATATATATATATATATATATATACATATATATTATGCGAACTTATCTATAACGATAATGGGCTGTTCCTGACACTATAAATACTGCTCCTCTCAAGAGGTATAATGAATGAATGGTGTAATGAGTCAAGACAATATTAGTTCACTCTAAACCAGATGGACAGTCATAACTAACACCTTCAACTTCTTGTACTATATTTCTGTTGTAATATATCTTTGTTATTCTACTCTTGTGGTCGCGTTGTTCTTCCTTGGTTCTAACCTTGGACCATAACTATGGTGTGAGGATATTGGACCATAACAGTGGCGACGAGGATAAGATGAAACGAATTCTACGCGGATGACAAACCTTTTTGCTATCCGTGGCCATAACAATATATATATATATATGAAACTTTGCTACTACAAACATTTGAGAACTTTCTTGCTATACTCATATTTGACTTTATATATTTTTGCCTTCATTTCTCATATAGAGGGCTTCTAAGATTTTAAGATTTTGCTTAATTTATTTTGGTATAGTATAGATCTATTTTCTACTAATATCTCTTTAAACTATGAATGTTGACATGAGTGTTACTTTAAATGCTGCAAGACTGAACTATGCTCATCCAAGTGAAATGTAAGCCTTCTCAACGTCATCGTCGTTGTAAAAGCAACATACGTATTAACATTTTTATCAGAGATGCAATCTCCCAAATGACATCTAAATTGATATACAATGTTGAACTTTCGTAAGATGCTAGTTGATGGATAAGAATTGTGTTTGACAACTAGATCGGTTGTATTAAATTTATTATAGTATACAACCAACCTCACTTTTTACTTGGAGCAGTGGGGGATACATTAGTGTTTTTGAGTTGTTTTTTTTTTAGAAATTTTTCTTCCCGCTTATAGACATTACGACATTATTACGTCATTATTTTTGCACCAACCTAATATATCAAATTACTATATCGTAATCAAATGCATTCTAACGCATTTGATTACGATATAGTAATCTGATATATTAGGTTGGTGCAAAAATAATGACGTAATAATATCGTTTTTTGACGTATAAAAAAACGACATTACTACGTCATTATTTTTGCACCAACCTAATATTTAGAGATATTCGATGATGTATTCATTTTGATTGATGTTCATATTCCTAAAATCTTGTCTAATTTTTTCATCAATGACGTAATGAACGTGCAAAATGAAATCTTCAACAAAAATTATTTTTTTTACAGAATTAAAAAAAATATTTAAAAAAAAAACTCACTAATAATGACTTTTCTAATTATGTCGTGCATAAGCAGATTAGACAAGCTGCTGAGAATATAAACATAAGGAATATATAACATGTTTCTAAGAAAAGATTCAAAGAAAAGACGAAAGAGATAGTCAAAGATATGGGTAGAAAAATCTGGTACGTCAGATCCAATATGGTGTGAAAATAAGACGCTTTCTCCCACGAGGGTCAGAGCTGCCAAGATGACAATCTGTAGGCGAAAGACCAAATTAAAAGTGACGACAGACTAATACCCGGCCATGTGACACTTCCTATAACTGACTGAATAACTCTCCCTGCCCCTGATTAGTACTTCTTAATCTTTTGAACCAGGTTTCACATTGTACAAAACAGAATACTATTACCACACTGTCACTTATCACACACACATGTACAGATATATATATAAGGTGCAGCTTATATTTTATATAATAAAGAAACAATTTATACAATGTTAATTTGATTAATGGCGAAATCACTTCGATAACAAGACTTAATGAGACATTAAATTACTATGAAGTCCTTGAGTAATAAGATCCTTATATATCAGTTATTGCCAGATGGAAAAACACATGCCAAACACTTTATGTTTACACGTATATCGTCTTAGTGTTTACTTGTGTAGTGTAAGATTGTGCACTGAAAATGACAGTTTGAAATTGTCGAAAATACCTGGCATGTGTCTTCCATCTGACAACTCGAAAATAAGGATATTATTCAAGGATTTGATAGTAAGTTAATATCTTGATAAGTATTTTTAGCAAAGTGATTTCGGCATTAACATTGCTATTAAATTCTTTGTATGAATTGTTTCTTTATGATATATATATATATATATATATATATATATATATATATATATATGTATGTATGTATATATATATATATATATATATATATATATATGTATATATATATATATATATATATATATATATATATATGTATATATATATATATATATATATATATGTATATATATATATATATGTATATATATATATATATATATATATGTATATATATATATATATATATATGTATATATATATATATATATATATATATATATATATATATATATATATATATATATATATATATATATATATATATATATATTATATATATATATATATATATATATATATATATATATATATATATATGCAAAGCAATATCCCAGTTCAGCAAAAACAAACTACTAACCTACTGCCAATAATTTTTTTTTCAAAGACACGTACATTCAGGGTAAGGCCTATAAAGAAAGGCTCACTCGTTTGTGTATTTAATTCATATAAAAATATTTTGCCGTCTATTTATTCTAGTCTCATTCATATCTATCTATCATATATATATATATATATATATATATATATATATATATATATAAAACCAAATTAGTGTTATAATTCCCATATAGAGCCCTAACACTATAAAGCCTCCAAAATAAAAAGAACAGTAAGAAAAAAGAAAAGAAAAAGACAACAGGAGGGAAAGGGAAGCTAAACAGAAATAAAAGACAGACAGACTAGGAAAGAGAGAGAGTGACCCAAAATCTGCAATGTCTCTTGCAAATAAACAGAGACAGAGCAGTAACACTAACCAACGAAAACGCGCACCAAAAGACTCAAGTGCAAATCGTTACGCCGAGTTTCTTCCACGAGATCTTCAGATGTCAAGAACAGAACTCCATAATAATGAGAATTTGTATGTGCGTGTACATATATGTAAGAAAGAGACAGACAGACGCACAGAGACAGAGACAGAGAGAATGTTTAATTGATTTTTTTACGTCTTATCGCAACTTTATTTAACGTCGAATTATATTTTCGATTTTCGTAAAAATAATACTATTTTTTCTTGTGAGTGAATATTGCATTAACATTAATTTGAAGATAATGATTTTTTTCTCCAGATACAAGTTATATTATATTATTATTATTATTATTATTATTATTATTATTGTTATTATTACTATTTATTATTATTATTAATTCCTACTGCTATTTATTATTATAATTATTTAATATTATTATTATTATTATTATTATTATTACTATTTATTATTAATATTATTATTTTGATTTTTTATTAGTATTACTGTTTATTGTTATTATTTATTATTTTGATTATTTATTATTATTACTGTTTATTATTTAATATTTTATTATTTATTATTATTATTATTCCTATTTTTTATTATTTATTATTATTACTATTTATTATTATTATTTATTATTATTTATGTTTTTTATTGCTAGTAGTAGTAGTAGTAGCAGTAGTATTAGTATTGTTATTTAAAACATAACTGGGTGCGAGGAGACAGATTGATACTATTAGGTTGGTGCAAAAATAATGACGTAATAATGTTTTTTTAACGTATTTTTAACGTCAAAAAACGACATTATCACGTCATTATTTTTTGCGCCAACCTAATAATAAAATGACATTTGCGGGTAAGTAAATATAACGAATTCGACCTAGCATCTCGGTTTCAGTAACTGACCCACCGCCGTAACTCACCTTCCCCTAAACCTTTTCTATAGATACTTTCATTGCAATTGTTTTTATTACTAGCAAGCTTCGGCCGCTCGCTATCGCTTCGGAAAGTAAGTTATCTTCACTACTATTTGAAACCAAAATTTGAACTGAATATTTCATTCATTAATTGACTTTTTATATTTAAGGAAAGTTTTACAAATAGATGCCAACTTGTTGAAGGCAAAGTAAAATGCAAATTTCAAACACTTTGCTGCACTATATAAGACAATATTCCTGAAGAGAACTATTTTTGATATGAAAATAAAGACAATCCTTGAATAAAAACACTAATGAAGGAGAGTTAATTAATAAAATATAATATTTTAAAATTAATATGCAAATTAGTTAAACCTGAACAGTTTTATCACCTTGAAGTAGATAATATATAATGGAGATATTAAGTGACAGATTTTAGCGCAGGCTTATCATCTTGCAGTTGCAGTTTCGCTCAGGGGCTTCTCTGTCAAAGGCTGCCAGCTGCCAGAGGCCTCGCCCTCCCATTGCACCAAAGGGAGGGATGGGTTCTCGCACCGAGGCCAGCGCAACCGACGGTTGCGGAGGCAGAGGGAAATTTTTGTTCTTGTCCCGTGCATACGCGCCGCGGTCCCCACATAAAAAGGACCTTGTGTCACATCTCGCCCAAGTGGGGGGAAGGAGTTAATACTGCATATATGTTACTGTAGAGTTGGGTTTCTTTTTAACCCCAGAGTTCGTGGGATAAGTGTTCTTTAATTTCGCATTTATTCATATAGATTCCATATTATAGGTTTTACTTAATTTGCTATTATGTTTCTCTAATTCTTCAAATATTGAATGTATAACTAATTCTATTTTCTCATCTTTACACTATATTAATTTTGTCATATAAATTTTTCCTTGTTCTGTCACCCATGAAATAAAAATAATTGTTTATACGGAAAATAAGGATCTACGTACATCAAATCTTCTTTAAATTAAGTGACTGCAGAAGAAATGTTGAACTTTTAAAAAGTAAGCTTAAACTTTAAACCAGTAGTTAAATGCAGCGATCAATTTTGAGTTCTTTTTGTAGTTTATTGATGACTATCACATCTACTCCTGCCTAGCTACTGTGATGATGGCCACAGAAGCTAGTTTAAATGCCGCTCGATAACTCGTTTATACTACAATGTGCAGAGTTGCTCCCCTTGAACAATGAAAGAAACTATAATAGGTAGTATAATATATTAATATATATAATTTAACCTCGTATAATCTGGCAACCCTGATTCTGAGCTCAACGAAAATTGTTCCATGCGCCAAACTTTTATAGGGCTTTGGAATGAGCTATGAATCATTGAAATCGGACGGCTGGGACCGGAGGAATTGCTTGAAAACACACAGGCACAAACACACACATATACACTGTACTTTATATATAAGATTTAAGCTGTCATTGTTATTCCCCATCCCACTACAGATAAATTGTACATCTGAGAACTAGCTTGTATTTCATAGAGACCTCGAGGTATTATGTGATTGTTTACGAAAAGTAAGTTAGAATCTGTTGCTTTGTTGTAAGGAAAACTTTGGTATGTTTGCGTCAGTAACTGTGGTTAGCTATGTATAAGATAAAACAGTTCGGAGACCAGCCTTCACCTATCCTCCTTTTAGCCTTGTGACACATTTTTGTATTAAACAAAAAAAAAAATTACAATCCTCTAAACTTTATGAATTTAAGCGCAGTACTAAATTGACGACGAGGTCTTACCATTTAACAATTGGAATAGCTAGATATAACCGGAAATTCTATGCTAGTAGCTTCTTTTCTCGCACATCTATCATGTGGAACTCTCGCCCGGCTTCTTACTTCAGAGACAATTTTGATCTTCAAAAATTTAAATACAATGTCAATCGTTATCATCCGGCTTCTTAATTCCTGTTCTTTTACTGTTTTCTATGCTTAATAGTGTTTTTTCTTTGAATTCTCTAAGACTCAGTAAGCCCTTGAGACTTAGCGGCTTTATTGCCTTGCTTGGAGTGAAATGATATCAGCAAAACATTCGAACTCGGCAGTATGATTTCCCATTCTGATCTGCTATCAATTACATCAGTTGCACACCCACCTGTCTGTGCATGCGAAAGAGATCGATCGGAGTAGGTATTTTGTTAAAGATCTATTTAACTTTTCTATACTTCTTGTCATTATTCTGTATTAATTCTGCGAGCCGATAGATCTCAGACAACAGTGGACAATTTATGCTCGAACACTTCCTGAAAATCAGATAACGGAAAATGATCCCAACCGTAGAAAAACGTAAATCTTCAGCAAATTCTTTTGTTGGTTTTCAACCGAACCATTTCACACACATACACACACACACACACACACATATATATATATATATATATATATATATATATATATATATATATATATATATATATATATATATATATTCAAAGTCCTACTATTAAATATAACACAAACGAATGTCTATTATGTTGGATCATAGACATTCGTTTTCTGTTATATTTAACAATATATGTTTGAATAATGATCTGCTGCCCCAATACACTATATATATATATATATATATATATATATATATAGAGAGAGAGAGAGAGAAAGAGAGATAGAAAGATAGAAAGAAAGAAAGAAATATAGTTTTAAGGTGTGCTATATTTATGGGATAAAGTGCTCAATATCAGAGATAGAGCGTGTGTAAATATAAAAGTGAACATTGAAGTCAACACTTAGAGGCGACAGGCTATTTCATGCTAGACGCATGGCCTGACGATTGCGACTAGCATGAAACAGACTGTCGCCTCTAAGTACTGACTTCAATGTTCACTTATATATATATATATATATATATATATATATATATATATATATATATAATGTGTGCGCGTGTTAGGGTGATAGAAGTTCTGGAAAGGCAAATTGAGACAAAGAAAATAGATTATATCAGTCCTCGCAAATCGCAGTCTCCTCACAGATGATGAAAGGTTTTGAGCCAACAGAAATATGGTACTACAGAAGGATGCTGAGAATACCATGGACCGAACAAAAGATAAACGACGAATTTTTAGCGAAAATGCAAACAAAAAGACACTTATAATTAAGATCAGGGACAGTCAGTTGACATTTCTCGGATAGATAATGTAGAAAGAACCTTTGGAAAATTTGACACACACAGGATATTTTAAAGGCAATGGAGAAGAAGGGAAATAGCATGTAAATTACCTTACGAATTTGTATAAACCGACGACAGAACAGCCTTTAGGATAAATAACCAAAACAAAAAAGTATTAAGAGCTACAAAGAACAGGAAATTGTGGAGAGCCAAGATCGCCAACGTGCTGAACGGATACGACACAAAGAAGAAGAAGAAGAAGTCGAAAAAGAAGAAGAAAAAGAAGAAAAGAGGAAGAAGAATGAAAAACGAAAAAGAGGAAGATGATGAAAAAGAAAAAAAAGGATAAAAACAAGAAGAAAAAGAAGAAAAAGCAGAAGAAAAGAAGAGAAGGCGAAAAAGAAAAAGAAGAGGAAAAAGAGGAAGAAGAATAAAGGAAAAGAAGAAGAAAAAGAAAGAAGAAGGCGAAAAAGAAGAAGACAAAGAAGACTTATGATAAAGAAAAGGGCAGCCAATATTTAGCCTAAACCAAACTTTATCCGAATGTATATTAAATAATGCAGTAATTCAATTCTTGTTGATATTTTCAATATGACGTATGGTCTTCTCTGTATAGAGAGCTGTCGGAAATCAGTCCTGTTTGAAGGTTAGGGTCCATTAACGCGTTGGTGTAAGCCACGAACAAACGAGACGCCATTTTGGTATGGAATGAAAAAAGCATGCGGTCAGGAAGAAGGTGGAACATTAAACAAACCGGACAGTAAAAAAAAAAGAACAAAAAAGACCCACGTACGTACACACACACACACACACACACATACACACACACACACACACACACACACGCTCATATATACACTTTTATACAAAGGCCATCACGGATGAAAATATACACAAGCAGAAGCATATGCAGAGAAACTCACACACACACATTTATAGAAACAATCTTGTATTTATTTAATTAAGAACAACTTTTTCATGTGTTCTGTTGTAGGAGCGCTGGGCAAAGAGTATCGGGGCCCGTGCTATAAAAAGAAAACTACAACACATATCAACTCAGCATTTAATCACCTTCGAAATAGTCCCTCCTCTAGCGCCACTCACTTTCTCCAGTGTTGTTTCTGTTTCGCCATTTTGTTTTTATAAACTTTGTTCCGTTATCCATTTACTCAAGCTCACTAAGGAGGTTATGCGTTGTTTTCCTCTGTGTCTCTGTCTTGTGTGTATCAAATTTTCCAAGCCTTTCTTCCTCATTATGGTCCCTAGAAATTTCAACTGATGTCAAATATAAGCTTCCTTCTTGTTTCGATGCTCTCTAAAACATTGTCGTTGCTCGCATATTCAATCCAGGTTGCTTTTGTAGAACCACATTTTTGTTGCTGCATTATCGTTGAGGAGATTTTCCAGCATTCATTGTGACATAGAAGGGCTGTTATCATGTGAGAATGCAGCCCTCTTTGTTTCTAACGATTTTCTTTTGTTTCTCCTTAGCTTTTTCTATCCTATCCCAACGCGCCGCCTGATTTCATTCATGTACTTTCCGTCTTCTGTTAAAACATTTTCTAGATTTTAAAAGATGTGTACTTGTTTAATTTTGGTATAGTTACTGGGCCATAAAGAAGGATTCACACACAGACATTCTTAGACAAATAAAGTCCCGACCTAGACGGAGAAATACGGTCACCGAAAAAGAATTTCAAAACTCCGGTGGGCATAGCTTAAATTAGATCCCTGCAACCAAAATACAAAATATAATTTTCCTTTTGAATTTAAAAGCATATTTCCTTATTTAGCAAATAACTATCATCGTACAATACCGATGAGAAGTGGTTCGTTAGATGATTTTGTTTAGTGCCATATTAACACCTCTATGGGTCATTTCATGTCGAAACTTAAATATTTTGAACGTAATTTTATGCCTACAACAGATATATTTTTACATGATTTTATATTTCAGGGAAAACATATGTTTTATAGATATATATAGGAGTTTGCAGATGATAAAATGTATTGTTGAACATTTAAAAAAATATTACTGGTAATTTCACTACAAAACTTTTTTGGTCTCTTGATTTTTTGTTCTGTTTTGCTATAAAAATGTATTGTTGTCACTTTATTATAAAATGTACAGTCGGGCATGTTACTACAAAAATGTATTGATGGTCATTTTACTACAAAAATCTATTGTCGGTCATTTTACTATAACAATATATTGTTGGTCATTTTGCAATAAAAATCTATTGTTAGTCATTTTACTAGAAAATCTATTGTTGGTCATTTTACTATAAAAATCTATTGTTGGTCATTTTACTATAAAAATGTATTGTTAGTCATTTTACTAGAAAATCTATTGTTGGTCATTTTACTATAAAATGTATTGTTAGCCATTTTACTATAAAAATGTATTGTTAGTCATTTTACTAGAAAATCTATTGTTGGTCATTTTACTATAAAATGTATTGTTAGTCATTTTACTAGAAAAATGTATTTTTGGTCATTTTACTATAAAATATATATTGTTGGTCATTTTACTATAAAAATGTATTGTTGGTCATTTTACTATAAAAATGTATTGTTAGTCATTTTACTATGAAAATGTATTGTTAGTCATTTTACTAGAAAATCTATTGTTGGTCATTTTACTATAAAAATGTATTGTTAGTCATTTTACTAGTAAATCTATTGTTGGTCATTTTACTATAAAATGTATTGTTAGTCATTTTACTAGAAAAATGTATTTTTGGTCATTTTACTATAAAAATCTATTGTTGGTCATTTTACTATAAAAATCTATTGTTGGTCATTTTACTATAGAAATGTATCGTTGGTAATTTTATTATAAAAATCTACTGTTCATTTTTGTTTTGGAGTTCCCTAGTTGCCCATAGCTTAGAAACTAACAGGTGCTACCACCAGTTAAGTGGTGGTTCCACGCACCGCGAAAAATCCAATCTTCCGATCAGACGTCTTGTTGCCGGATGTAGTTTATCATCATACCTAGGACGCCAGGTGGAATGTGCCAGAAAACCATACACTGGGCAGATCCAAGATTTTTTTAAATTAAATTTAGTAGACAAAGCAGTAATGTTTGTGCTAGTACGAAATTGGAAGTCATCGTAACCGAGTAATCCAGCGGACTGGTGTTCTACATCTATTCATCCTGGCTCATTAAGCGATCTCTCCCAGAAACTGTATAAGGCCCTCTCAGCATAGGTCGTTGGTAAAAGGCATTAATCAGAGTAAACGAAAGAGATCTGCGGTGCTGGTGAGGGAGTCACGCTCGTCGACGGCCTGAAAAGATAAGGAATATGAAAGAAAACGAATGATATTATGTCTAAAGAGCAAACATTGTAGCATTCATGTAGATAATAAAGTTGGAAATTTCTACAGTAGAAACACTCATATTGGTATTTTTTTTTCTAAGCGTAGCTTAGATGTGACACAAGACCGAAAGAGTGAGAGACCCAACAAGGATCGAAATCATTACTCAGTGGTATTTGCTTTTTCACTCCAGTTCAACCCAAGAATGACACTAAAGCCACCAAGACACATGCGGTTACTGGGCGTGGAAGATTTAGAAAACAGAAACATTACTAAAGAGAGAGAAGAAAAGAAGAGTAATCAGGATGACAGAAGATAGCGATTGACATTATATTTTATAAGCATTTCATCCCAAGCAAGGAGAGCGCGCCAGTAGCATGCAAGGGGTTACAGAGAGTGAAATTAAGAGAAAAGATAGGGTATGAGGGATGAGTAAAAAAGAACGGGGGTCAAGGTATTGATATTATATTTAAATTTTTGAAGATTATAGTTATCAGGGAAGCAACTAAGGGGAAGGGAGTTTCATTGTCGGGAAGTGCGAGAAAAAAAGCTGTTGGTGTAGAACAGGCGGTTTCATTTAACTGTTTCGACAGAGAAAGAGTGGAACCGGGGTACCAACCTAGTAGCTCGCTTAAATACATGCAGTCGGGCACCAGTGAAAATAGCGCGTTAGAGCAGATGCCGTAAAAATATTTGTAGAAAAGTCAGAAGTCTGCCGCATCACGTCTGTGAGAAAGTGACAAAAGTCGAGATGCCATGTCAGGATTGAACAAATTGCCGATCATTTTTGGATTTTGTCGAGAACCTCGAGATGAGCAGCGGGGTCACATAACAATATCTGGCAATAGTAGTCAATGTAAAGAGGAATGGTAGATTTGTAGATGTGAAGGATAGACTCAGACAAGGAAAACTTTCTCGCGCAACACAGAGAATCAACTTTCCTTGCAGTAGATGCAGCTATTGATACAATGTAATTGTTCCACCTCAGGTCAGTGGAAAACGTGAAAGCAAGAAGTCGTAGTGAGTCGCTCTCGTGAACAGAGCATCAACCAAGCTGATACGAGGCACCTGGGTGGTTTCTCTACTGTGGGTAAATGAGAGCAGTTTCGTTTTGGGGACATTAAAATTCACAATTCACATTTCCAGCCCCCGTCAACCACAGATTGAATGTTCTTTTCGAGAACTAGTTAACTTTGTCAGCAATGCCGTATTTACTATTGAGACAGGAGTAAATTACTGTGTCGTCTGCGTAGACGCCGAATTGAGAATTGGTGACATCAGGAAGGTCGTTGATTAAGATCAGAAACAGTGTAAGACCCAGGATAAAACCTTGGGAGACCCCAACGTTTCCTATGAAAGGACCTGTAGAGAAACCGTACAGGAAGACCTTTATTTTACGGTTTAACAGGAATTATTGGATTAAATCAAATAAAGGTCCAGTAATACCGTATCCCTGAAGCTTACGTAGAAGGCCGGCATGCCAACCCTGTCAAAAGGCTTCGATATATCTAGAACCACAGCTCGATTGTCGCCATTATTATCAATGGTATACGTATTCAGTTATGGCCGCAAGAACGTTAGTGGTAGACCGGGCAAAGTGGAAACCATATTTTTTTTTAAATTAAAGGTGGCTGGAAAGCATGAAACCAGAAGAGAGTTCCATAAGCGAGAAGTGCGAGAAAAGAAACTCTTAGCATAAAACTTACGGTTCCATATAGCCATCTCATCTGTACATTGGTGAGACCTCATCACCAGTCTACTCTAGCAATACATGCTTGTTAACCATTGCACACCGTTAAAGTTCCCAAACATTAACATTGCTATGCTAGAAAGCGCATGGCTTTAAGGGAGCTGTAAAATTCAGTACTAAATGTCTTGGCTTTTGCTCGAGAGGAAGTGTCGAACTTTGGCACAAGTATCAAATAGGTTATATAGCTGTGAATTATTTTCACAGAGAATTTAGCTAATAAACTTACCCATAACAATTTCGGTTTGATTTTACAAATTAATACTATATATATATATATATATATATATATATATATATATATATATATATATATATAATTCAATTTAAATAGAAAACTGACAACCTTGAGGATCCATTGGTTATAATTTATTTCCACAGGTGTATGATTTTTACCTGGTTCATCAGACCACACTTCTAAAGATGAAAAAATGTTTTAAATTTACATATAATTTTTATACACTTTTGAGGGTAGTTTTAAGTTGATTTGCGTGGTAAATGTTCAGACAAGACCTCTTGAATTCCATGAGTTCAGATCTTTAGCTAGGACTCACCATACGGCGTGCACAGGGTTTAATCAGCCCCGTTTCCTTTGTATTTCTTTGGCAAGAAGGAAGTTTTAATTAGACGTCTTATTGTAGGGAATTACTACTTTGTGCAACTGACTCCGAACAAGCTGCTTCCCTGGTCACGGCAAAGGAGGTTGAAATCACTAGTCCAAAGCTCCAACTGGAGATAATTCGCGTTTTGTCTAACTAGAGTATGACAGCGGCCAATAACTGTGATATACTTAAGATGAGAGATTTTCAAGGCAAGTCCACAATCGAGAAAGTAAAAAAAAAAAAAAGAAAAAAAAAGATAATTTAAAATATGAAAATCGTAACATGTAGGCGTGATTAGGAAAACTCAAAAATATTTGAAAAGAACTGTCACCGGATGTCTTTGCTAGTGAGCGATTTCTTGTACAACGATATAATTCTTCCAAGGTTGCTTTTCTTGGGAGTAAAAAGCATTTAATAAATAAGTAAAATTTCAGTCAACAAACAAATAAATATATATACATAGGGAAGCTGTTATAAAACGTACAGATAAATCGGCTAATATTTCTAAATCCTTATCGTTAGCAGTATTGGTTGGTAAATCCTAATAGACGCCATTATGAGAGGTAAACTACATTATGACCGTTTCTTCTTTTCCTTCTTCTTTTTTTTCAAATCATCATCATCATCGTCATCGTCGCCATCATCATCCTTCTACTATAATTCTCCTCCTACTACTCATCCTTTTTCTTTCTTCTTCCTCATTCTCTTCGTTTTTCTTCCCCATCCTTTTTCTTATGCTTCTTCTTCTACCTACCCTTCTCCTATTCCTTCTTTCTTCATCTTCTTCTTTCTTCTTTCTTCTTCTTCTTTCTTCTTTCTTCTTCTTCTTCTTCTTCTTCTTCTTCTTCTTCTTCTTCTTCTTCTTCTTCCTCCTCCTCCTCCTCCTCATCATCATCATCATCTTCATCATCATCATCATCATCATCATGTCTTCTTATCTTGTTTCTTCTCATCTTTCTTCAACCTCCTACTCATCCTTCGTCTTCGTTCTTCTTTTTCATCCTCCTCCTTCTTTCACCTCATCTTTCTTCTTCTTTTCATAACATCATTATCCATCTTCTATTATTATTCTCGTCCTACTCCTTATCCTTTATTTACTCCTTCTTCTTCTCCTCCTTCTTCTACCTCCTCCTTCTTCTACCTCCTCCTTCTCTACCTTCTTCTTCCTTCTCTTCCTTCTCTTCTTTTTCTTTTTCTTCTTCCGCCTCCTACTCATCATCCCCCTTCATCCTCTTCCTCTGTTTCTTTTCTCTTCCTCCACTTCCTTTCCCTACTTCTTCTGCTTCTTCATCTTCTCAACCTTCTCCATCCTCCTACTCTTCCTACTTCTTTTGCCTTCTTCTTCTTCTCTCATTATTTTTCCTCTTCCACTTCCTACTCCTCATTTTACTTCTTGAATTTTCTTCTTCCACCTACTACTTCTTCCTCTTCCTTCTCCTTCTTTTTTTCTTCTCCCCATCACCACCACCATCATCATCATCATTATCATTATTACATAATACCATTAGTTTCCTCCGACTCCTCATCCTTTCTATTCTTCATATCATTCTCCTTCCTCTTAATCCTCCTCTTCCTTCTCCTCCTTCTTTTTTCTTTCTTTCGCTTCCTCTTTTTCTTCTTCTTCTTCTCCATCATCATCTTCCACCACCATCATTCTTCTTCATTTTTCTTCCTCCTTCTTCTCATCATCATCATCTTCATCATCATCTTTCTACTATTATTATTATTCACCTTCTACTCCTCATCCTTTATTTTCTAATTCTTCTTATTCCCCCTCCTACACATCTTCTTCTGCTTCTTCTCATCCATCTTCCACATTCTTCTTCCTTCTCCTTCCTCTTTTCTATTTTCTTGCTTTCCTCCGCCTCATCATCATTCGTCTATAAGTATTTTCCTGCTACTCCTCATCACTTATCTTTTTTTTTCTTCCTGTCCCGCCTCACAATATTACTCCTTCTCCATCTCTTCCTTCTTTTTTTCTCTTCCTCTACATTTCTTCTGTTTCTTCTTTAGTTCTTTCTTCTCCTTATCCACTTTCTTCTTCTACCACCTACTTCTCATCCTTCTTCTGCATTCTCCTTTTTACGTCCTTCTTCTTCCTCCTATACATTCTACTTCTTCTCCTTCTTGTCTTTCTTCTTCTTCTTCTTCTTCTTCTTCTTCTTCTTGTCGTCATCTTCATCATCATATTTTTCTTCTGTCATTATTCTCCTCCGCCTCTTCTTTCCACTTCCTCTTCTTCTTCCCCTTTTCTTATTCTTCTGCTCCTTCTTCTCATGCTTCTTCTACCACCACCTCAAACTCCTCATTATTTTTCTACTTCCTCCTCCTCCTCCCTCTTCTTCTCATCATCGTGATAATCATCCTTTCCTCTTCTATTCTCCTCCAACATCCCATCCTCACCCTTTTTCTTCCTCTTACTCCTCCTCCTTTTTCTTCCTCTCCTTCAAAGAAATTCAACCGATCACTATTTTTTTGCATTTTTTCTTAGTGTTTATTTCTAATTTTTGCTTACATCTTTGGATTTTCATGGTTTGATTTCGGTATAATACGACATTCTTATGTTCGGTTTATTTTTCTTTGTCGACTTCCCTTCAGTTTTATTATTTTTCCTTAATATCCCTTTTCAAACATCTCAATTTCTTCATTTTTTATTCTTCTAAAAAGTATTTATCAATAAAAAATGTTGAGATATTTTTTCGTTATTTCTTTCAAAAATCCAGGTATTTTTTCGGCTCCCTATTTTTGTTGTACATTCCATCCGTTTTTGAAGAGGCCACACGCTATTTCATGCTGGACGCAATTGGCCGTAAGTGAATGCAATGGATTCGATTGGAATACAATATATATATATATATATATATATATATATATATATATATATATATATATATATATATATATATATATATATCGAAGGTATTTTAGATAGCTTCTTGGTTGGAGAGGCACGTTGGAATTGTGGATACCAGCTCGGATTGAGAAATCAGGGAGCCCAGTTCGAATCCATTGCATTCACTTACGGCCTGACGATACATACATACATACATACATAGATACATATATATATATATATATATATATATATATATATATATATATATATATATATATATATATATATATATATCGAAATCCAGTCGAATCCATTACATTCACTTTTGAGCTAATACACTGGGGAAAGGTATGAATCCTCTTCTTCTCCCCAGCTATGGACAAATAGCAAGAGAGATCGGGTTCTATAGGAACTGGCCTACCGCAGAAAGAAATGACAACCTACTGCGGGAAAAAAACCTGCGTCGCCTATGCGTGTATCACCCATGGCACAAAACTGACTGACATTGGTTTGGCTTTAGATATTGTAATACTGTATATATTCATACGTTAGGATGCTCAAAATGGTGACCTTTAGATTACAAAAAGTTATTAGTACATCAAACTATAGCTTGGGTAACGTTGCGCAGTTTCCAGGCGGATTGTTGTATGTGCATTTTCAATTTCTTGTATAAGAGCCCCAGATATACACAACATCCTTTACGGTCTCCCATAGGTAAAATTATAAAAGCTACGAAAGACAAGTTTTTTCTTATCTGAAGTTTGCACACACACACACACACACACGTATATATGTGTGTGTGTACGTGTATGTGTGCGTGGGTGTGTACGAACTTCAGATAAGAAAAAACTTGTCTTTCGTAAATAAACACGAATACACACACTCACACATAAATATATATATATATATGTGGGTGTGTACGTGTATGTGTGCGTGTGTGTGTGCGCTTTTCTTTGTGTGTGTACAAAAAATATGTATGTGCGTGTGTGTGTGTGTGTGTGTGTGTATTCGTCTTTATTTCAGCAACATATTTACATTCAAACAGGTGTGGTTAAATAATTTATACCTACTACTTCTGTTCATTTTTAGTCCACGTCTCAATTTCTTGAAAGTTGTAAAAATTTTCTTTCAAATAATTTTTTTTTTTTCAAAAATATTTTCAGTCTCATCTGAGACCGTCTTCAGGGGGTTAAAATTGTCTGTGTATGTGTATACTTATTTCTGTAAATTCAAAACATTTTTACTGTTTCTTTACTCTATTTTTTTTTTATTATTATTATCGTTCTATATCAATTTCAAATTCACGAATTTTTTTTTTTTTTCGGAAAGTTTTGTATTGTATTTCTAAATGCATATTTTTTGGCAGCAACATTTTTAAAACATATTTTGTTGGATATGACAGAATAGTAAATTCTAATCATTTTTTTTATTTTCTTTTTCCGTCATTCTTACAGTTTTGTGTTTGGTGGGACACTTTCCATTGTATAAGTTACAGAGATTTTTTTTTTATTGGTTGAGTTCGAACATAGAATGGGTGGGGGGAGGCAGAGTTGGTGTTAGTTGTATGTTTTTTGTACTCATTGCACTTTGAAGGATCTTTTATTTTTGAATTTCGGTTTTAAGAGGCTCTATCTTCTCTTTGGTTATTGTTAATTGTCGTTCCAAGTGGTTTCCAAGAGGTTTCTCCGGAATGTGCTGGTGTCGTGTTCCTTGCTGTCTGCTGGCTGGTGGAATTTAATGTATATTTGTAAGAAACATATTTTAATTCTTATATTGAATGGATTATTGTCTTATCACCACAAACATTCACTGATTGCTATCTATCTATCTATCTATCTATCTATCTCTCTCTCTCTCTCTATCTATCTATATATATATATATATATATATATATATATATATATATATATATATATATATATATACTAGCAGCATGGCCCGGTATTGCCCGTGCTTGATTCAAAAATCGTACGACTCATACAGCAATCGCTATCACTTGACTTAAAATATTTTTGCCCTTCCTTGCCTTTAAAGAAGTGCCATTTTCCGTCCTGATGTTGCTACATGCCTTACTTCTTGCCTATCTCACACTACGATTTTTTCTAAGCTCTATACTAAACATGAAATCTGTTACGAAAAAAAAATGAACACAAAACGATCAGTTTTAAAAAAGGACTCATAACCGGAAAAACCGAATGAAAAAAGAATGTTAACAACACATACTTTTTCACACCCAACCCAGTTCTGCGGAATCAGAATGAACGTTGAGTTTAAGCATGCGAACGAGCCAATTGGAGTAAAGTGCCATGCAGATTTAAATTTTTCCCACTTGCAGCTATCGATTTTTTTTTGGCATCTAGTTAACATTCGTGTCAGTCAGCTGTTGGCTTTCACGCTGGCCAATAGAATCTTCCTGCCTATTCGTGGAGGCCAGCTATAGGCTCTTACTCTGGCCAGTAGAAAATGGCCGCAAACTACATGAAAACTGCCGTCGAAGCATGAAAAAATCGATTATTTCCACTATCAATGAGAGTTGGGAAATGCAAATTCGGTCTTGGCCTTTTCACTAACTTGGAGCAAGTGCATGTAAATTTTGGTGCAAATCCGTCGAAAATTTCGGCTGTGCATTCGTTACACACACACACACATATCCTACCTTTTATTAATATATATATATATATATATATATATATATATATATATATATTGTTTTAGTTTAATTTTACTTTATTTTAGTTTATATATATATATATATATATATATATATATATATATTTGGCAGCAGTACGCTTCGCAAAAAAGGCTGCAGTCATGAGAAGAAAGTCACGTGCAAATGAAAATCCAGAGCAAACAACAGCCAGGAACGCTTCCAATACTTAGAATATGCAATGACTTAGAGAATCTGAAACTCCTGAATGCCTAATTAGGAGTATTCCGCATGAACTAGCTTAAATGTCACCTGTTGAGTCGAATCATGAGTTTAACACTAGAACACTAATCATGAGTATATAGTACCCAACGCAAATTTTCCTATTTTTAATTACAATTTTCAGTACCTGATTTTCTTACCTAAATAATGTCTTTCACTTCCTATTAATGTTAACTCAAATTGCAAAGTTTGAAGTGTTTGCATGTCAAAAATTTCAAATAAAGTTTTATATTTAATATTTTTTTTGATTTTTTTCAAAATCGGTTATGATATGCCCATGTTTAGTAGTGATGTAACTTTAATTGATGGTAGGTGTTCAATGGTGTGTTTATATATTGGGGGAAATGAATAAAAATAAATGTTTGTTGCGGAAGGATGGAAACTTATTTTCAGCGAGGCTCTCAATTTCTAGTTGGTTTGTGACAAACCCCATGTCCCATAGAAAATTTAAATTAAATCTTGATGCAAAATCAACTAAATCCAACCGAAGCAAAAACACGAACAGACATTGACACACACACACACACGCACACACATATTTATATATATATATATATATATATATATATATATATATATATATATATATATGTGTGTGTGTGTTTCTTTATAATTTCATTTTAGAATTAATACAAATATAAAGTTTGGCTCTAAGTTGACTGGAGTTACCTTCAGCATCCTGTCTACAGAAATTTGTAGACTAACCCTCCAGCAAGTGTGTCCACTCGTCTAGGGTATCACTGACAGGACATATATATATATATATATATATATATATATATATATATATATATAAAGTTAGTGATCACTGTTGAATCAGACCACCAAACAGTCGCATTAAAAAATGCTCAATACACGCGAGAAGAAAATATAAGTTAAAATAAAAATGACATGCAGATCTTTTACCTTAAAAATTGAAGAGGTCACTTAAAATACGCGACCATGATTTTCGACTTTTTTTTAAAACTATCACCCAAAAAGACCATCATGTCGAAATCATGGTCACGTATTTTAAGTGACCTCCTGATGTTTAAAGTTAAAGGCTCTACATGTGATTTTTATTTTTACCTCCTTTTATTCAAAACATAAAACACATAATTCAATCTCAATCCAAACTCATTTAAATACTAATTTACATACATCTACATAGCAAAAAGAACGCCTTTCATTCGTTTTAGGCATTTCATTGTATCAATTTGTCTATGAAATTAGCAGCTGAATATTCAAGTGAAGAAATGTTGAAAAACAAATCACATTTTTCTTTTGAATATAAATACTTATCACAAAATATATGTGCACTGGTTGATTTTTTTATATAATTTCTTATATGATCCTACATTTTATTTTATTTTCGGATCGTAAATTATATATAAATTGTCCTAATGGTTTTTCAAGCGTTTCCCGCTATACTTATAGCCATTATCACGGCTGAATTTTATTTTACTATTAACTGTATATATGGATTTTTTTATACGTGGATCTAGAGTTATAGGAATGTTTTATTTTACAAACTCGGTCAACACATTGTGGCCGTGTTCATATTTGATATTATTGAGTGTTGGCTTTTTCTTATTTAACAATGTTTCCATTATTTTTATCCATTTTCTATATATGCTGGATACTATTACATTTGTATTATCAACGAGTATGTTACAGATAGAGTTTGTTCAGACGCCATTTACAAAATTTACGTGCTGTTAACTCAAAAACTCTATTTTGTGAAGCAATTTTGATAAACCCTGTATACACACACACACATATATATATATATATATATATATATATATATATATAAAAAAATTACCTCAAACATTATGAAATGTACAAAGTCCGACAATTATTTTAAGACATTTTCATGTTTATACATTCTTTTTATAGATGGAAATATTTAAGTAAATGCTCTGTTAATAATTAACAGTATTAATAACATTTACTGGCCTGTATGTCCGATAAATTGGCATAGAAAATATTCGTCCTCCGACAGGAATCGAACCTGTATTATATAGGAAACGATCATTTAGCTGGACGTGCCATTACCGATTTAGCCACAGAGGAGCGTTCGGCATGTAAAGTCGAATTTACTGTATTTAAACTTCAATGACGATTCCATATAGGATACAGGTTCGAGTCCTGCCGGAGGACGAATATATTCTATGAAAATTTCTCGGACATTCAAGTTCGTAATTGTTGTTTAATACTGTTTATTATAAACTTACAAAGCATTTACTTAAATATTTTTATCTATAAAAAAAATGTGTAAACATAAAAATGTCTGAATATATATATATATATATATAGGGTGAAACATTTTGGACACAATAAATATATATATATATATATATATATATATATATGATGGAATCTCCCGTCGAGTTTGACGTATGAGGTTTCCGAAAGAAAATGACAATATTGAAACATATTTTCTTAATCCAATCCAAGCTTTTAGCTTACATAAGCTATGATCAAAGATGACAATTAAATTTAAATATATTAAGCAATACACGGACAAGAATGTGAGGATAGTCTGTTTCTTCCTTTAATGATTATGCTATTAAGCTTATCAGACGTTATGAAAAGAATTTACATAAAATAAATAGACAACACTTGTCTATATTATTTAATGAAACACACACACACACACACATATATATATATATATATATATATATATATATATATATATACAAACACACGGGGTGTCCCAAATGTTTCACCCGATTATTCACTGAGTAGAAGAATAGCCTTGGCTGCATTCCAGTCGCACTGATAGAAATACCGGGCAACAGAAATTCGTTGATTTTGATTCAGTCTAAAAGCCATGTTCCTCAAGCCGCGAAAACCAAACTGCAATAAAATAAAATGTGCTATAATACTATAAAATAAAAATAGGGTGAAACTTTTTGAACACAATATATATATATATATATATATATATATATATATATATATATATATATATATATATATATGTGTGTGTGTGTGTATATATATATATATACATGGAATTTATTTAGGGTCCATTCCCTGTGTTGAACCCTCCTTTTCCCTGATAATGGTTATCTCCTCTTTCTCTCTCTTCCTTATAATTTATTTTTCTTCGTTTTTTTTTTTTTTTTTTTTGCTTTTGTTCCTTCCCGTTTTTGATGACGTTCTCAAAAGGAATCTTTTCGAGAATGAAATCATAAAACACTTTTTCTCATTTCGATATTCACCGATAAAACAAATACGGAATTACACTTTCGACGACTCCTTAATCTAAGCCCAATATTGACGACGCTCGAAGCCAAATAGCACGTGCCTTTTAAGGAGAAATTAGAAACGGGAGATTTTAAGTGAAAGCTCATATTGAATAACGGAAAACCAAAGGTTCTAGCAGAGAAAATGAATAAAAAAAAAATAAAAAAAATAAAAAAAACACAAAAAAACACGAGGTGGTGCTGAAAAATGTTCAACCCGTTATACATTTGTGTTATGATTGGTTATTGAAATACTGTGAAATTTTCGTTAATTTTATTTCCTGCTTTTTTTTTATTTATTTTTTTATTTGTTGTTCGTTATTTCTAGCATTTTCCTGCTTATTTTCAGTATTATAGACCAGCATTTTGTTAATTTATTTCTAGCTTTTGGAAAAGTTATATTTCAAATTTAAATACACAGGCGTCGACGTCATATAATGGACTGTTTTCGAAGATATTTTACTGTTATTTCACCAAAGACAATGCCCAACGGACACTGAAGGGAGACGATCTACTGAGTGAGTTGTTTGTAATAGACTCTGTTAAGGATGAATTAAATCATGCATTTTTTGAAAACGTTTATACCCCAGAAATCGAATGAACTATTAAATATTTTATACACACTTAAATATTTATACAGGTATTTGAAAGCTCATCCCTATAATTTAAAACATTTTACACACATTTTAAAATAAAAAAAAAGTTTTATTACCTGTAGTTTATATATATATATATATATACATATATATATATATATATAATATATATATATATATATATATATATATATGTGTGTGTGTGTGTGTGTGTGTTTATAGTATATATTTCTTGAAAATGTCTGAGAAATATATCAAATTAACCAAGAATTATGTCGATATTTTCTGCAAAAATTTGACCCTTACGCATATAAAAAGGCACACACGCATACAAATATATTCATTACATTGTCAGAACAATTTTTTGTATCTCCTTGAGGCATGGACTTCCAGGAATCCCTGCAATTAGTCTACTGCAATCTTTTCCAACCAGTCCTAGGGCTCCAACTACAACAGGGATTGTTGATGTTCCCAAATGCCACATTTTCGAGATTTCTATTTCAAGGTCCTTGTATTTTGACAGGTTTTTGAATATCTTCAAAGATACATTGCAGTCAGCAGGAACTGCCATATCAATAAGGAGGCAGTTTTTTGTTTGTGGTCTTTAATAACAATATCTGGGCGGTTGGCTTTGATTGTTCTGTCAGTGTGAATTGTGTAGTCCCATAGAATTGTAACAGGTCCTATCTCCGTAACCGGGTCTGGGTGGTGTTCATATTATTATTATTATTATTATTATTATTATTATTATTATTACTACTACTACTACTACCTTTGATTTCTGTTGTATACATATTTCATTCTGGGTCCAAAAGAAATATCTAATGTCAGAAAGGGCTTCATGACATTTTCCACTGATCATTTTTGTAAACTTACACATTTTACATAAATAAAGGTGTTTCTAATGTGTTATATGTACGTATGAGTTCATTTTTTTGTATTTATTTAAGGCTTATACTACCAGAAATCCTGAGTAATGTTTGCCATCATTTCTAATCAATCCGAAGATTCCAACTACATGGAATTATTGATGTCCTCATGTGTCACAATTTTGAGATTTCCATTTTACGTTCCTTGTATTTTGATACTATTTTGATGACCTTCAAAGATACATTAGAATCTGCAGAAACCACCATGTCAATAAGGAATCACATTCTTTTCTTGTGGTCTTTGATTGCGATGTCTGGCCGATTAGCTTTGATTGTTCTGTCTGTGTGTATTGTAAAGGCCTTGCTGTTAATCTTGCAGAAGTTATATATTTTGGGCGGCAATTTAATATATCATACTTTTGATTTTGCTTATTCCGATTTTTGTGGCGTGGCTGTATCTTTATTTAAAACGTGGATTGCAATGGAAGATTAAAACGCAAAAAGTTTTAAAGGATTTCGTTGAGGAATAGGCGTGTTGGTTAACACTTGAAATGCGTCAGAATCCTCGTCGAAGGTTTTATTTAAGGCGGACATTTTTTATTTTACCATATATATTTCACTTTGCTTTTTCTAATGTGTTATATGTACACATCATGCATTTTATGAACACGTTTAAACCCAAGAAATCGAATGAACTATTATATTAAATATTTTATACACACTTAAATATTTATACAGGTATTTGAAACCTCATCCCTATAATTTAAAACATTTTACACACATTTTAAAATAATAAAAAAAAAAGTTTTATGATATATAGTTTATTACATGTGGTTTATATATGATATGCTATGTCTTCCTCATCTTCATAGTCTATTCAAGGACCATCAAAACAATTCCCTATTATTCTCTTTAGGTTTTCACATGTGTTACATGATATAAACAGTTTACTCCCTCTCAATCTTTCGCTTTCACTCTCTCTCTCTCTTTCACTTTCTCTCAAACTTTCGCTTTCTCCCTCTCCCTCCCTCCCTCTCTCGCGCTCTCTCTGTCTCTCTATTTCTGTCTCTCTATCTCTCTCTCTCTCTCTCTCTCTATATATATATATATATATATATATATATATATATATATGGTTGGTGCAAAATTAATGTCGTTTTCAAACATATGTTACTATGTGAGAAAACGACATTATTTTTGCACCAACCTAATTTATATATATATATATATATATATATATATATATATATATATATATATGTATGTATGTATGTATATATGTATAAGGGAATAACAAGGTACTGCGGTAAAGTTTTTTATTTTTTCTTGTTTTCTCACAATTTTTTCTTTTGTGTGTATAAAACATGTAATATATATATATATATATATATATATGGTTGGTGCAAAATTAATGTCGTTTTCAAACATATGTTACTATGTGAGAAAACGACATTATTTTTGCACCAACCTAATTTATATATATATATATATATATATATATATATATATATATGTATGTATGTATGTATATATGTATAAGGGAATAACAAGGTACTGCGGTAAAGTTTTTTATTTTTTCTTGTTTTCTCACAATTTTTTCTTTTGTGTGTATAAAACATGTAATATATATATATATATATATATATATATATATATATAATTAAGAATGCGTATATACTTGTACATATTAATATATGTGTATAAAGGGGTATACGTACATATACACGTCTTTATGTTATTGTGTACAGTTCGATATAGACATCACTATTTACATTATTCAGACTATTGTCTTGATCTTTGTCGCCATATTTCTTACGTTTCGGCTGTTGTACACTCCGGCCTTCTTCAGATTGTGTACGCGGGGAAAAATGCTTCTTTTTTCATATGTATACTCCTACATATGTAGAGATGATTATGTATGTGACCATGAATATATATATATATTTTGAGTGATGCTTATATGTATCGGGTGTAACAGGAAAATAGTCCAAATTGTCCAACAGCATGGAAAAATTATCCATTCCACAATGTGTTTGGTATCTAAAAAAATAGATAATATTTGATTTTCTTTTATCCAGCTTTTCAGATAAGATGTTTAGCCATCTTGACAACATTTGTCGTAAGGATCACTGAAAAACACTTCGAGTTATCCAGCCAGAAAGAGAACAGGTTAATGCCGTTTTGTGTCAGCCCCGCTATGTCTTCCTAATTGAGCAATGGTTAGAGGAAAAAGTTCATTCAGGCTTTCAGTAATGGTACCGGCGTTCATACTCTGGTTTTCATCTTCAAAGTCTATTCAAGAACCATCAAAGAAGGGTGAATAGGTTTTTTTTAAAAAGTGGCGACAATAGAGAGAATAACTGGATCAGGATGTCACAACGGGAAGCCTGATCACTATTTAATCTTAGAGCTAAATCCTTTCTTATCGTTCAAGGTAAAATCCAATAGCGTTATAAAAACTACAGTGAATTCCAGTAAGATATCTTTAATCGTTTCTAAGTTACAACGGCTCAAAGATTAATTTAACAATTGGATAATATTACTGTTACTCGATTTCGATAATTTTGCTGTTACAATCCATAGTTTATTTTATTCATTTTTCTTATACCCACCCTAGAACTTCGTAACTTGAATCGAGAATTATGACTCAATATTAGATTCTAATTTTATAATTATTAATTATTAAATTATTAATTTTTAATTATAATTATATAATTATTAAACGTAGAATTAATAGTCTATATAACGTTGCTTCCACGTGACCCAACATTTTTGAAAATCCCGATGATCGTACCGAACATTTCATCACCATTATAAGTACCTGATGATTGTAATTAACATGAAAGTAGGAGTCGTACTCTCAATTTAAGGTACTATTTGTATTTATTAATATATGCTTTATAGTTCTGTAACAGCATATTGAGCACTATTTTGTCAACACCAAAAAAATAAAATAAAATATTTATTTGCAAATTTATATATGCGCGTGATCGTATGGTTGTTTATATCTGTATTTATTTACTTAATTCATATTTATAGGCACGTAAACAAAAACAATTCCCTATCCGGTGTCAAGAAGCTACGGGTGGCGCCAGAGGTGGCAGTACCACCATAGTCACTGAAACTGTATTACCTCCGCTGTTTGGATGCTGACGAGGGCAGGGTCTCGCACGTGATTTCACGGATTTGAGATATGTGTGTG
Organism: Acanthosepion lycidas; assembly: GCA_963932145.1. Classification (NCBI taxonomy): domain Eukaryota; kingdom Metazoa; phylum Mollusca; class Cephalopoda; order Sepiida; family Sepiidae; genus Acanthosepion; species Acanthosepion lycidas. Next base: position 63,163,717 of record OZ010605.1, on the reverse strand, counting down.
CGTGTGTGCGTATGAGTGTGGGTATCAGTGTATGTCAGTGTATCCCTATTATGTTTTGTATTTCTATAATGTTATATATACATATCTGCATCTATATATATATATATATATATATATATATATATATATATATAGGAATGCACACACATAATTTATTATTATTTTCTTATTTACATTATTTTATTTTTTACACACCCACACAAATACACACGTATATATATATATATATATATATATATATATATATATATATGAGTGTGTGTGAGTGTGAGAGACAGAGAGAGACAGAGAGAGAGAGAGCCTCCTTGCCTGCGCTGGGTTTTTTTTTATGATTCTTCGTATTTTGCTTTGTTTTGTTTTCGCTATTTGCATATTGGCATATTTGCATATATATGCATATATAGGAATGCAAACACACATACACACCCACATATGCGCGTATGTGTGTGCGTGTGTGTGTGGATATGTTCAGGTCGGGGTATGAGGTAAACGAACTGGTGCACATCAATTACCATTGCCTTCGGTAGAGCAAAATTTGCTTAATGCAATAGAACTCACAACAAACCTTGTTTTATTCCAAGAACGGTTGTTTGGGAAAAGAATTCTTATCTTCTCTTAAAAATTACTTTCTTCCTCTTTAGAATTCCATTTTGTTACCTTCTCTGTAATTGTTTTCTTTATTTTTCTGCTTGTTTCATTTTTATTTTAGGGGGGGGGCATCGTTATTTAATGTATGCTCACATTTTTTTTTTTATTTCCGTCCATAAAATCAAATTGAGAAGATCGACTCAACTCACAACAACTACTACCATATTTTTATTTTTTACACTATTTATATTCTGATTATTATTCACAAGTTTGTTCTTGTTATCACAAAGTTTCGGTCGTTGTGCCCTTCGGTCTTCCTCGGGTGTATATGATCTGGTTAATCTACACGCTATTCAGAACTGAACCCTCTATTTAATCTCCGCGATTAAATTTTTTTCGTTTCACTGCCCCTGTTTCGGGATATCTCGATCCACTACCTCTGTCTCATGATATCTCGTTCCACTGCCCAGGACTCGAGATATCTCGTACCACTGCTTCACATCGCGGGATATCTCGATCCACTGGCCCTGTCTTGAGATATCCTGTTCCACTGCCCATGATTCAGGATATCTCCTTCCAATGCCCCTGTCTCGGGATATCTCGTTCAACTGCCGATGACTCGAGATATCTCGTACCACTACCCACGTTGCCGGATATCTCGTTCCACTGCCCATGATTCAGGATATATCCTTCCAATGCCCCTGTCTCGGGCTATCTCGTTCAACTGCCCATGACTCGAGATATTTCGTTCCACTGCCCATGTCGCTGGATATCTCTATCACCTGCCCCTGACTCGGGATATCTCGTTTCACTGCACCTGTCTTGGGATATCTCGATCCACTGCCCATGACTCGAGCTATGTCGTTCCACTGTCTATGTCACAGGATATCTCGATCCACTTCCCCGTCTCGGGATATCTTGATCGACTGCTCCTGTATCGGGATATCTCGTTCCACTGCCCATGACTCGAGCTATGTTGTTCCACTGTCCATGTGGCGGGATATTTCGTTTCCCTGTCCCTGTCTCAGGATATCTTGTTTCACTGCACCTCTCTTGTGATATCTCGATCCATTGCCCCTGTCTCCGGATATTCCGTTTCACTGCCCCTGTCACGGGATATCTTGTTTCACTGCATCTCTCTTGGGATATCTCGATCCACTACCATTGTATCGGGATATCTCGTTCCACTGGCCATGTCGCCGGATATCCCGCTCCACTTCCCATGTCTCGGGATATCTCGTACAACTTGCAATGTGACGGGATAACTTGTTCCATTGCACCTGTCTCGGGATATCTCAATCCACTCTCCCTGTCTCGGGATATCTCTATCCACTGCCCCTGTCTCGGGATATCTTGTTCCACTGCCCATATTTCGCGATATCTCGTTCTGCTGCTTGTTATGTGTGCTTGGTAATTTCTAGCTAGCAAGCATGGTTTTTTATTTTACACACACATATATATATATATATATATATATATATATATATATATATATATATTATTCTGAATAGGATTCCTCTTTGGTACCTAGACTTTACGAATTTAAACTCAGTACTAGATTCGTATTTACCCCTCATTATTTGACAGATGAAGTCGCTAGATCTAACCGTAAGTTCTATGCTAGCAGTTCCTTCTCTCGCCCTTATCTTTTGTGGAACTATCTTCCGGCTTCTTGCTTTAGTCTCTTCCTAATAATCATTTTTTTCTCATTCACTCACACTCAGTGACCTTTTGCATCTTAGTGAATTTTCTACCTTTCTTTGGAGGGGGGTAATGTAATAAGCACATCCCATCTCTCTTCTCACTTATAACCATCCATTACGATAAAATAAAACGTTGTCAGCGATAAGGCTGGATTAATCAAATGAAGCTTCTTCTTAGACTTGCTATCACGCTGCAGGTTGAAATGATTAAAACAAATTACCTGAACTTTCAAAACAGAATGGCCATATTTAAGTAATTATTTATTTTTTTGCATAAATAATCTTTTTATCTATGACATTAAATCAATATCTTCCTAAATTAAGCAATGCTGCTTTTTAAATCGTTAAAAGGAAATAAAAACATTAACTCTGCGCTACTGAACAATTTTAACCCTTCTCTCTCAGCTGCTGAGTCAAAATTCGCAAATAGTTGGTATGTAATGTTTCAAAGTAGATACAAAATAATTACATTTCAACCGGTGACTGGTCATTAAGTCATTGTTCTCTACCACCGTTCAACCGGTGGCTAGACATTACGTTATTTTTCTCTACCGCCGGTAAAGCGGTGGTCAGGGCTCAAAGGTTTAATAAATCAAACTGAATTCGCAAATAATTGGTATGTAATGTTTCACGGTAGATATAAAAATAGTTATAAGTGTTTAACCCACCGATCAACCGGTGGATAGAGATTATGTCATTTTTTTCTACCACCGGTAAAAATTCAATAATTATTAATTAATTAATTATCTTTATAATAAATAGATTTTTATTTAAAAAAAAAGATCTACGAAAAGGTTATTCTTTTGGTAATATCCACCATTATTTTCATGACTAAATCGTACTCGAAAAGACATATTTAAGTCAGAATTTTTTACATTTCTTTTTTCTGATGAAAAAAAAAGATTTACAAAAATTCAGGCAATGTTTTGAAAATAAAACGTTCATATAACTATAGATACATACGTAAAACAATCCACATATTCAAAAAGTAAAAAAGTTAAAAGTAAAAATAATATCATTCTTGATAATGTCGAAACGTGTAGCCGAAAGTGCTCTGGTATTAGGTTGGTGCAAAAATAATGTCGTTTTCTCACATATGTTACTATGTGAGAAAACGGCATTATTTCTGCCCCAACCTAATATACAAAACATTTGGGTATTTTCTAAATCATTTACGATCAGAAAAGAAGAAGATTATAAAACCGAAGAAAAATTACTGAAACTACTTAATCGTATTAACTTTTATAAAAGAGGCATTGCAATCCAAATACACAATTATATATATACATACACGAGTAGCAAAACGTCCTGGGTATGACGGTAAATTACATCCGCGTCCTGGGTATGACGGTAAACTGCATCTGCGTCCTGGGTACGGCGATAAACTGCATCCAAAAGCAAGGTCTCGGATAATGTTTTCAGAAAAATAATGTTGCCAGCTCTAAGTTTTTGAAACAATAATGTTGCCAGCTCGAAGTTTTTTTGTAAAAAAGTAATGTTGCCAGCTATACGTTTTTTCGTAAAGGAATAATGTTGCCAGCTATACGTTTTTTTTTAAACAATAATGTTGCCAGCTATAAATTCTTTATTCCATACAAAATAGGCATTTAAAATTCATATAAACTGGATTTGGCATTAAATAACCCACAGTGGTTGATATGACATAAAATCCAAACAAACAAACGAGTAGCAAAGCTATTTTACAAATTTTGAAGGTGGGTTTCTCACACCAAAACAAATACCAAAATTCATATAAACATCACTGCAAATCCTTCGTTTTTGAGTTATTAAGTTTTAAAAAAAGTTAACGGTAGATGGCGCTGTATTGCCATCTAGACTAGGTTACGTTTGTCATTCGTGTTCATTTATGCCTAGTCTGTCTTAAACGTTTACTATGTGTAGTAGTTAGATGACTCAGAAGTGTTCCGTTTAACAATGGCAGGATATTCATTCCCAGAGAAGGCAGATATGATTTTTACATATGACCATGCGAATAGTAATGGACGCGAGGCTGCACGGCTGTGTCAGATTGTGCTCCCAGGTCGAAGGCAGCCGATTCAAGTATTGTGTATTGTATTGTGTATTGTATTTTGTATTGTAAATTTAACAGCGTCTACCGTAAACTTTAAGCGTAATAATTCAAAAACGAAGAATTTGCAGAGATATGTTTAAATAAACTTTTGTATTTGTTATGGTGTGAGACGTAATATTTAAAATAAATATGTCATAATCTGTGTTAAGTTTGTATTTGAAAAAAAATGATCTTCTGCTTTACATCAGCAAAGCTGATGCGAACCGCCAGGGAATTGACTAATCGCACCTTCTCAGGCGAAACGTTCTCGGGTCACATGACGTGGAAAGACTATATTGAATCCATTGCTAGGTCAGCTTCTAAAAAGTTCGTTCACTGTGTCGTGCGAGACAATGTTTCTCCACAGAATCTATCATGCATATCTATAAATCTGTCATTCGTCCATACTTAGAATATTGCTGCTAAATATGGTCCGCTGGCTCTAATAGTAGGTTGGTGCAAAAATAATGACGTAATAATGTCGTTTTTTGACGTAAACGTCAAAAAACGACATTATTACGTCATTATTTTTGCACCAACCTACTATTTACCTTGATAAAGTACAAAGAAGAATCAGCAATATTATCAGCCCATATTTGGCGCCTAGGCTTCAGTCACTTTCCCTCCGCTGTAAGGTTTGCTTTCTGTGTCTTTTCTATAAACCCTTTCATGGTAATTGTTCGGATGATTTCTTCGCAATGGTACCAACATTTTTTTCAGTTTCAGTGCAGTACTATACCGGGCTCGAGATATCAAATTACAGCTGAGCTTGCTAAATGTAGTCATAAGTTCTATGGTAACTGTTTCTTTTCGCGCACTTCTCGATTGTGGGAGCTCCGTCCGGCTATATGTTTTTAGAACCAAGTTTAATCTGCCAAAATTTTAATGCAATCTTAATCCGTATCTACTGTCATCCTGATTACTCTTTTCGATTCTCGATCATTATTAATGTTTCTGTACCTAATTTTTCAACACTCTGCCACGCTTTGTGTCTTAGTGGCTTTAATGCCTTGCATGGGGTGATAGCGATTAAAAAACTGAACGTAAAACAGAAAAACGTACATACAGTTAAGACATTATCAATAAAATTTCTTTGATATGTGCTTACAGAAAGTAACATTTCTCAGGTATCGGACAGTTGATATTACATTTTTCTGTGGAAGTCTGGATTCTTTTTCTTCTATATACCGTGTCCATTGAGGACATTGTCAATCATGGCTCTCCACAATTTCCTGTCCTTTAAACCTCTTAATAAATTTTGTCTTTTTATCTGTCCTAAACCATGTTCTAACAACCATTCAAACAAGCTCAATAGGTAAGTTATGCGTCGTTTTCCTCTGTCATTCTTGTCTGCATTATGTCCAGTGAGTATCAAATTATGTCATCCTAGAAAGCACGGAGGAATTCTGAGGAATCAGAGAGCCGAGTTCGAATTCCAGTCGAATCCATTATATTCACTTACATTCTAATACCCTTGGGAAAGGTATGAACCCTCTTCTCTCCACCAAATATTGGTGAATAGTTGGACAGAGCGGGTTTTAAAGCGTTGGATGGCAACTGGTCTACCGCAGAAACAAATGGCAACCTATTACGGGAAAATATGCCTCGTCAGTAAGTATCGAAAGATACATGATAGCTTAAGCGATTATCACGCATGGCACATAACTGACTGACTTACCCTTGGGAAATGTATGAATCCCGTCCTCTCCCCACAAGCTATGGGTAAATAGCAGGACAGACTGGGTTCTGTAGGCTTGGATGGCAACTGGTCTACTGTAGAAAGAAATAGCAACTTACTGCAGGAAAAAAAATCTGCCACATCAGTCATGTACCGAAAGATACATGATCGCCGAAAGATACATGTATCACGCGTGGCACATAACAGACTGTGAAGCCCAACAGACTCTTTCTAATATTAAGTTTGATATATTTTTTTGTTTTCATTTTCTCTCAAGCTCCATCGTTGTAAACATATTGGGAGATTGAGAGAAAATGGAAACAAAAATATATGAAACTTAATATTTTGATCACATCATCCTTCTGTAGAACCACATTTCTGTTGCTTCAAGTATCTTAGTTTGGTGTGAGGAGCTTGGCCAGCATTTAATGTCATATAAAAAGACAGATAATGGTCCGAAATACAGAAAATATAAACAATTTTTTAACAGAAACATTTCATTGATTACTAAGCATATAAATATATATATGTGTGTATATATATATATATATATATATATATATATATATATATATATATGCGTGTATATGTATATATATATATATATATATATATATATATATATATATATATATATGCGTGTATATGTATATACGTGAGTGTGTATATATATATATATATATATATATATATATATATATATGTATATATATATATATATATATATATGTATGTATATAAATGCATGTGTGTATGTATATATATATATATATATATATATGAGTATATGTGGTATATATATATGCGTGTATATGAGTGTATGTGTGTGTAAATATATATATTTCCTGTGTGTATATATACACATATATGTGAGTCTATATATATATATATATATATATATATATATATATATATATATATATATATATATATATATATATATTATATATATTATAAATTAATTGATTTAAAATATGGTTTTTCAGCTACACAGCTCTAACCATGTTTCAAAAATGGAAGGTCCGAATTTAATTTTGTAATTAAATTAAAGACATTAGTTCCATTTCATCCTCAAGCGAATTTTGGAGTAACTTTTAAAATTACTGGGTTTTAAAGACACAGCTAAAATCATAATTCACTTTTCCAAGGTTACAGATAAATTCACTTCCAACAGACAGGGGTGTTTGCGTGATCATTATGTCTGTATTTTGATGTATCCGTTATTAGGTACATTTTGGTAGCGGGTAGGGATGTATTCTTCAATGAAATATGACATCCATTAAATGCATGTCGTCTGGATTTTTAAAAATTTGATTGTTAACGGCAAAACTTATTACGGCATTTTTTTCTATTTGTATATTTAAAGATTTTTGGAGCGGGTTTCAGGTTAGAATACGTTTTATTTAACTACAATTTGAAAAAATATATTTACTATTAATTTTAAATATACTTTATTTCTTTTAAGAACAAGTAAATGTATTAGCATCCCTTACAGTATGTAGCGTTATTTTCACATCAACTATAAGTATGTATATTATTAGGTAACAATTTTTTTTTAAGTAAACTTTATGGCAATGACGCATCTTACTGTTCTTTCTTTTTATTTATATATATATATATATATATATATATATATATATATATATATATATATATATATATATATATATATATATATATAAATTGTCTGAACTTGGAATTGTTTACGCCGTTTCTTTCTCCCGTTGTTCTTAATTTTATTGAAAGCATGCCTCCCAAGCCCGCTATTTGGTGAGGGCGGAGGATTGACCGTTGATCCCCCCCCCAGGTCGATGCTTGGACTTAAGGTAAGCCGTACATTCACTTGTTATCATGAGGAAGAAAGTGGGCAAACACTTGCTGCCACGTATGTTGGGGCATTTATTATGACATAGCAATAAATCCGGATAACCTTTTTTTCTTCGATTTCTTTTTAGAAAAGACAATGGGACTTATACTAAGTTAAAACTTAATGTTGCGAAAGGGTAAAATCCAAGTGTCAGCCAGGACTCTTTGCAAATTACCTCCCCCTCTCATCGTCCCCTCTGTTTTTGTCGTTCTTGTATGTGTTATATGTGTTATATGTAATAGGAGTAGGTAGGCTTTCCTACCGCCCGGTCAACACTCCTCCCTCTTCTCTTGGACATGAGTAGAGGTTTACGCATTGTTTCTTGTTTAGGAAGTGGTTCCCGGTACTCTCTCTCTCTCTCTCTCTCTCTGGCGTCTGTATCAGTGCAGCTCTGTTTCTCCCGTGATGTGTGCAGTTTGTAGCATCACCTCTTCATTCTGAGGGTACATGGTTGACAGTTCTCTGGTTGCTGTTTCCGACTGGTAGTTAGGAGCCGTAACTCTTTCGTAGCGTCTTGAGCGGCCGCTCTCGTCAACAGTTGTATAATACCGGGATGTTTGTAGTGCCATGTCGCGCATGGAAAGGTGTCCCTGCAGTCACCTCCGGTGGGCAACGCTGAGGCCACATTATGATGCAGGTTGTGCCAACTCCTCTTTGCCCACGTCACGGTCGATAACTGTCTGCTTCTTTTACTTCGGGCCTTCTCATCTTCCAGCCAAAATTCCACATGACTTATATAGACCGAAAAAGTAATCCTAAACCATCCACTCAAAAATCCCCTAAACCCCTCAACATTTCGTTCTCCAACATCCGTAGCATTAGAACAAACTTCTGCAGTATGGAATCTTTCCTCACGGCAAACTGCTCAGATATACTGGCTCTCTGTGAGACTAACCTTGTCCCGTCTATCCCCTCCTCTGATCTCTCGATCCCATGCTAGCTTCCTCTCCTCAGAAAAGACTCTCTAACCCACATGCACAGTCTTGGTGTCTACGTCAAGGACCATCTCCCTCTGGCCAGAGAGTTCTCTCTCAAATCGCCAGACCAGTCGTACATGTCTCTCCGACTATCTTTTCTCAATGCGGTAAGATATCTCTACTTCCTTTACCGCTCACCAACCTCTCAAGACTGTGGGATACTCGATAGCATTTCTGATAGCATAGACAAGGCTCTCTCTCTCTCCACCCGTTTGCTCACATATTTGTGTTTGCCGACTTTAACGTCCATCATACCATGTGGCTTAAGAATGCTACAACTGACTACGCAGGCATTCAAAAGCTCAATTTTTTAGTCTCTCAATCCCTCACGCAGATAGTTAACTTCTCCACTCGTTTCGCTTTCAACCGGCAAGGTAAAGCCTCTCTTCTCGATCTGTGTTTTACCTCCATCCCCGAGTCCTGTAGCGCCACGCACCTCTTCCCTCTTGGTAACTCTGGTCATGCGGTTGTATCTGTTAACATCTCCTTCAACTTCACCTCCTGCAAAGAACCTCCTACCACTAGAACTTCGTTCTACTATCAACGAGCTGACTGTGACGCGTTCCATGATTTCCTCTGCAATGTCCCCTGGGATTGTGTCTTTACGCTCCCCGTCCAAGAATGTGCTTCTGAGGTCTCCTCCTGGGTTAAACCTGGAATCGACGATTTCATCTCCTCAAAGAAATATACGGTCAAGTCGCGCTCCTCCCCCTGGTTCTCTGCTGCTTGCTTAGCCGCCATCGCCCATAGGAACTACTTCTTTCACCTATTCCGTAGCGACATGTCTGATTGAAATAGACGTCACTTTGGCTCCGCCCGTAACGAGTGTAAGCGTATCCTCAACGATGCTAAGTCACTATTTGCTACTCAGGGAAGGAGCGTATTGCATTTCGCAAATTTGGCTCAAAAGATTATTGTCTCTACAAGAGCATATTGAACAATTGCAAACACTCTATACCTCCTTTGTTCAACCAGTTGAAAGTGCTGACCTCCTCTGCCGACAAGGCGGAATGCTTTGCTCGGAAATTTTCATTAAACTCGACGCTCGACTCTTCCGGTGTATCCATACCCGACTTCCCTCTTAGAACTGAGGCACTATTGAGTGGGTTACACATAACCCCGTCATTGGCATTGGGCGTTATCTCCAATTTAGACCCCAACAAGTCTAGTGGTGGAGATGGGATACCAGCCATTGTCTTGAAGAAATGCGCGCCTGAACTGTCGCCCGCCCTTTCTAAACTATACAACTACTGCCTCAAGGAATCTTGTTTTCCTGACTGCTGGAACTCCTCTTGGATTGTTCCTGTCTTCAAGAACTCTGCCAACCCCTCTGACCCTTCTAACTACCGTCCTATCAGGCTCCTACCCCTCTTCGGCAAAATCTTCGAAGCCCTAATCAATACGGGGGTTGTTAACCACCTCAAATTCCATGATCTGCTCTCAGACAAGCAATATGACTTCCGCTTTGCCCGATCTACAGCTGATGTGCTTACGGCCATCACTGAAACTGTCTACTGGGCTCTTCAAAATAACGGGGAAGCTCGTGCTGTGGCACTAGACATCTCCAAAGCATTTGATAGGGTTTGACATGCCGGCCTTTTTCGCAAGCTCCAGGGTTATGGCATTACTGGTCGATTGTTGGACCTAATGTAATCATTCCTGTCAAGCCGTGAATTGAAGCTCGTTCTCAACGGATTCTCCCCCAGTTCCTATCCCACGAACGCAGGTGCTCCTCAAGGTTCCATCCTAGGTTCTGTTCCTAATCTAAATAAATTACCTTCCTGACGCCATAAATTCCCAATTTGGCATCTACGCGGATGACACCACAACTTATTCCTGCCTCAAAAACAAATCTAGTGTCACTGACAAAACTAACCTGGCTATGCGTCTTGAAAAGGACCTCCAATCGGTTTTGAACTGGGACCGGAATTAGCTGGTCAACTTTAATGCTTCAAAAACAAAACTGCTCTCTATTAATCACCACAGAGATCCTTCCCTGCTCTCCATTAGAATGTCTGATGCTCAGCTTCTCGAGAGCAACTCTCCGCGGCTGCTCGGTCTCACGTTGACTGCTAACCTGATATGGAACAAATACACTTAGTCAATTGCTTCATCCACCGCATGGAAAGTTGGCTCCCTGTGCCGCGCCAGGAAATTTTTCTCCCCAGAATCGATCCTCCAGATCTACTAATCAACAATTCACCCTTGCAGGGAGTATTGCTGCCATATATGGTCTGGAGCCCCTTCTGTTTGCCTCGGGGTTCTTGATAGGCTCCAGAGGCGGATATGCAATATAATTGGCCCTGCTCTGGCATCTCGTCTACAGTCACTTTCTCACAGACGCGACATCGCCTTTCTCTGTCTGTTTTACAAATACTTTCATAGTAATTGCTCCGAGAAGCTGCTTTCGCTGGTTCCCAGACTTCATGAATTCAAGCGCCCTACGAGGCTGGCATCCCGCCTTCACCCTTTCACTGTCGAAACTCCTAAATGTAGCCGTCTCCCCTACTCCAATAGCTTCATGTCTCGCACCTCTCGCCTGTTGAACTCCCTTCCCTATACCAGTTTCCCTGAGAGCTATAATCTCCAGCTATTCAAATGTAATGTCAATCGACATCTCCAGTTTCCTTGATCTATCCACTACCCTTCTCCTCATCCTTTCTTCTGTCACTCCTATCTGACCTTGCTCTAAATTTTCTGTAACCCCTTGCGTCCTAGTGGCTTCTCGCCTTCTTGGGGTGAAACGCTTAAATATATATATATATATATATGTGTGTGTGTGTGTGTGTGTGTGTGTGTGTATTCATGTGTGTGTGCGTATATTATCACATAAACGTTAATGTTTCTGTAGACACTCCGTTTATTTATTAAAGAGTATATTCATTTATTTTCGTCTACCGGCCTGAATATTCGAAAAATCTTACTCGAGAAATGTTATATTACAAAGAATTATTATTACATCAGTTGTTATTATAGGGCACACTTCCTATTTCAAACAGACGTCTATTTTTATTTATTAAACAGTTTGTTTTCCGTTTATCGACCTGCTCATTCCAAAAATTTTAATAAAGGAAACATATTCTCTCGGTGTGATCGAACCTGCATCCATCTTTGAAGAGGAAACAACCGTTTGATCTGGTATGCTTTACCGCCCGGGTACGAAAGACATAACAGTAAACGAGACTCTTTTTAACTTATTTAAGGAAAACACATCACCTATCACTAAGGTTTCTTCAATGTGTGGGCAGATAGTCGTAATAGGCATTTTAATAAATAAAAACTTCTCATTTATCCTAAATAAGAAGTGTACAAGTGAAGAGAAAGAATGAGAGTTGCTGTGGGATATAGATTTGAACGGAGATTTGAATAGAGCTCTGAATCGAGGTTTGAACGCACATTTGAACGGAGATTTGAACAGAGATTGGCATTGAGATTTGAACAAATATTTGAAAACAGATTTGAATAGAGATATGAACGGAGATTTGAATAGAGATTTGAACAGAGGGTTGAATAGAGATTTGAATAGGGGTTTGAACGGATGTTGGAATAGAGATTAGAATATGGACTTGAATATAGATTTGAATCGTGATTTGATTGGAGATTTGAATAGGAATTTGAACTGAGATTGGAATAGAGATCTGAACATAGACTTGCATAGAGATTTGAACAGAGATTTAAATAGAGGTTTGAACGCATATTTGAACGGAGATTTGAAGAGAGATTTGACCAGAGATGTGAATGTAGATTTGAATAGGGACGTGATCAGAGATTTGAATAGAGATATGAACTTAGACTTGAACAGAGGTTTGAACGGAGATATGAGCAGAGATTTGAATGGAGATTTGAATAGAGATTAATCTAGATAGAAGATAATCTCCAATTCAAAAATAAGTGAAAGTAATTCCAAATCGACATAAATCTACGACTGTTGGTCAACAGGAAACGTAATGGAAGAATTACAAGAGTAATTACATGAGATGTAACAGTAGAATCCAACAAAACCCTAACAAGAATGTTTTTCGAGCCTGACCTTGAATCTCGCCTTCAGTCACTTTCCAACGCCGTAACTTAGCTTAGCTATGCCTTTCTATAAATATTTTCATGGCGATTGTTTTGATGTACTCTTCACTTTAATACATCGACTTCAGGAATTTAATCATAATACTAGATTGGCAGTTATGTCTCATCATTTTACAGTCGGAATCGCTAGATGCAAATGTAAACAATATTTTATATATATACTAAATAAGAAACGTAAATAATAAGCAAACATGTTTCAAGATCGGAAGTCTTCTTAATATAATCTTTTTTGTCAGCCATATTATTTAAAGAAGCTTCGTCTCTCGTTCCTTAGTCATTAATCATTTAACACTTTTACCCATCATCATTAGTGACCCTGTTGTTTTTGCTTATTTCTTTCATGGACACAAACAAATTAAATTATTTTGCCAGGTTCGTTTCGTAGCGGGGATGAGTACAATGATTTCTTTTCGTGTGTTTTTTAGTTGCTGCGATTGGTTTCATTGTCTTGTCACGAAAGCACGTTCCTCATCTTCAAATTCAGCTTAGCTTAAACGGGGCTTGCTCTGAAATTTAACAGGTTTCTGTCGATTGGGTCAGAATTGATAATGATGGTACTGACCATAAAATATAACAGAATGAGCTCTTTTGGTGTCGCCAGTTTACGGAATATCCTTTGGTCTATTTTGAACTCTAGATCTTATCTTTTTTCTTATGCTGCTTAAAAAGTCGCTATATCTATTGTGTAACTCTTGATGTTCTTGAGCAGCCAACGCACACTGCTCCTACAGAGATATTAACATAGATTCTGACAGTGAACCCATTTTGCAGAGAAAACATTTATAAACAGAAGATCCTTCACAACAGCAGCATACCTGCAGCTATGCTTCCTGATACTAAGTTTACTTACTGCTACCTTTTAAAGATTATCATTAGTTGCATTAATCCATGTTCTTATTATACTTAGCAGCCTTTTCCTAAAATATTCACTAGCTTTCTATGGATGTTTGAAGTATTTTCCACTTTCGAAAACACAATTTCTATGAGAGTTTTTGCTTTCTATCTGTACCCAGATAGTCAGTTATT
>OZ010605.1:63134727-63144727 GCA_963932145.1 Acanthosepion lycidas | reverse complement strand
TGGGTTATTTAATGCCGACAAGATTTTTATTATCTGTCTATATTTCTCAAAGACACATGGCACCGTGGATAAAGGCGAGGATTAGATCCAGTGATGGGACCCAAAGTGTGTGAGTTCAATACCTGGTTAAGGCGGTGGAGAACTTGGAGAGGGGAATTAACAGGGGATAACTGATAACTGACATCCATTACATATTGCACGGGGAACAAGAACAGTCTACACCAGTGAGCGAAATAAAGGGTTCAGTTCGACATTACAACCACCTGAAAAAGGCCGGAGAGTACAACAATCGAATCGTTGTAATAAATAGGTGAGGTCAAAAGATGAGGTCAACAGTCCGAATAATGTAAATAGTGAAGATTTTTATTACTGGTATTATTTCTTTTCAAAAATGTATTGCTGGTAATATTTTTTCCTTCAAAAATCTATTTCTGGTAATATTTTTTTTCAAAAATGTATAGCTTGTATTTATTTAAAAAGAAAGAAGAAATATCTTGCTAGCAACAATTTTTCCTTCAAAAATTTATTGCTTATAATAATCTTTTACAAGGTATTAGGTTGGTGCAAAAATAATGATGTAATAATGTCGCATTTTGACGTTAAAAAATACGTCAAAAAACGACATTATTACGTCATTATTTTTGCACCAACCTAATATTTCTAGTATTAAAACCTATTTTTACATTTTTATAGTACTTTGACCCTTGTTGTTTTAACTCTTTGCCCATAACTGGGACCATAACAGATGCTACCACCCCGGATCAGTGTGGACCTGGGAACACTAGCAGTAAAGAGGTGGTCCAACCCTTTTCAAAACCTCCTGATCAAAGACCTTGTTATCGGACGTAGTTTCTCATCTTACCCGTCGTGGATGTAGCTTATTATCATACCCAGGTCGGTTGTGAGATGGAAATAGATTGAAACTTGTGATGTCACCTACTCGGAATCAATCACGAAAATTGAGGATATGGATATTAGTGAAGATTAAACACATCAAATGCTTCGGTATATGGATCAGTTATAATAGATTAAGAATAGGAGAGAACAAAATCTGTGACGGAGTTAGTTTAGCCTAAGTCCAACAATTTTTTACGACGCGAGTCATGTTGTGAAATAGCCTTGCCAGATCGAGGCTTTAATGGGGATGTCATGAATGGCGCCAAATTTGTTCAGAGATATATAAAATGTCAGCTAAATACAACTATTTTCTCAGATCAATCATGGACAAATGTTTGGGGTGAGTGAAAAATGGGGGTCTTGGCGATGGTCATTATTTGAGATCGTTTGTTGACTGGCGCTAGAAAAATTACAAAGAACTGTACAAAAATAACAGAAGCTACCGTAATTCCCCATGTATAATACGCATTTTTTTTCTAAAAAAAATAAGCGAAATCAGATGCGTATTATGCACAGCTGAATTAAATCTTTAAAAAATTGCCGTAAAATAAAGTAAGAATTATCACAAAACTAAATCAGAATAATTTTATTCTATGTTTAAAACCATTTTTTAAAATTAGAGTAGGAAACGCTGGCCGTAATGAAATTGGAGAGTTACAATTTATAGGGTTTGATTTCTAAACAAGAGGTGCATATTATACATGAGTAGAAGCATTTTACCACGTTTTCATCAAAATTTTAGATGGGCGTATTATGAATGAATTATGGTAATCACTTGAGGACAACCAACAGCAGCAACAACTAAAATGGATATCACATGTAAAGGTGAAAGATAAAAAGAAGACTTAGAATAGAGAGGATTGAGGAAAGGACAAAAAATGGACAGGAAGAAAGAAGATACCGATTGACATTACATTTAATATTTTGAAGATTGTAGTTTTTCAGGAAAGTAATGAAACGAAAATATGTTGGGAAGTGCGAGAAAAAAACTGTCAGAGGAGAAGTGCCGGTTGTATTTAATTATTTCAATAGTCAAACGGGAGGGACCTGGATACCAATCTAGTAGCACGCTTATATTTCTGCATTCGGAGCCCCACGGTAAAGAGACCGTCAGAAGAGTTGCCATTAAAATATTTGTAGAAAAAAAAACAGATAGAAACCACGTCACGTGGGTGATAAAATAACTAATGTCGAGATGCCTGATGATCGATTAGATTACATACACTTTGAATTTTGTCAAAAAAAAAACAAAAGCAACCCATCACGGAAAGAATACTACACACCTAAGGTATTATGAAAAATCACTGATCACCCTGACCCACCATCGCCATTCTCTGACAAAACATTGGTTTCGATAGCATTGATCGTCATGGACATTATAGTATATCAATATATTTATATTATTTTTAGAGATGTTCTAAGAATTGCATTCTATTTTCCATAGTCTAATCAGGAGTACATTTAGAATACATATAGCGATTAAGATACTCTTGTTCAGAAAAAAAGGAGTAGATTTTGGTCTACAAGCGTAGGTATTAAATCCTATCTATCTAACTTTTTGTATATCTATCATTTTTTTTTCACATTAATGAAATTTTGGCTGATAACTAACGAATGTTCTCTGCAGAAGCTAATTTTATTTTTCTTTGATTTCGGAAAAGTTTTTCGGAAAAGTAAACTGGAATCTGTTGCTTTCCATTTTGTCACAGGCTTCAGCCCCTCGGATCCCCAACGCTACTTTATAAACTGTCTCAGCGAAAGACATTTTTATTTATTTATTCGTTTTATTATCCAAGAGACAGACGTTTTAGCATCTTTGGCTAAGCATTAGTTATCAGGGAAGTAATGAAGCAGAAGGGAGTTACACAAGTGGGAAGTGCGAAAAAAGAAACTGTTGAAATAGAATTGGCGGCTTCATTTAGTCAGAGCATTTGAAAGTATTTATAGAAAAGTCAGAGGGAAGACACGTCACGTCGGTGAGAAAGAGACTGAAGTCCAGATGTCTGATCAAAATCAATTGGCTTACAGAGATTTCTATGAATTTTGTCAATAATTTTGTCAAGAATCTCTTGGTTTCTAGAAGGCTCACGAGACCAAATATGTCAACACTGCATTCCATTTCATGTCAGTGAGTTTTATAGACATTCTGAATGCTCCATGTCAAATGTTGTCAGTCTCTTTTCTCTTGGTTTTACCTATGTAATGACCATCGTAGAGAGAGTTAAAATGATGAATAATATATCTGATATGATAAATGATATGCTATGATAGCAGGTGGTGGGATCGAGATCCAGGTTTTGTCGAGGTACGTTAAAGCAAAAAATGGTAAAAGAGAATGGCATACACGATTAAAAACAATTTATTACTAAAACAATCCATAAAAAATTAAACTTGGCGTGAGTATTAAAACGAAAATGGCGTTACAAGAAACTGACTAAACATAATGATCTGGTTTGTTTTTTGGTTTTTTTTTTTTTGTTTTTTATTTATTATTTATCCCGTGACCCGTAGGGAAACCATGTTTACAGCAAGTAGAAGTGGTGTATCTTAGGATAGCCTGTTGGAACTCAAACCTATCCAGGCCGGTTTTGAATTCAAAGTTCTTCCTTCTATACCAGTTGCCATCGAAGTCTATTGAATCTTGTCTTTCCTGATATTTGCTCATAGCTGGGACGTAGGAGAAGAGAATATTTCATATCTTCCCCAAGGGTATTTGCAAGTAAGTGAAAAAATAATGGATCCGACTGGATTTCGAACACGGTTCTCCGATTTTTTAATCTGAGCCGCTAATCGTTACTCCACAATATCGATACCTAGTCTATGCATCTTAATATAAACACCCTCAAGAATCTTTAATGGGTGAGCGGACTGGACTTTTGGTAGAACAGTGAAAAAATCGTCATCAAAAGTTATCAGCTCAGTCAGAGATCTTACAGTTGGTGGCCTATTGCTGAGTTATGTGCAGACTGGGTTTACCTGGAATGAGATTACCTGATCTTATGGCAGCAGGAAAATATTATTTATACCAACGGTTTCCTTCTGAAGACGTGTTCGTTGTAAAATTGCTAAAGGAAGAAATAATGAAAATGTCTACGTGCCTTTTCAAGTCAGTATATATGTTCTGTTGTATTAAGTCTTTTTTCTCATATATATATATATATATATATATATATATATATATATATATATATATATATATATATATATATATATATATAACCTCTCATTTACGGACCCCCAACAACGACTTCGGATGCAAATCTACAGGCAAGAAAAAAAAAATTGGGGTCTTAAAGGAACCAGTCGTAGTAGTTGTCAAAGTGACGTGACCCTTTCAATTGTAAACAAAGAAGGAAAGTACGATACATCAGCGCATGCGTGAGAAAGAAGTTGTGAGAAATGTACTATTATTTTTTTATTTTTATTAATATTAAGCATATAATTATTTATGCATATTTATAGTAATTACATTATGACCATAATTACTGGTAGTTACCATCGTGGTTTTATGACTCAATAATAATCACTTCCCATCTATGGACTAATCCTCACCCTATTTGTCCGTTGATGAGAGTTTTTTTTACATATATATATATATATATATATATATATATATATATATATATATATATATATATATATATATATATATTATAATAAAAAGAAAAAAAAGTAAGACATATAAACCGGTGTTGTTATTGATATTTCATTTTTACAAAACAGTACTCAATGTAAGTTTACAGAGTTTCTATGTCATCTTTTAAATCAGTTAAATTAATATATTAGGTTGGTGCAAAAATAATGACGTAATAATGTCGTTTTTTGACGTGTTTTTTAACGTCAAAAAAGGCATTATTACGTCATTATTTTTGCACCAACCTAATATATATATATATATATATATATATATATATATATATATATATATATATATATATATATATATATATATATCTGTGTGTGTATGTATATATGCATATGTGTGTGCGTGTGTATGAGTGATTTTATTATATATATATATATATATATATATATATATATCTTCAGTTGCATGGATAATAAGTTGCAACCATTGATGCGTGACACCCGGGGTTGCAAACTACAACAAAATACCACCAAAATGAAGCTTTAAGGACTGTCATAAAAATTGTGCATTAACGGCAAATCTTTGATATAATTTCAAAAACAAAATGCACATTTTACCGACCATATTAACAAATGCCTATTCGCACTCATCAGGCAGACGGTAGAGAATTTTTGTTGACCTTGCACTTATATGACATGGCTGCACTCTCGGGTTACGGCACATGTGATCGCCACGAGTATGACTCACACACATCGCTGATGGAACCGCTCGAGACGGACACACCTGTTCTGTAATATTTTCAATATATATATATATATATATATATATATATAATTCCCTTGTAATAAATATATATATATATATATATATATATATATATATATAATTCCCTTGTAATATATATATATATATATATATATATATATATATATAATTCCCTTGTAATAAATATATATATATATATATATATATATATATATATAATTCCCTTGTAATAAATATATATATATATATATATATATAATTCCCTTGTAATAAATATATATATATATATATATATACATATAGATAGATAGATAGATAGATAATTCCGTCGTAATATATATATATATATATATATATATATATATATATATATATATAATTCCGTCGTAATATATATATATATATATATATATATACATACATATATATATATATATATATATATATATATATATGTATATATATAATTACGAAGTAATAAATATATATATATATATATATATATATATATATATATATATATATATATATATATATATACATACATACATACATATATATATAATTCCGTCGTAATATATATATATATATATATATATATATATATATATATATATATATGGATAAAATTATTCTAGTTGATAATACCAAGATAATTTTCAAGTCACATATTCGTATACAGCTCATCATGAAGGTGGCTCTGCTCATTAAACTTTATTCTCCCACCATCATTTTTACACTATTTAGTTTAGTAGATGGCATGTTGAAAGTGTTCTGTAAATAGACGCTTTGCCTCAGTCCTCTATGGCCTACACAAAGAGCCCGAAATGAACACTGTATAACTTCTATGTAGCAGCCACACACAGAATTTCAACATCCAAATGACATCCTTGATAATGGCTAGAGAAATAGCCTAAAAAGCTCTGAAATGTTATAACTAAGGGCAATTCCAACATTCCTTAATCCAACAAAAAACGGAAAATTGTTAGTTTGTAGGAAAAAGTCAATAAAAGATTTATTATATATAGATCAGTACACATCACATATTTAAATATACGTCCGAATAAGATATTATATGTTGTTGGTATCTCCTGACGAATAGACGGATCAGTTACTAGATGGTCCGTCGACGCAACACTAAAGTCAAGATGGTGAAAATAACATCAACTAAGAGTCAATCTTTATATTTGTATTATATAATATTATCAATTTAGAACGGTTTTTAATAATTTCACTGTTTAAGAATATAAAACACAAGAATAGCAATTCAATTGTACCAAAATCATGATATAATAAATAAGAAATGTCGGAAAAATCCTTTTAGAAAAACAGCCACAAATTCCCCCCCACATACACACACCCCGACACCTGCGTATGGCTTGGGGGTGCTTGCGTGCGCATGTGCGTGCGTGCTTGTGTGTGTGTAGAGGGAGAAAAAGAGAAAGTGTTGGCCACATATTATCGGAAAGAATGCATCACTTGAAATTATGCATGCAACTGCAGGGTGCATGTATATGTCTCTTAAAGGAACGTTTCACTTCTACAGGAGCTAATGCATGGATGGTAGATTATATATATATATATATATATATATATATATGCAGATATCCGGTGATTAAAAAGTTTTCGATTGGTACGCTAACATACTTATATACCAAAATTCAATTAGAGCATAGATAATACTCGTTTAGTGCGTTAAAACATTCATCATTTTAACAATATTTATTGAATATTGATTCTTTTACAGTTACCGGTGTACATATTAATCGCACTAATCGAGGGATTCCCCTCTTTCTCTCTGTTTCTCTATCTCTCTCTCACTTTTTCTCTCTCTCCATTTTTATATATATATATATATATATATATACATATATATATATATATACACATATATGCAAAACAAGCACACTCACATATATATATACACACACCTATATATATATATGCATACAAAGACACACATATATATATAAACACACAAATATATATATATGCATACCTACTCACACACATACATATATATATATATATATATATATATATATATATATATATATATATATATATATGATTATCGATACGTATATAAAACACTGTATGTATATGCCTCTTTTATACACAAATACATATCTCAATTATACTAATAAATATTTATATGATTATATTTATATTATTTTACTTATATACATTTATACCTACATGCACGCTCACATACACACACATATATACACACCGATATATATATATATATATATATATATATATATATATATATAGATATATATATACATATATGTATGTATGTATGTATGTATATATATACATATATATATATATATATATATATATATATATATATATTACTGTATAATAAATATACGGACACTATTTTCTTTCGCGATAATTAGTGTCGAAAGTGTATTTCTGATGCGTTTTCCAAATAATTAATTTTTAATTGGATATTCCTTGCCACTTTTTCAAATTTTCTCTTACGTCGTGTAATTTTCTAATTTTCATTCTTTTCCATCTCTCTCTCTCTCTCTCTCTCTCTCTCTCTCTCTCTCTCCTCTCTCTCTCTCTCTGGATCTCTCTCTTTCGTTCTCTCTTCAGATTCTCTTTCACTCTCTTTCTATCTCTTTCTCATTGTTTCACTCACTCTAAATTTCTCACATTTATTTTCACTGTCTTTTTCATTTTCTTCATCTGACACACACTTTTTTTTATCTCTACCTCTCACAACGAGTGACTCTTTCTCAACTGTTTCTGTTATCCTTTCTCTTTCTTTCTTTCTTTCTTTCTTTCTTTCTTTCTTTCTTTCTTTCTTTATATTTCTCTTATATTTCTGTTCTTTCTTCTTTTATCTTTATCTTTCTTTATCACTTTTCTTTCTTTCTTTCTTTCTATTTCTCTTATATTTCTGTTCTTTTTTACCTTTCCTTTTGTCTCTTTCTTGATTTCTTATTACATTACATTACATTTCGGGTGTTTCTTTCTTTCTGTATGTCTTTCTTTCTTTCTTTCTTTCTTTCTTTCTTTCTATTTCTCTTATATTTTTCCGTTATATTTCTGTTCTATCTTCTTTTATCGTTATCTAATGTTTCCTTCCTTCCTTCCTGCTTTCTTTCTTTCTTTCTTTCTTTCTTTCTATTTCCAATGTATTTCTCTTCTTTCTTCTTTTATCTTTATCTTTCTTTTTCACTTTTCTTTCTTTCTTTCTTTCTTTCCTTCTTTCTTTCTTTCTTTCTTCCTTTCTGTCTATTTCCCTTATATGTCTGTTCTTTTTTCTTACATTTCCTTTTGTCTCTTTGTTGATTTCTTATTACATTACATTTCGATTTTGTCTTTCTTTCTTTTTTTCTTTCTTTCTATTTCTCTTATATTTCTGTTCTATCTTCTATTATCGTTATCTAATATTTCTTTCTTTCTCTCTTTCTTTCTTTCTTTCTTTCTTTCTCACTCTATGTCTCTCGTTTTATCGCCGTCAATTTATCTTTCTTTCTCTTATCTCCACTCGCTCTCCATATTTCTTTCTCTTATTTTAAATCTCTGTCTCTTTCTCATTCTTTCTCTCCATTTTCTCTTTATTACTCTTTGTGTTTCTCACTTTCTTACTGTCACTCGTTCTCTCTTCCTCAACTATTTTTCTTCTTTTCTTTTTCCCACCCACTTTCTCACTGTCAATCTATCTTACTCTCTCTCTCATTACGTGTATTTCGACATTTTTCTTTCATTCATTTTCTCTATCAACGTTTCTCTTTTTCTATCTTTCTTTTTTATTCTCTCTCTTACCGCATGTCCCTCTCTCTCTCTCTCTCTCTCTTCCTGTCTTTCTCACGTTCTCTAGTTCACTGTCCCGTTTTCCTACTTTCTCTCTTATTTCCTGTCTCATTCTTTCCTCCTTTCTTTCACGCATTCAGTCTCTTTTCGTTTCTTTTACAAGTTCCGTTTTTCTCAACTTTTCCCACTTTCTCACAGTTACTCTTTGTTACTGTCTCCCTCACTGCGTATTTCCCACCCCCCTTTTCTTTCACTAGTTCTACCTTTCTCAAGGTTTCTCTCTTTCTCAGTCACTTTTCTTTCAGTCTCTCTCACAAATTTCTTTCGTGCCTTTCTTTCAATGTTTCTAAATTTTTCCCGGTTTATCAAACTCTCTATCTCACTTTTCTCTTCCCCATTGCTTCGATCTCTCTCTCTCTCGCGCCCTGCATCTTTGTTTTTACTTAACACCAGAGATATATCTCTTTTTACCTTATACGCAACTAAGTTATTTCAGTTTTACCGGGAATGCTGAAATAATCTGTCAAAAAAACTTACATAAACAAATCTTTACACTGATGTTATACACCTTGGTCACAATTCTTTGCTTTTTTGGTTTCTGCCTCTTAGAGAAGCGCGAAGATTATTCAATTTTCTGAACTAGTTGGAGCCAGTTACTCATCATTGCTGAGATAAACATGTCGCCTTCTGTTCTTTTCCAACCGATGTTAATTAGAAGACAAAAAAAAATATCAAAATCAAAATATATAAACAATAATCTACGACAATATCGATATATCTATCGAAGGCTGTTCATATCTATTTATCTAGCTCTCTGATCATTATCTATCTCCTCTTGTCAGTGAATTTAATTACTTCAACCACAATTTCTCAGTTCAGACTCTTCGACATACACGCTCATGAACACATACACAAGATATATACAGAGACAGCTAGATGTGTATCTATCTATCTATCTATATATATATATATATA
>OZ010605.1:63122227-63132227 GCA_963932145.1 Acanthosepion lycidas | reverse complement strand
ACAGGGTCGCCCACGTGGTGACAACGTGACCATGTTTAAAACGAAACGCTGATCGCATAAAACATTCAGTTATCTGTTTGAATAAGTCTTTTTCTTGTGTCCATCGTCTTTGTCATGCTAAGTTTGATAATGTTAATTATATTTTATATTTTATATTGAATATGTCTTGAAGATGGTTTATTGACCGAAACGTCCGACGTCGACATATTAACATTAAAACAGCATTATTGCATATAAGGATTTTTGTTTGTTTTTTCCGTATATTTTTCTTCATATATATATATATATATATAGAGAGAGAGAGAGAGAGATAGATAGATAGATAGATAGATAGATAGATAGATAGATAGATAGATAGATATAGTGAAGGTAACAGATCCGTTGGTATATAATCCAAATGGATCCTAGTAATATAAAATTTTAAAACTGATCCACAATTTTTTCAAACTGATCCACAAAATGTACTCAATATATTTATTATTACAAAGCAAGTAATTAATAAGCAATAAAATCCCAATGCACCCCTAATATTACAGACGAAAATAGAGGTAGTCTGTCTTACCAAATCCGTTGTGGACTGAGTTTGTGTCAGAAGTAGAAATTTAACTTATCCATAACTTAATTTATTTAGAAAATCTTCTAATATTATGTATTGTATCTTATGAAGACATAATAAAAATCTTCTAATATTCTCTCCTATATTTTGAAGACATAATAAAAAATCATTTAATATTCTGTCTTCTATATATCGAAGACATAATAAAAAAAAACTAATATTATGTCTTCTATATTTTGAAAATATAATAACAATCTTCTAATATTATGTCTTCTATATTATGAAGACATAATAAATGGTTTCTAATATTATGTCTTCTATATTTTGAAAATATAATAACAATCTTCTAATATTATGTCTTCTATATTTTGAAGACATATTAAATGTTTTCTAATATGATGTCTTCTATATTTTGAAAATATAATAACAATCTTCTAATATTATGTCTTCTACATTATGAAGACATAATAAATGGTTTCTAATATTATGTCTTCTATATTATAGTTATGATTATTTTAAACGAATTTATAATCTACTATTTGCCCATGCTTCGAAAATTGCTGTCACACATTCTATGGTTCTCTTTCTATGTATTTAGAGATGCTTGATAAAATCCAAAGATGGATCTGCAATATAATTGGTTCTGACCTGGCATATCGGCTTCAGTTACTTTCTCACCGCAGTAACGTAGCTTCCATGTGCCTTTATAATAAATCTTTTCATTGTAATTGTTCTGCTGAACTTTCTTCCTTGGTATTAATGGATGCACTTTATGAAATTAAGTCCAGTGCTAGACTGGCTGCTAGGTCTCATTATTTTGGAGTTGAAATAGCTAGATATGCTAACAGTTTCCTCTATCGCACTTCTAGCTTATGGAACTCTCCTCCGGCATCTTGCTTCCCAGTCAGCTATCATGTAATATTAAATGTAAATTCAATCGTCATCTTCTGTCTTCTTAATTCTTGTTCTTTTACGGATCTTTCTTCTTAATAGTGTTTTCTCATATTCTCTAACACTCACTAACTCCTTGGATCTGAGTTGCTATATTGCCTTGATTCGGCTAAAATGATTTTTTTAGAAATGAATAAAGTCTGCATTGTATATGAATTCTATTTCATGAATATTGAGATACAGAAAAATCATGGATGTCTGGTCAGAAATTCGGTGTGGAGCCAGACCCCTTACAACTGACAATGCACGTTGATATTTAATTTCATTTTGCCAGAACGAAATTCACCACAACAAAGAATCAATTCTGTTTAATTTAACGCCAAACTGGGTATGACCATTATTTAAATTATTCGGACTATTGTCCTCATCTTTGTCGCCATATTTATTACAATGTTTCGGCCGTTGTACGCTCCGGCCTTCTTCAGGTGGTTGGAGTGTCGAACTGAACCCTTTATTTCGCTCACTGGGGTAGACTATTCTAGTTCCACGTGCCATGTCTAATGGATGTCAGTTATCTCCTGTTTATTCCCCTCTGAAAGTTCTCCGTATTGAACTCACACTCTTTGGGTCGTGTCACTAGATCTAACTAACGCCTTTATCCCCTGTGCTATGTGTCCTTCGTTAAGGCAGTAGAGAACTTGGAGAGATGGGAAGAGATGGATTCATACGTTTCCCAAGGGTATTTGCGCGTAAGTGAAAGTAATGAACCTAATTAGAATTCGGACTCGGCTCACTCTCTCTCACTCTCTCGTATATAAGATTCGTTATACAGTAAGTAACAAAAATTACCTTAGTATGCATTCCAAAGGCTAGACAGAGTACTGAGAGACAGGAGGATGTCTTTGGTGACAAAGGGTACTGAGCTGCTACGAGACATCTTTCCTCTTATACGACAGAGAATGTTGGGCGGTCTCCTCAAAGATGAAGAAGAGACTGGAGGCGATGGAGATGTGTTTCTACAGAAGGATGGTGAGAATATCATGGACCGAGCGTTTCAGCAACGATGAGTTCTTGGAGAGGATTCAAACAAAGTAGGAGGCATATACTTAACACCAGGAGGAGGTAGCCGAAGTTTCTGTAATGAAAAAGAGGGGCTGGATAATCTGATGGTATTTATCAATCCACCCACGGGAATCGAATGTGGCACAAGACCTTTTTAAAGTGGGTATCTCTGAGCCCGTAGGCCCAGCCAAAAATAAATAACCATCCAAACCCGCCGAGGCGGGCCAGTTCCGCCAACCTCCCCCAACGAAACCCTACCCTTCGGCGGAGCTTCGTCCGGGTTCCTCTCTGCAAGCAGAGAGTTCGACAGACACCCGACCCGGCAGCTCACAAAACACAGATACTACACTTTGATCCTAGCCACCGGGCCGAGTGGCTATTCTTTTTAGAGATACAATATAATCTGATACTCACGGATGGAATAGAGAGAAAGAGAGACTAGGGAAAGAAATGCATGTCATACCTGGAGGGCTTAAACAAGTGGATGACAGAACGTGGTATTGGGGAGGTGGCAGAGGGACGGAACTTATTGAGAGCTACAAGGGATACGGTGAAGTGGAGAGCCATGATCGCCAACCTCCTAAAAGGTTACGGTACATAAAAAGAAAGTAGAAATACCTCCCACATAATGGTCCTTTTCTAGATAGCATTGTCAGCTGCCTTAAGTTACTTAGCACTACACGGATAACTGTTTTACTATGTGGAACATATTTCTGCCGTGACCTGGAGCTAGTGCCTCACGATTTTGTGGGAGTCTCTCTGTAGGGACAGGGGTATTGCTGTCGCACGTTGTATAACGATTACTTGTCAGAAATTGTGAGAAGAATACAATTATTTTAATTCTTTTTCTTGGTGTTAATATATGGAAAGGTGTATAAGAGATTTGTATAAAAACTATTGAAATTTCTCAAACTATTTTCTTTCACTTCCTCTTTTTCTATTTCTATTTCTCATTCTCTCACCGTCTTTCTTTGTCTCCCTGTCCCTTTCTCTTTCTTTCTTTGTCTCCATGTCTCTTTCTCTTTCTTTCTTTCTCTCTCCGTCTTTCTTTCTTTGTCTCCCTGTCTCTTTCTCTTTCTTTCTTTCTTTCTTTCTTTCTTTCTTTCTTTCTTTCTTTCTTTCTTTCTCCTTCTTACTCTCTGTCTCTTTGTCTTACTCTCCTACTCTCTCTCTCTCTCTGTTTTTCTCTTCTTATGTATCACTCTGTCTCTCTATCTTTGTTTCTCTCTCTTTGTCTCTCTCTTTTCTGTTTCTATCTCTCTGTCTTTTTGTTTCTTTTGTCTATCTCTTTGTTTCTGTCTGTCTGTCTCTCTCTCTCTTTTCTCTTTTTCTGTCTCTCTCTGTCTCTCTTTTTGTCTATTATTCTCTTTGTCTTTCTCATTTTCTTCTCGTGTCTGTCAGTCTCTCTTTCTATCTCTCACGTTTTCTCTCCCTCTCGCACTTTCTGTTTCTCTCTATACTTCCCCCCGTCTGCCTTTCTTTCTCTCTCTCTCTCTCCCTTTCTCACACTCTTTGTCTCTCTGTTCTTTTATATTTCTGTCACTGTCTTTGTTTCTCTCAGCCTCTCTTTTTCTCATTTTTTCTGCTCCTATCTCTTTTCTGTCTATCCTTCTGTCTCACTGTCATTGTCTTTCTTCCCGAATTTCTAGCTGTTTCAGTGTCACACCTCCACTATAGAAGCTCGTACACACACCCTTATACGTCCCTCATACCGTGGACACTAATCATGCACACTTTTTTGACTTCAGGGATGGGAGAGTCGCTTGCTGAATATCACATTGGCAAGGAACAACAGGCGCTTATTAAGCAGTGCAGATCCGTCATTTTAGTGGGCTGCGGTGTCAGGTTGTAAGGTCACTGCTTTCACTAGGGTCACCAAGGGTTAATTAGTACTCCAACCAAGTGTATCCGGCATTTACAAATCGAACACAACTCAAAAGGGATTGATTTTCTATTCTTTTCTCAACACCCCAACCCGCAAGCCAGCCTCGATCCGCCATCCCTGTTATCGCAACGTCCAAACATCACGGGAGAATGGCTTTCACCTGAAATGTTCGCCTCAATGATCACTTGTGAGACATAGCTCAATTGTTAGGAAAGCTGATAGATTGTTTTCCATTGCTGAGATGTCGTCTCAATAAATGCTTTAATCAGACAGAAAAAAAAAAAGATATTACTTTCTCCTTCTTCTCAATGTCTTATCCTTTCACGACGTTGGTGATCATGGCTCTCCACAATTTCCTGTTCTTCGTAGCTCTTAGTAAATTATGACATTTTGCTATCTCTCCCAAACCGTGTCCTGTCAACCATTTACTTGCGCGCTGTTTTCCGTTGTCTCTCTGCCTGATATTTCTACCTCAACCTGTAGCTAATGTCTGGCGATTATGTGGGAGGTATTTCGGGGAGGTGTTTCTGCCGCACCCTGTGAACGATTGCTTGCCAGGAATATATATTTTTTTTAATTCTTTCTCGTGTTGTTAATATTAGGTTGGTGCAAAAATAATGTCGTTTTCTCACATATGTTACTATGTGAGAAAACGACATTATTTTTGCACCAACCTAATATATGGAAAGTTTATAAGAGATTTAAGAGAGTTTAAAAAAAAATTGGAATTTCTCAAACTGTCCTGTGATTGTCAAATTTTCCAAGCCCTCTTTCGTCATTATGTTCCGAAAAATTGCAGCTCTCTCTTCCTGATGTTAAGTAAAAGTGTCCTTTTGTTTGTCTCCATTTTCTCTAAAGCTTGGTCGTTGCACACCTATTTTCCCTATGGGATTCTCGGGATCTATGTGTAAAACCACATTTCTGTTACTTCAGATCTCTTCTTTATCTAAGAGGAGATTGTTCCACATTCACTAGCCTGATAGAAGGAACGGTATTCTGTCGATGTTAATTCCTCTTTTCTTTGTTTCTAACAAAGTTTTCTTACCTCTTAATATGTTCACATCTGTTTATATTTCTGAGATGAGGTATTGTAAATATTTACATCGTTCGGATTGTTGTTCTCATCTTTGTGGACATATTCACGACGTTTCAGCCATTGTATGCTCCAGCCATCATCAGGATCGGTCTATATTTCTGAGATGAGGTATTGTAATTATTTACATTGTTCAGACTCTTGTCTTCGTCTAATTTTATTACCATATTAACGATGTTACAGCCGTTGTATGTTCCGGCCTTCTTCAGGATCTTTCTATATAAACATAACATAAAAGTTATATTTAATATCAGTCTGTATTTCTGAGATGAGTCACTGTACTTATTTACATTATTTACATTGTTCCGACTGTTGTTCTCATCTATTATTGATGTCATATTAACGACGTTTCATCTGTTGTATGCTCCGGCCTTCTTCAGGATCTTTCTATATAAACATAACATACACGTTATATTTTAATATCAGTCTTTATTTCTGAGAAGTGGTACTGTAATTATTGACATTATTTACATTGTTCGGACTGCTGATCTCATCTATATTGCCATATTCACGAAGTTTTGAAAATTTTACGGCCCGGCCTTCTTAAGGATCTATCTATATTTCTTATAAGATGTATTGTAACTATTTACATCGTTCGGACTTATCATGTCAACTTTATTACCATATTCACGACGTTTCGGCCGTTGTACGCTCTGGCTTCTTCAGGATCTGTCTTTATTTCTATATACTGTAACAATTTACACTATTTACATCGTTCGGACTGTTGTCCTCATCTTCATTGCCATATTCACGACCGTTCTGCCGTTGTACACTTCGGCCTTCTTCAGGTGATAAACGTTAGAATTTCGAACCGGGCCGTTTATTTAGTCCACGGGAGTACATTGCGCTAGTTCCACGTGCCATGTCATGGTATCCACTCCTGTAAAGGCTCGTATGATTTAACATACGTTTAAGAAGGGATATCAAGGTTTTTTTACAAGTATCGAAAAATACTGAAAGAGACTCACAGCTTTACCTTCATATACAGGCGCCTAGATTCTCGGATAACACGCTGAAAATGTAGATCCGGGCTATTCAAAGTGTGGTACGCCTACAGGTGAAGTTATGCGAGTTATCATCTGCCGGTTGACGGAGAGTTTCCAGGAAATAAAAAAATAAATAAATGAATAATACTATGAATGTCTAAATAATGCTTTCTTGGGTTGTTATTAAATAATTATATGATAGAAATATGGTACCGGTCCTTGACACACTGGAGAGATTTGTTTCGTCAATGATGACTGGCCTTAGAAGGCATAGGACATCGGGTCCTCAGCATTAGTACAGATACGTTCAAAATGACCCTGAAATAGGACTTAACAAAAAAAAAAAAAGTTGTAGAACTTACCAAAAAAAAATTGAAAAATGCTGCCAATACGCCATATCAGATAGTTTGGTTTGGTTTGTTGTGTTTTATGGCATATCAACTTCAATGGGTTATTTAATGCCAACTTTTTTTTTTCCGGTAATATTTTGTTTTATCAAAAATCTATCTCTGGTAATATTTTTTCCTCAAAAATGTATAGCTGGTAATATTATTTTAAAACATGTATTCCTGGTAATATTTTTTTTTCTTTAAAAACATATTGCTGGTAAAAAAATTTTTTCAATGTTTTTTTTTTCTTCAAAAATTTATTTCTGGTAATAATTTTTTACAAATTGATTCTGCTATTAAAACCTATTTTTACACTTTTATAATGCTTTTTGCCTCAGTTTCGGGGTTAACTATTTGGCCATAGCTGGGACCCTAACATATGCTACCACCCCGGGTCAGGGTGGACCAGGGAAGACCAACAATTAACAGGTGGTTCCATGCTCCTCAAACCTCCTGATAAGAGGCCTTGCTGCTGGACGTAGTTTATCGTATTGCCCAGAACGCGGATGTAGTTTAACGTCTTACCGAGGACTCCAGATAGTTTGAAAATCAATTAATTAGCGTAGTATAGCAGCTGATCCCATATCTGAGCTAATTCTAACAGCTCAATCGAGGAAAGACCGGCTTGTAACTTTCAATAGTTCCTTAACAGTCACAATGAATGGCTAGACTCCTAATGAAACTCTTTGTTTTGAACATATTTTGAGACTATAGTTCACCAACAGACCTCAAATGGAACTGATATATACGATTAATCGCGAAAGACACTTTACACCACTGCAAAAGTGCTTCACTCCACTTTCTCCAATCAATCTTAACAAGATTGATTGATTCATCCATACCTTTTCTACAGCTTATCAACGCATTGCAGGTTATTTAATGTTAAGATAATATTTTTGTAGATTATAAGAAAACTGTTATAATAATAACGGTTTAAATTTATTGAAAAAAAGTTTGGAACAAAGTAACTATAAACAATTTTTGTTATATATATATATATATATTTTTTTTTTGTTATCTTCTGCCAATGATGGAGAAAGCATGAACTCGGATCACCGATTTAATGCTTTCCAACGGTTTACTGATAGCATAAGAAATTTAAAACAAATAGCCGCCAAGTGGTTAGTGATTTGTAACATTAAATACTTCAGAAAATATATAACTTTTTAACCATTTTCCCCTAAATTCTCGGTTGGGCTCATTGATTTGGACATCTATTGGAACTCAAACTCCATACACACCTCAAGTGGAGGTCGTATACACGATCCATCGCGAAAGACTCTGGGGAGAAATGGTCACCCTCTTATATGTCTCCAGAAAGTATCTGATCTCACCTGAGAGGCCGTATCTTTGAAAGAATCAGATGAGAACGACAAATAGAATTTCTGCTGCCATATCTGGCATAGGACAGCTCAATCCTCTCTTACCAGACATCCCAGAGTTCTAAAACGTTTTTGCAAGCTTATACGCGATGAATTACTTTCCACCCTAGAAATTCATTCTGACAGACGCAAACCCATCTTTAGTCTATAGCTATTTTCCCTGAAAACATACTGATGAGTTATATTAACTAGCTTCTCCAGATCAAACAACTACAGATAAAACCCATCATGACATATACACAGAAGTGCCCCATTTACATTCCCTTCGCATTCCACCAGTAAGAAGGGAGTTCTATTCGGATAGCTTCTTCCCGAAACAACTAATTTATGAAACAGTATCTTGAGATGATACTTCCCGGAACACTGTAATCTTAACTACTTCGAGTCTAGGGTAAGCCGTTATCTCCTGAAATTTACTGGTTCGTTTTCTGTGGCTTATCAGCCCTTTGCAGATTATTTAAAGCCAGAAAATATTTTGAGATTATAAGAATATGTTTTGGAGATAATAAAGTTTTAGTGAAAAAAATGTCTTACTAATTAACTTATAGATGGGGGAAGATGAGATGGTTTCATACCATTCCCAAGGATATTTGAGCGTACGTGAATATAACGAACCAGACAAGAATTGGAACTCGACTCTCCGATTAACAATTCCGAGCCGTTATCTATAACACCACCCATACATCCAAGATAACAGCACCTGATATTCCCAAGTGGTCACTCTGGTAATGACCAGGCTCGCCGTTGCTTAACTTCGCTGATTGTACGGGAACCGGTGTTTTAATGTGATATGCCCGTTAGCCTTAACACAACAGAATAACATCGGCTGCTCGATAAATGAATATCAAACGTTTCCTTATAAGGAAACGGTTATTATTACAAATACCATTACACTCGGATTCATGTTTATAAGCTGCAATTATTACCCTTTCCTCGTCATATGTTCATACGACAACCCCATATAACAAAACACGACCATAAGTGGCTCTTGGGCCTTATACTAAGTGAATATGCTTTAAAAATTTTTTGGACATGTGAAAACATTCTCCCTGGAGTTATTCAATCGGCAATGTGATATCATTTTGTGAGTTTTTGAAAGTGTGTGATCGTATCATTAACAATAGTGAATAGATGCTTCAGTTGCGGTGTAAGTACATTTGGCAAAATCTGCTGTCTGTAAAACAACGTTCACCAATTCAAACAACCGTTTTAATTTCCTTTCTTTTAAAGACGGTCAGTTTTAGATCCATTGTAGTGACAAGGTGTAATCGTTTTTTTTATTTTTTCCTCAGATTAGGTCATTTGCAGGGTGCTGAAATATAAAAACTATTTTCGAGGTGTATGATGAAATTCGTTTGGCCTGAAAACATCAGATTTTTATCACGCAAATTCACTATTGTCTCGATTGTCGATTATTTGTCCTACAACCATTATCTGCGATGGGCGTTACTTCAAGGAAACGTACGAAAATTATAACACTGCACAAACACACTGGTAAGATTTGCCAGTGAGCAAATCAAAATACTATAGACTGTCCCGGAAACTCCCCTGATTTAAATCCAGTTGAGAATCTGGCGTCAATCTGCAAGAAACGACTTCGTGTAATGGACATACGAAGTACTAACATGTGCACTGGGTCATACTCCATTAGAAAATACGAAACAAGATAATTAATAACGGAATTATGCATTTTGTTTCAGTTAACTTGCACTTTGCACAAGGATATATATATATATATATATATATATATATATAT
>OZ010605.1:63067227-63117227 GCA_963932145.1 Acanthosepion lycidas | reverse complement strand
GAGGAACTTAGGTCTCACCTATGGATGACGAAAGAATGAGGGAGGGATTAAGCAAAATGAGCGTTTTGTGATGGGTCTTAGACACGAAGTGCAGAACGGGTGGAACTATGTAATGGGGTTCGTCTAATCACTTTCCTGGAAATCGCGATAATGCAGCGAGATGACTGTTAAGTTTCATCTAGGGGAAAATGAATAATTCATCATCCACAAGGACGTGGAGACGCTTTTGAAATCTTTCGAGACAGAAAAGTTATGAGTGCCCATACATGTCAGCAGTCCTTCATTTTCCCGCCTGATCTGACGGGTAGCACGAGCAATCACCCACAGATAACCGACCATTGTCCCAGCAGCTTCAGCAATGGTTTCTATGTACGAGTTCCACTTGATTGGGTTGAGTTTGTCTCAAAGGACGCTCAAGGGACGGGGCTTCCGTGAAGGAACATTCATTCACCAGTGGAGATGGAATTTCTGGGTCTAATCGGCAATAATTTCAGTTGTTTCATTTTCGGGTCATTGAATACCAAAACGTCAGTTTGTCTCCTACTGCGATGTTAGAGCGTGTTCAGAAAAAAGATCAGCTGCCAAGCTCTGGTCATTTAGAATTTTGGCGATGCGCCCATATAGAGTTGTGTCATCAGCATAGATATTCACAAATGATCGGAGTATACTCTTAGGCAGATCATTATACAGTTGTATCATCAAAATAGCTATTCACAAATGATCGGAGTATACTCTTAGGCAGATCATTATACAGTTGTATCATCAAAATAGCTATTCACAAATGATCGGAGTATACTCTTAGGCAGATCATTATACAGTTGTATCATCAAAATAGCTATTCACAAATGATCGGAGTATACTCTTAGGCAGATCATTTTTATAGAGTAGGGACAGTTTTAGACCGAGAAGCAAACCTTGGGCACGCCAATGTTGATCGCTTGATCCTCTGAGGACTGACAATTAACAACTACCATCAGTAACCTACTCGTTACGAAGGACTTTATAACGATGAGGACTCTTCCAGTGTTCCCATAGCTAGAGATCCCGTGCAGTCACCCTTTAAGTTACACTTTGTCAAAGACCATTGGAATTTGTATTTGTTGTCTCGAATCTTACTCATTCACTAAGTAATTTAGATTTCATCATTTTGCTCTTGAAATGGTTAAGCGTAACCGTAAATTCTATGCTCATAATTTTCTGTTTAGCACTTCTCCCTTGAGGAATTCTCTTTCTTACAGCATCGCTTTTGCCAAAAAAAAAACAAAAAAACTAAGATCAAAAACATTTTACATAGATAAAGTTATTCGTAATGTGTGGGCTGTACTTTGTGAAAACATTGATTGTATTTTTTGAAGTCATGGGCCAAAAGGAATCCCTTCAACGTGTCTATGGGAACCTTTTCCAATGGATCCGAGGGCTCAAACCACAACAGCTATTATTGTTGTCCTCATTTGCCACATTTGTGAGATTTCCACTTCAAGATCTTTATATTTTAGGAGTTTTTTAAAGATATTATTTTTAACATCATTGTTATATTACCTATGGTTACTGGTGTATACTTATTTCTTTCCGTGTCCCGACCAGAGACTTAAGGTCAGAATTGGCATCATGACATTTTCCACTGATCAGTTTGGAAAAAAAACCAAAAAACCAAAAAACCAAAAAACCAAAAAACAAAGATAAGGCATGGACTACCAGGAATCCCTTCAAATCTATGGGAACTTTTTTTCCAATCAATCCGAGGGATCAAACTACATCTGGTATTGTTAATGTCTCCATGTGCTAATTTTGAGATTTCAGATGCAAGGTCCTGGTATTTTGATAATTTTTTTTTTTTTTGAAGATCTTCAAAGATATACCGAGGTCTGCAGGGAATATGATCGTAATAAGGAATCACATTTTGTCTTTGCGGTTTACACAAAAACACACACACACACACACATATATATATATATATATATATATATATATATATATATATATATATATATATATATATATATATATATATTGCATGCGTCTACCAATTATATAAAAAATATACAAAGAATGTCTTTACCTCAATTTTTATACAAGAAACATCCGTAGATATTTACTCTCAATATATTAGGTTAGTGCAAAAATAATGTCGACATTACTTTTGCACCAACCTAATATATATATATATATATATATATATATATATATATATATATGGATCATTTTTATAAAAATTAGAATTAGTATAGAAGAAAAATAAATTGAACATAGAATAGGCTGCGCTAGGTGCAGTTTGATCTAAAATTGCAAATTCTTACGAAACTTAAATTATATATATATATATATATATATATATATATATATATATATATATATATATATATATATGTATATATATATTCATACATGTTTCATTAAATAATATAGACAAGTGTTGTCTATTTATTTTATGTAAATACTTTTCATAACGTCTGATAAGCTTAATAACATTACCATTAAAAGATGAAAGAAAATCACAATATTGATCCATATTTTTTAATCCAATCTAAGCTTTCGGCTTACATAAGCCATTATCAAAGATTTCAATTACTGTACAACATATTAAGCAATATACGGACAAGACAGTGATGATAGTCTGTTATTGTTTACATGGATGATTTCCAAGCAACGATAAACACGTGCATATAAGACGCTAGAAATATATATGTATTCATGGACCATTTAAAAAATAGTACAGGAGAAAAGTAAATCGAACATAGAATAGGCTGTACTAGATGTAGTTTCACCCCAAATTGAAAATTGTTACAAAACTAAAACAATAATCTAAAAGTACTAGTCATATTCTTAAACAGCGTTCTTAGAAAATTTCATAAGGATGCCATTCACCATGCCGATACCGTTCAGAAATATGTAAACTCTCAACTGTGTACAACCGCTTTCTTAGAACAATGTTCAAAAATGGCTTTTAACCTGTGAAACCTAGATGGTCTGGTGCTACAGAATCACAAGCAAAGAACGGTACAAGATGGCAGAAAACACATCATTGAGGGCTTACAATTGGGTAACAACTAAAATGGATGTCACCTGTGGCGCTAAAAGAAAATAATCTCTTAATGAAGATGTTGACATTCTACATTACTTCAAACAAAAGTTTAGGAAGGAAACTGAAAAGGACGAAAACTGTTACTAGACTTGAGAAACATATTTACATGAAAAATTGTTTAAAGAGACAGATTTGACAAATTTCAACCAACAGCCGTACTTGGCTGTCGATGAATGAATGCCAAATGTTTCCTTATAGGGAAACGACTAATATTATCATTACTATAGTTTAACTAATACATATATGATATATTCAGTTGAAATTGTTGATCTCTCTTGATTTCTTCGTGTGATTTTTTTTCACTTTATTATATTTTGGTAAGTTGGTTCTGATATTATTGAAATGCAAGCCACAGATTGTGTCAGTAACACTGGACGAGAATCCCGTTACAAAATCCTGTCAGCGTAAAGATGCCAACATTAGCGAAAAGAATTAAAAAAATAAACCAAAGGCAAGATCCAAAAGAGATACAAAGAATTGTCAAGGCCTAGCATTAAGATTATTTTTCTTTTCTTTTCTTTTTTGTTTTGTGAGGGTTTTCTAATTATATAGGGAGAAACGCGATCGGGAAAAGAGATAGGCGGAAAAAGAAAGAAAGTATGAAAGAAAACAGAAAAAAAAGAGCCAAAAGAAAGGCGACGAAAAAGAAATAATAATAATAAAAAAAAAGGAAAAGAATAAGAAAGAAAGAAGATAATCAGGAAATCAACTACGTGAAAAGAAAAGGGGAAACAGAAAAGAAAAAAAATCAAAAAGAGGGTAAGTAAAAAAACATAAATATTAGGTTGGTGCAAAAATAATGTCGTTTTTTTATGTTAAAAATACGGCAAAAAACGACATTATTACGTCATTATTTTTGCACCAACCTAATATATATAAGAGTATGTAAGCAAAGAAATGGATATAGATCCGACAGTATGAGGAAAAATATACGGAAAAAACAAACAAAAATCCTTATATGCAATTATGCTGTTTTAATGTTAATATAATGTCAACGTCAGACGTTTCGGTCTAATAAACCATATTCAGGATATATTCATAAAATATAATTAACATTAATTGTCATGTTGAATTGATAATGTTAATTATATTTTATGAATATGTCCTGAAGATGGATTATTAGACCGAAACGTCTGACGTTGACATTATATTAACATTAAAACAGCATAATTGCATATAAGGATTTTTGTTTGTTTTTTCCGTATATTTTTCTTCATATAAGAGTATATAAATATTAGGTTGGTGCAAAAATAATGACGTAATAATGTCGTTTTTTGACGTCAAAAAATACGTCAAAAAACGACAATACGACGTCATTATTTTTGCTAACAAGCTAACATTACGTGCGAACTTGAGAATCCAGTTCCTCATCAAATTCATTCCCAATTACCATGCATATATATATATATATATATATATATATATATATATATATATATATATATATATATATATGCTGCTTATATTTTGGAAGCATATTATCATTGAAACAAATTTCATTGGATAATTTAGACAAGTTGTGTCTATTTATTCAGGTTTTTTGGTAAATTATTAAAGGAAGAAAAAAATTACCGTGTTGTTACATATTTTGTTTACATTACTTTCGACATACTGCAATGTCATCATCAGAGAGTTGTTTATTACCAGACAAACATTGTAGTGTTCATCCTTTTCAAAAACAAAATTGCTGTATTCATGTAATCTTTTTCTTCCTTTAATAATGACAGCAAAAAGCTTGACCATTAATATGAAAGTATCCAATTGAATATAGACAAAACTTGCCCAAATTATTCAATGAAACATGTCTCAACATATATCGATAGCCATATTGATAGTTATAGGACACAATCTGTCCTGCTATTTACTCAAAGTTGGCGGGCGGTATGAAATGGCTTCACAACTTTCCCAAATGTATTAGCAAGTAAATGAATGCAATGAACTTAGCGGGAATTCGAACTCAGACCTCCGATTTCTTAATCCTAGTCGCAACACATTTCTCCACCGTGCCTTCGTTTTGGAAAAGAGCAACTCTGTTCAACATGTCCAGAGAGTAGTTTTGGTAACCATATAGCATACTGTGCACCAGTCATCTGTATTCGGCTCTCCCCACCCCCCAAAGAATGATTGGTTCTGTACAAGCCTTCACCCCTATAATCAAATGATATGTACAGGTGTAGTTTGGCTGTTTGGATCTAAAAACTGACCTGCTTGACCCTAATGCGTCGTAAACGACGGGAGAGTTCAGTACACCTTATATATATATATATATATATATATATATATATATATATATATATATATATATAGGGTGTCCATAAAGAGTGCACTTTAAAAAAAATTAACACTTTATTTGTATTTGCGAGGGAAATAATTTGTAAAAAGAATTAGAAAGAAGTAAATCTATATATTTTGAGGTTTTATTGAAATTTTATTTAAGTTTCCATATGTCCTCCATTATTAGCAATACAAAAAGTAATACGATTTTGCAGTTCACGGAAAATATTTGCCAATTGATTTACAGTAATGCCTGAAAGCACTTTAGTTATATCAGCTATAAAACTCGGCACATTAAACTTTATAACATTTTTTTACAGATTATTTCTATCGAAAATACAAATAAAGTTATAATTTTTTAATGTTCACACGAGCTCTATGAACACGCTGTATATATATATATATATATATATATATATATATATATATACCGACACAGAAATATATATATATATATATATATATATATATATATATATATATATATATGTATGTACTTACACAGAAATACATATATGTATGTCTGTATGTGGTGTTTGTGTGTGTGTGAACAGTCAATTGCCGATACCCCTTACGGAATTTATAATTATTTCCATCTGACCATTGTTATCACATGAAATAAATAATGTTTATTATTCTTGTTGTAAATTCTTAAGCACAAAAAAAAAAATGTATAAATTAATTTTTATCATGTTTCTGTTTTGTTATAATTGTATTCATTGCTTTTTTAAAACAGTAAACATTGCCAGGGAGTAAATATAGTTAACATAATAGCGGTGACAAGGGAAAAACTGTCCTTTTGGAACGAATGTCCAACTTTGCCATTTAACCAATGTTAATTTAATACTATCATAGAAAATATTTTCCAGACTATACGACTTTTCTTCAGTGGATACTTTTCAAACTGACACCGTCAACTGTTCTACCTTAGTCAATCCTACCTACTCCTGGATTCTGTGTAGCTTTGTGACTCATATTAATCCAAATACATCCTACAAGATATATCATTTTCCTCAGTGTGTATATATATATATATATATATAATCGATTTACAATGACTGTTATCGATTATAAATTGTAGTGAGGTCACACGTTAAAATTTGACATTTAGCTACACACATGTGTTAAAACTTGTGACGTTCATTCAATATATAGATTTTAAAACCAATGACATTTAGCGATAATGTGGAAACACACACACGGTAAGATGGAGGTGATATATGTTAATACTTCAACATTATTTAGAAGATATATATGCTATCCTCGTTTAAATTTATTCAATATCGTTCAACACCCTTTGTCAAGGTGGGATAGACCCCCCCTTAACTTTCATCTATCACGATGGATGGAGGCTCCTTGTCATTAACGTCTAGTGAGACTCAAGTTCATCTCGGACCTAAATTGAATCTCAAAGTAGTCGCTATCCGTTTATCTAGCGAGGTAAAGGTTGCCCTCTCTTTGGTCAAATTTTAGAACTTTGGTGATTGAAACTGGAGCGAACTCTCCAGGGTGCAAGTCTGGGCGATGATAGATGGAAGCCTTACGCTGCCCAGAGTACATGACCCCCTTTTCGTCAAGATCAAAGGCATACGGGATATTAAATTTAGGAACAGCTTGCTTGCAGCATTTGCCGGAAAATTGTCAGTGTTGACAGTCAACCGGTTTCGCGGCTTCACTCTTCAGTTTTCTGTCGGGATTTAATTCCATAGCAGTTTCCATGTTTGGATATGACCGCAAGGCAGGGGAAGTTAAAAATCAATGTTTTCTTTCCCCTAGATTGACTCCCTCCATGGGCCGTTGAGCTTCACTTTATATATAACCTATATATATTGCTACCTATGCTGAAAATATGGTCGGTTTATTTTCCCACTTCATTAAGTATTTGTCTCCCTGTGGTATACCAGACCAAAATTGGAGTATTTCTGCCATACCTGGGCTTGAGTATGCCCAGTTCACCCTAACCTGTCCGTATAGAATCCAAAAGCGTTTATACGGTCGTGTGGGTGATGAAATATTTCCATCCTGCAACCCCTTTCCTACGAACGAAACGTCGCGAACATCTCGCTGTTCTATCGGTATTTACATGGTATGTGTCCTGACTAGCTATATTCTTTTGTCCCACCACCACAGAACTAGGACCCAACATGCCACTTATACAACGGTAAATCATCCCCCGTTCCATTAAGTTGTGGAGTAGCTGAACATCCCCACAAGATGGACTGGTCTAATTTAAACTGCACTCTCTCTTACTGAGGAAGAGGAGTTAACGATTACAGTTAACTCAGCTTTTTCACTCTCTGCCTTCGGGCGGAGATGAACCCATACGAAGTTATGCCAAAGGAGAGTCTCGTCCGGGGAGGTAGACAACTACCTGACCCCGTGTATACGGAATCTGCAAGCGGGCTCTAAAATCGCTCCACATAAAAAGAAAAACTGACCTTGTGCCACATCCCGCCTTGTGGGGAGGACTCCGGTAAATACCGAGCAGTTAACGATTACAGTTAACTTTTCTTGTCGATTTGAGAGGAGAGGGACCCAGACGAAAGTATGAGGAAGGGCAGAGTCTTGTCGGAGGAAGAAGGTTACCCGAACCCTTGTGTATAGGGTCTACGGGGAATTTTGTCCGAAACCACCGGCTCGGATTCGCTTCACATAGAAATTGAACTCGAAATTGTTTTTTTACGTGGAGCGTTCCAAGCCCGTATGATCGGGCAAAAATGGTTCGTAGACCCCGCATGCACGAGGTCGGGTAGCTGTTTACTTCCCCAAACGAGACTTGCCTGGTTTCTCTCAACCCGGAGGCTGAGAGTCAACAAGCACAATTAACAGTCATCGTTAACTGCCATCTCTCAGTAAGAGAGAGTGCTTTTAAAATAGTCTTAGACCAGACTATATTGCAGGACTGTTCAGTTACCCCACAACTTTCGTATACTATTAATAAGAAGTAAATTCCACTCGAGCAGCGTCTGTTGCTTTGTGGAACAGACTCCCGGCAAGATGTTTTCCCAATCAAGTTTATGGTAAACCGTTATTTTTCAGGCATAACCCCATAAACTTCAATTCATGCATTTTCTTATTAATGGGGGTGGTATCTTAATGAAGATAGTAATGCTCTTATTGATCATACCGTGCAGATAGATGATACTGAAAGAAATGCATGAATCTTAGACAATGTAGTAAGAGAAAGCTGGTAAAAAGACTATCGTTAACAATCGGGGTAGGCAGGCCGAGATACGGGTTACTAAAAGACACGTGAATCAAACCAGTACAGAAGATGAAAGATCTGGATATCTGAACAAAAGACGATGGGCGGTTTGTTACTATGTAAGTGGCATGGCGTGCCCTTTCCGTTACGTTTTTGAAATGGAGGGACCAGAGATTCTAGTTGGTTCGAGCACTAAGTGGAAGAAGCGATAGAGCAGAATAATGAGTCAGCCAGAAGGGCTGGGAGAAGCTTTTGGACTCTAGAAAGGCTGGAGAGCGTGGTCTGGGCAGTACCCGCCCAAACATGACAACAGTACTCCATTTTTGGCTTCAACAAGTTCTTCTGAAGCTAGCAACCTAAAACATTTCCACGTACATTTGTCTTGCTAAACGACTTTCTTAACTAAAGTAGCATTTCTGTAAATCGAAATTTTGGTCAGGCGCATTACACTGAGCAACTAACTTGCTAAGTCTGTTGGTTTGTAAAGGAACATTTTTGTGCGCATATAATCTTTTATTAATTAATCCTGGTTTCTCTCTCTCTCACACATACACATACACACACACACACACACACACATATATATATATATATATATATATATATAGAGAGAGAGAGAGAGAGAGAGTTTCTGAGTTGTCACTTTCAACACAGGAAAAAACAACTTGTGGGCTATAGTACCACTAAGCTGAGTGAACTTAAGTGAAGTTAAAATTTACAT
The DNA here is from genome assembly GCA_963932145.1 of Acanthosepion lycidas. Lineage (NCBI taxonomy): Eukaryota > Metazoa > Mollusca > Cephalopoda > Sepiida > Sepiidae > Acanthosepion > Acanthosepion lycidas. Next base: position 63,107,945 of record OZ010605.1, on the reverse strand, counting down.
CTGTGCTATGATATGTGGTTTTAACGTCATACTTGTTTTTTCTCCTATACTGGTTGCCATCCATAGCTAAAGAGTCTGTCATTTGATACACAGCTGGGAGAAAAACAGATAGATCCATGCCTTTCTAATAGTATATTTATGAAAGTGAATGTCAAGATCTCTAGATGAAATCCGAACTTAGCCCTCTGAATACACGTTCCGAAACTGACGCCATTACTGCAGCTGTACAATATTAGCAAGTAAACGCATGCGTAGTATTGTACACAGTTGCACCGGGACGAATTCTATCTGTTGTGGAGTGTCACAAACAGTAATCATGTGACTATTTTCCTGCAGACGCTTAAGTAAAAATTAGCGCTTACCTTCAAAGGCCAGCAGAGAATGAAGGAGAGAGAGAGAGAAAAAAAAAAAAGAATTCATATTTAACATTCAGTTATTGTGATTAATGTATAGTACACATTGGTGACTAAGTACAAGACATCTCAAAGATATTTATACGAAAAAAAAAACAAAAAAAAAACACCGAATCTTGTGTGTCTGTCTTTAACAGCGGATGTCCTCGGGCAGAAGGTGTTGTACAAGATGAAGGCGGACTGCGTTTGGAAAGAAAAAGCAAACGTTTTCAATGGCCTAGTCACGTACAGATTAGGACAATCGCTACATTTACTTTTTTGTTTTGTATATATATATATATATATATATATATATATATATATATATATATATATATATATATATTTGTATGTATATATATATATATATATATATATATGTGTATATATATATATATAATATATATATATATATATATATGTGGAGGCCTCACACTTATACACTCACCCACACGAACATACACACTTACACACATCATACGCACTCACTCCCTAATGAGCCAAATGATAACACACACCCACAACAATACACACGCTTGCACATATCATACTCACTCACTCCCTAAGAACCAAATAACACACACACACAAACACTAAACAGAGACACATCCCCTCACCAAGTCCAATAAAACTCTCAAACTGACCAGAGAATTCATAGCAGCATCCAGCTCTTATCTCAAATAACAACTTAAAAGTTAAAAGAGACTGTTTGACCAACACAAGGAATGTTAAAAGATTCATGTTAAAAAGATAAAAAAATAAAAAAAACAAATGAAAACTACAGACAAAAGTTCATTTTCTCCATCAAGACATTCATTTCTGTAGTTTAGTGGTAGCAGCAAGCAGAACTATTTCTCCTCCCGATGATGGCCATTTCGGCCGAAACAAGTCGAGGAATCTAAATGGAATAATAATAAAAAAACGAAAGAATATTAATCTACAACCCAGTGTGTCTGAGGATTTTAATTTTTTAATTTTTATTGTTCAATATATATATATATATATAATATGATTCCCGTTTTGGTTCTTTGAGTGGAATATGTGTTTGCAGACAATTCTTTGTGAATTATGGCCAATCATATAAGTATTACTACAATTACTTCCCTTACTCTTACTATTAGGTTGGTGCAAAAATAATGACGTAATAATGTCGTTTTTTTACATTAAAAATACGTCAAAAAACGACATTATTACGTCATTATTTTTCCACCAAACTAATATTTCTAATAAAAGTAATGGGTGACATTATCAAGGTTGCCAATAGGTGCACCTTCTTTGCTTACTGTTGCTACTGCACGAGCAGTAAGGTAGTTATGGGAAAGTGGTTTAGACATATGCTCAGTTGCCCACTCTATTCTCGGTGAGGCCTTGGAAAACTGGACCAGGAAAATCTGAGAAAAAGAACCAAATATTAAAATTTGTTTTCGAATCTCTCCTTGGTCGAGCACCTATTTTTATACTTTTTTATATTTTTTTATTTTATTCTATTTTATTTATTTATCTATTTTAATTTAATTTAATTTTTTGGGGCTGCTTGTTATTATATAAAAAAAGTTGATTATGGTTTAGCACTTTTGTTTGACAAAGACTTTAGATTCTTCGGTCTGTGGATCATTTAGAATAAATTCATATAAGAAAATAAAACAGAGGATAGACTGCGATGACGTTTAGTTTCTCCCAACACCGAAATTGCTACTGAACCAAAATACTAACCTAGAAATTTGTGTTTCGTTATATAACCCACATCAGATCAGCTTTCATGTGGATGCGAACCCATTCAAAAATATCTAAACTATCCTATGTATACCAGCACTTTCTCAGATCAGTGTTTAATAATGCCCTTGAATTAATGAAGCCTGTAGGTCTTCACACGGGCAACCTTTCTACGAACATCTGTCTATATCTCTGCGATGAAGTATTAAGATTACTTGAATTATTTACATTATTCGGACTGTTATCCTCATCATCATTGCTACATTTATAATGTTTCGGCCGTTGTAAGCTCCGCCCTTCTTCAGGTCATTGGAATTTCGAACCGAACCTTTTATTTCGTTCACCGGGGTAGATTGATCTCGTAATTTTTTATTCTTCCTCTTCTTTAGATTTCTTTCTTTATTTTTGTCTTTCTTTCTTTCTTGTCTCATTGCTAATACCTATCTGTCTATATCTCTGAGATGAAGTATTATGATTACTTGAATTATTTACATTATTCGGACTGTTATCCTCATCTTCATTGCCATATTCACAACGTTTTTGCCGTTGTACGCTCCGCCCTTCTTCAGGTCAGTGGAATTTCGAACCTATCCCTTTATTTCGTTCACCAGGGTAAATTGTTCCAGTTCCACGTACCATGCATCTTCCGAATATCTTAGTTATTTCTCTTTAACTCTCTAAGTTTGCTTCACCACTTCTGTGGTCTGCCACTGAACTCACAATTGTTTGGGTCTAGTCACTGGATCTAACCATTTTCTTTATCGACACGGCCATGGCAATCGCACTCAAAGAACTGTAACAAATAGCATTACTTGAGGACTTTGGAAAACAATTAAATTGCATATCAGATGTTCTAAACTAATTTGCAAAATGTCAGGAAGCTACCCTCCCTGATTACCATGTTTGGGTTTATTTTGTTTTATGGCATATCAGCCTGAATGAGTTATTCAATGTCGACCAATTTTTTAGGATAGGTTCGTATGAATACAATATGTATTTCTTTGTAAGAAATCAGTTTTTAGACCAGGTTTCCTTGGCGTATCTTTTGCAAAGAGAGTTTTTGTCACGAGTCAAATGTATCGCAGTTCATTTTTTTTTTAATTCATTGCTTTATCTTTTACTATAAACATCTATTTTTATACATTCATAGTGCTTTGACTCCAGTTTGGGAGTTAACTAACTGCCCACAGCTGGTACCCTAACAGGTGTTACCACCGCAGGTCAGAGTGTACCCGGGAACAACAGCAATTAAGAAGTGATGCTTCTCAAAATCTCCCGAACAGAGGCCTTGCTGCCAGATGTAGTTTATCGTCATACCCAGAAAGACCGTTAACACCATAAAGATAAATAACAGCGGACTTAAGAGACCTATTTTACGAATGAATCATTCTGTATATCATTATGGGGTCTACCCCTTTTTCATATAAGTGGACTCTACCAAGTGTACCTGGACCGCTGCCGTTAAATAACCAGAGTAGTCGTATGACAGTCGGTAGTCGTGGTCGGAGAGTGTGAGAATATACGAACGGAGATAGTGTGATCTTGTAGAAGTCAGTTACAAGCATGTAGACTCTAAGGAAGTCCTACTTCGAGACTATATATATCTATCTGTATTTGCTACTAACCACGTTCCTGTACTTACTAACAGTATTACTCTCTGTATGATTGTGTAAATACATTTTATTTCTTATATTTAATTATTGTATTTGTCATTCCTTGGAGACCGAATTCATCTCGGAATCCACAGCGTATATTTTAGCCCCTAAAAGTACTTTCAGCTCAATCAATGAATGTACAATGTTCTCTTATAAAACAAAATCTAATATTATCGTTAGTATAGAAGCAATGAACGATTGCGGAAAAGAACTCGATGAAAATGATCTACCTTCCAGTATATCACCATACTTGTATATTTCATTTATTATGTGTGTAAATTTTTCAATGCCGAAATCATCTAAGTTTGCCGGAATCTGTAATAAAATTCACTCTTGTTGATTTGTTTTTGTTCAATTTGGCCAGTACTGAATTCACTTTAGATCTTAATATTTCCTTCGATATTTTAAAGGTATTGCCGATTTTCCTCGGTTGTCGTGTAAATGTTACCGATGTATTTATTCAGTCTTTGAAGTATGTTTTTTTTTCTTGATGTTTACGTTCGCTGATTTCTTTGGTAGTGCTATGAAAAGGGATCTACTTCGGGCTTCCAATGTATCACCACTGTTGTATATTTCATTTAATATGTGTGTAAACTTGTCAATGCCTAAATCATCTGAGGTAGCCGACATGTGTAATAAAATACAATCTGCTGCTGATTTGTTTTTGTTCAATTTGGCCAGGACTGGATATCACTTCAGTAAGCAAGGTTCCAAAATCTGACCAAATGGCCAAAGATCAGAATGTTCTTTTTTTAGAATCGCCTCCTAATCGTGTTGAAAACAAATCAGATCTCCTTCGTAATATCTTGAATTTGGTTGAGGTAGTGAATTGATAATGGGAGAGTGGTTAAATTAAATTACTATTAATAAATAACTTTTACTTATGAAATCCTAAAGTTGAGAATTAAGACTTGGAGATGTCAAAATTGAACAAGTACGAAAATTAAATATTTGAAAAGAGTTTTTAAAGAGATAACATATGACACCGCAATCCTAAGCGGCATTGGGATAGCAACGTACCATCCAAAACCTCAACAAAATATTAAGAATCTGATAAATTTTATTATGATAAAAAAAACAGTTGCTGCAGTGCTATTAAATAACAAGCGGTAGACAATTTCATCACAGATAAAATTAAACTCGTGACACGAAAGATGTGGTTACACAGAAGGATGATGAGAATGCCATTGACGGCGCATATAAGCAACGAGGAAGTTTACATGAAATGGAAACAAGAAAGGACAATTACAATCAGAAAAAAAACGTGTTGGAATTACTCTGGACATACCAAATTATGTAACAGCAAAATTGTCCAAATCGTGTAACAGCAAAATTGTCCAAATCGTGTAACAGGAAAATTGTCCAAATTGTGTAACAGCAAAATTGTCCAAATCGTGTAACAGCAAAATTGTCCAAATCGTGTAACAGCAAAATTGTCCAAATCGTGAAACTATTGTGAATAGTTACAATATCTCCTCTCAGAAATGTAGACAGAAGCTTGTGTAAATTCGATGATTGTATAGAGCATAAGAGCGATAGAAAAAGACAAATGTATCTAGGAAATACAAAGAGGGGATGCTCTGTGTCCTTAAGAGACAAGGCATAAAGAAGAAGAAGAAGAAGAAGAGGAAGAAGAGGAAGAAGAAAAATACGAGGAAGAAGAAGAAAAAGAAGAGGAAGAGGAAGAAGAAAAAGAAGAAGAAGAAGAAGAAGAAGAAGAGGAATAAGAAGAAGAAGAAGAAAAAAGAAAAAGAAGAGGAAGAAGAAGAAGAGGAAGAAGAAGAAGAAAAAGAAGAAGAAGAAGAAGAAAAAGAAGAAGAAGAAAAAGTAGAACAAGAAGAGGAAGAAGAACAAGAAAATGAAGAAGAAGAAGAAGAAGAAGAAAACTTCGTGATAGTTGATAGTTATGGTGTCAGAAGTGAACGGGAGACCATCTGAAATGATTGAAGTACAAATAAATAAAAATAAAAATTCTTCAATCAAAAAATGGGAAAATTAATCAGCTATAAATTTACAAAATAAAAACATAGAAAATAATAATAAAAAAAGTACAACAAAGAAAAATTTCGAAAAATATTTGGCACTGAATTCTCTTATAATATAAGTAATTTGTTTTTCTTTTACACTCATTTATTTTCCGCTTCACTTATCTTTTTCTTTTTTAACCATGTCTGTAAAACATCCGCAGTCATCTTTCTAACTTCCGTTTCCACGTCTAAAAAGACTTCCGGTTTCAATGCCTTTTCTCTGCAAATGTTCGTAGTTGGACCATTTGACTTTTTCAAGATTTTGAAAGTAGAAACTAATACTCAGACATTTCCCCCCCATGAACCAATATCGCCGGACAGAAAAGTGGGAGGAAAGTGATTTGGACATTTCGAATTTTACTTTTATGGTTCAGTGAATTTTCTAAATCTCTCTAGGCATAAACTTAGATACACGCTCACACGCACTGATTAAATAAAAAGGTTCACCTACATTTCTAAAAGCGATAAATTTGGTGTAATTATTACGATTAAATTTGGATTATCACCTCGTCTGTGAATGTGAATATATAAAAAGCAGCTCTCTCTCTATATATATATATACATACATATATATATATATATATATATATATATATATATATATATATATATATATATATATATATATATATATATATATAACCAAATGGATAAATATAGGCATATGTAAAAGTGAGCTTTCGTATGCAAGTACAAGACTGGTTGCCATTCAAGGCTATGAAGCCTAGTCTTCCCTACTATGAACCGGTAAGAGAAGTGATGAATTGATACCTTTCCCAAGAGTATTTTCACTATATTGCAGTTCTTTTTATTGTCCTTAACTGATATCCATTACACCACCCGTACATTCATAAGCATTCATATACACATATATGTACTTACAAAGGCATATATATATATATATATATATATATATGTGTGTGTGTGTGTGTGTATTTAGGCAGCAAATTACCTTTTAAGCATGTTTGATTAAATGATTTGCAAACTTTATGCCTGCTTATTTTTAGCATAATCCGTTCATATTCACGGATATTTTTCCCTGTATAACAACAAAATGAAATGCTCTGTAAAAGTAAAAATCCCTTTTATTTCTCAAGTACTTTCCATTTCTTTCTGAGATCATCATCAGAGTTGCAACTAGTAATGCAGACAATTTGTCTAGCTCTGATATCTTTTTTTCTTTTTCATTTAAATGCAACGGCTGAGAGATTTGCTGCAGAGTTCATTAGAAAAAGGATCTACTTAGGACTTCCAGTATATCACCATTGTTGCATATTTTATTTATTATGTGTGTAAACTTGTCAATCCTGAATTCATCGAATGTTGCCGTTATCTGTAATAATTTGGCCATTGATGAATTCACTTCAGATTTTAATATTTATGGTCATTCGATATTTATGAGTATTGCTGGTTTTACAGGTTTATGGTGAAAATGTTACCGATGTATTTTTCCAGTCTTTGTAGTATGCGTTTCTTCGAGTATGTTGTGCAAATAATTTCTATGTTGTATCATTTAAATATTATAGAAAGTATAAAATTCAATTAAAACGTCGTGAGGCTTAGTAATATTAATTTTAATATTATAATTTTTAAATATTATATTTGTATTTTCTTTTTTTATTTATTTTTTTTTACTTTCATTACCCAATCACATATAAGCTATGGCAGGTTTCCTTTTCATTCTTATGGATATGATTTCCGTTGTTCTTGTTTTAATTTTGGAATTGGTAATTGATCCGTAATCTTTTATAGTTGCTTCAAGAGTGTCTGGTTTGCATTAGGCGCCTCCACAGTTTCGCGATGCTTCAGGTTTAAAAAGAATTATAAAAAAATGAAAAATCTTTCTTTTAGTATTAATTGTAAGCTAATAGATTTAATTTCATATTTCCAATAAGTAAAATACTTTGCTTTATTTCAAAACTAATTTAAATTGACAGGAAAGAGTTTTCGTTTTGAAATTACTAAAATTGCTGATTTCAGCGCCATTTTTAGCCATTAATATAAAAAAAAAACTTTCAGAAATAAAATATACTTTTCTTAAACTTTATTTGAGGAATATTAGTTGATATGAAACAAATATTATTTTCTTTAAATTTAAAATATCACCAAAATGCATTTTAACCCGGTAAAATTTGTATATTTGAAGTGTTGACAGTTTTACAGACAGACGAAAGTTTATCATTTTTTTCTACGCAGAATATAAATGTCAAAATTTACTTAAGGGAACATAACATGAGCGCCATTTTATACATTTTTTTTTTTACCACAGAGTAATCTTAAAAATTTTGGAAAATATTATCCATAATCTCATGTTCGATTGAATTTTAGGAACTTTATTTTTATAATTATCGCCCTTATTTTCTAATAATGCCGTGTGTGAACGTTCGTATTTACAAAAACCGGAACGTTTATACGCAAAAAAAATTCAAAATTATTTTTAAAATATTGGGGGTCGACGAAAAACTAAGCTTTTGCATTTATGATTGATTAGTAAATATAGTTTTTACTTAATAACAATATCACCTCACGTGCACAAAAGAAATTTAAAAGATTTAAAACTTTATAAATTATCCTAAATATAATTTTTTAAAAACTGAAAAGGATTCGTGTAAAAATTAATTATTCATTGAAATTGAAATTATTTTAAGAAAAATGTCCATAATATATCCTATTCATAGAAGCAATTAAAAGATTTTCTATTTGACGAAAGTCTTAATTTTATTCCATATTTTTAATTTATTTTACGGTTCAGAGCAGATTTTCGGTAACTGCTGGTCAATTTTTAAAAAATAAAATTGATGATTTAAATTCTCAAATCGGTTCTGCTTTTAACTTATGTAAACCTTAAGTGGGACAAAAATTTAATTCTCGTAATTTCATAAAATTAAATAAGGTGGGGGGGGATTCTGAATGATTTTACTATGATCTTCTAAAAAAAAAAAATCCAAAATAATTTTATTTATTTCTGAATAAATCTTGTAAGCTTCATTAAAATCCTAGAATTATTAGATTTTTGCAAGAATTCCCAGATCTATGTGTTTTTCACCGGAGGAAAGATTTCATATACTAATCTTTGAACGCACCACCACACATCACTGCAGAGGGGAAAAAAGATTTTTAACCAAAATTTGGAGGTTTCTAGAAAGGATAATATATATATATATATATATATATATATATATATATATATATATATATATATATATATATTAATAAACAAAAATCATCTGTTATTTTCTCTTCATAATAACATAAAAATTTTGACAATAAAACTTTGTTTTTTATTAAGTTTAGGACATTTTTTCATCATGGTATGCTCATTTTTTAGCGAATCAATTGGGGTACATAGTTTGCATTGATAGACTATCTTTCTACAAACAATGTCCTTTACTTCGTGAGGTGGAAAAGCTATATCGAATTAATAGCTAGATCTAACACTATGTCTTGCCAGAAGGTTTTTCTCGTCTGAGTTCATCCTTCAAACATACAAATCTACCATTCGCCCTCACATTGAATAATTTTGCCATATATGGTCTGGTGCCCCCTTTGTTTATCTCGAGGTCCTCGACAAAATCCAAAGACGGATATGAAATGTGATAGGCCCTGACCTACCATCTCGACTACAGTCACTTTCTCACAGACATGATATGGCATTCCTCTGTCTTTTCTACAAATACTTTCATGGCAACTGCTCTGACAATCTATTTTCATTGGTTCCTCAACTGCATGGATTTAAGTACTCGGTTGGCATCTCAAGTCCTACCCTTTTACTGTCGACACAGTTAAATGTAACCGCCTCTTCTACTCCAACAGCTTCTTCTCACGCGCTTCCCGACAGTGGAACTCCCTTCCTCTTACTTGCTTCCCTGAGAACTATAATCTTCAAAAATTTAAATATAATGTCAATCGACATCTTTTGATGTCATGATCTTGATCCCCTTTCTTTCTTATCTTTTCCTCAAACACCCCCTCTTCTCTCTTACTTTCACTCGCTGTAACCCCTTGCGTGCTTGTGGCACTCTTGCCTTGCTTGGGGTGAGATGCTTATAAAAAGAAAAACAAGAAAAGAGAAAATGATCACTAAGAGTTTACCTAAAATTGACCTCATCGATATAAATAGTTTTGTTGATTGAACGATGTATATGTATGAAAGTGGAGGCGGGGATTTAAGAATGCAGGCATTGTTTATAATTTATGCACGGACAGTAAACGCTTAAAATATTGGAACGGTAAAATATTTATTGTTGTTTTTAGGCAATTTCATTCAGATATCTTATGCTTTTGTTTTTACATTATTTGAAGTAATTATGTGTATAAAATCGGATACAGAATCCAGACAAATCTTGGAGAATATGACAAATGGAGAAGCGTTTTATTGAAACGAGATTAAGCGTAGGTTCTGCTTTCGATAAATTCGGAAAAATGGGATGAGAATTTACCTTAAATTTAATGCCGAATATCTGGGAGAATGTATAAATAGATTTCAACAAGAACAAGAACATTGTAAAGGAAATTGTTGAGGGGTTCTCCCCTTTTTACAAAAATGGACTCACCCAGTATATACATATACTACTGCAACGTAAAAGACCAAACGAGAGCAAAAGAGGGTGAAGGTAACAGACAGATAGAACGAACGTAGTCTGCAAGAATCACAGTGAGCGAGCACGTAGACTCAGTAAGAAGTCATATAGCGATACTTCAATACCAAAGACTGTATAGATATTTTGCCACTTACCCGTATTCCTGGAACTACTAACCTGCTTTACCAGTTTGTATTATAAAGTTTATACATTATTTTCCTATATTCATTCTTGGCGTTTGTTATTTATTGGTAGCGGATTTCATCTCGGAATCCACAACAGAAACATACATAATAAATATTCACGCTCTTTTACAAAAGTCGCACAAGTTCATTCTTTTCTTCCATCACGAGATAGGCCAGCTTACCGAAAAAATACTAATGATACGTGATTTACACCTGCAGACAAATGCACACGCACATGCCTCTTCCCTTTTTGATCTGATGAACCCAAGGAATGGCGGGACGCGTAATTTAGTTTCAATGAAACTGGTTTTATTGGTATTAGCAGTAGTAGTAGCAGAAAATACCATGTACTAGGTGTAATAATAGTAGTAATGGAAATTGTGATATTGAGTTTTAAGATCATCATCATCCTCATGTTCAAATTCTACTTTCCTTTTTTTGTCGTCATCATCATCATGCATTTATTCTTCTCACCGTCTTCTTTTTCTTCTTCTTTCCCTTCTCTTATTCCTCTCCCTTATTTGTTTCCTCCTCTTCCTTCTTTTCCTACTTCTTTGTTCTCCCCTTCCTTCTCATTATTTCCTTTTCGCCTTTGTCTTCTTTTTTCCCTACTACTACTTTCTCTTCTTCTTTTCCTCCTTCTTCTATTCTCTCTTCTCCTCTTTATCCTCCTCATTCTTCTTTGCCTTCTTCCTCTCTTCCATCACCTCCTCCCCTTTCTTCTTCTTCGTTTTCTTCGTCATTATCCTTATTATTATTCAAAGGCCAATGTAACGCTTTCATGCCTCCCATCGCTAGTTGCAACATCTGCAGAAATGCATACGTATTGCCGACAGCTGATTTTGAAAAGAATGTTTTTAGTCCGTTGCCGATTCTTCTCGGGCTAAATGGGTCAAAAGGATTTCGTTTGAAAAGGGGGAGATAACTGAGTGAGTAAAGTGTGGGAGGATAAGATTAGAGAAAATAAATAAAGAAGCCATTAGGAATGATTATTGATTTAGCCTGTTTGCTCTTCTGACGATGACAAACGACAATAATGGCTTAGAATTCCCATTCAAAATGCAACGAAGCAATCTTGTTTGATTTATAGTCAGACACATAAAAACGGATTTACATAGATAGACATATTGAAAGATGAAAACGGATTTAGATCGACAGATACAAATGATTTACATAAACAATCAGATAGATAGATAGATAGATAGATAGATATGAACAGACCGAGATAGATAGATAGATAGATAGATAGATAGATAGATAGATATGAACAGGCCGAGATAGATAGATATATAGATTGATAGATCGATAGATAGATAGATATGAACAGGCCGAGATAGATAGATATATAGATTGATAGATCGATAGATAGATAGATATGAACAGGCAGATATAGATAGATAGATAGATATCTGGTAGAAAGATAAGCTCTGCCTGTTTGTAGTTAATTGGATTATTTATTAACAGGGAGAATTTTTCTTCTAAACAGATAAATATTAAAGCAGTTTCGGATAGATAGATAGATAGATAGATAGAAGTAGCCAAATTGAGATATATATGAACATATACATGTAGATAGATATGTAGTTAGATATATAAAAGATAGATATAGATAGATAGATATTAACACACAGTGATAGACAGAAATTACAAAACTAAAGATATACATACACACACACACACACATATATATATATATATATATATATATATATATATATATATATGAATAGATGGATAGATAGATAGATATGAACAGAAAGAGATATATGTAGTTATATATGAAGCTAGATATATAAAAGAATATTTATATATATATATATATATAGAGAGAGAGAGAGAGAGTGAGAGAGAGGGAGGGAGAGATAGATAGATAGATAGATAGATAGATAGATAGATAGATAGATAGATAGATAGATAGATACTTTTAACAAACATATAGACAGATACAAACGCTTTAGATAGATAAAACCGATTTGGGATAGAACATTTTAAATATAGAATATATAGCGAAAATATTTTTTTCGTAAGTGTTGGAAATAAAGCAACTCCAGCAACGAAAACAGGAAGTGGCAAAGGGCCATGATCGTCCAGGACTTGAATAATTATATCACATAAAATAAGAAAACTTATTAGTCTAAAACCATTTAGACGTAATAACCCCGATATTTAAATCTGATAAAAGGCCTCAGTATTAGCCACAACGGAGTATCGATTTGTCGTGTACCTAATAACACTGATTTGTTTAATGGGTCATTTAATACCGAAATTTTATTTTCTTGAAAGCTTTGAAGTAATAAAATATGTTATTCTGCCTTCACAATTGAATAAATGGTAGATGAGACTCACCTTTGGTGCATATACATGTCTGTGTGGACATAATTACTAGAGGTCGTGATATATGTATTTTATGTTATGGTTTTGTTGAAATTATATTTTAGAATATAATTTTATTTCTTTAAGGTGTTATAAAATATTATATGGGTAATGTTATGAAAGGGTAATTTCATTTAGGTTGTTTGATTGGTTGATTTTGTTTCGCGGCATATCAACACCTCTATGGGTTATTTAATGTCGAATTCTAAATATTCCGTACGTAATTTTATACATTCAGTGTTTTTTAGATGTATATTTTGTACATCATAAATAGATATGAACAGACTCTGAAAGATAGAGAGAGTGAGGCAGACACACACACACGCACTCATACATTCTTTACACACTCACGAAAAGACAAACACACTGGCGTAGACACACACACACAAACATAATCTAAAATAAAGATAAGGAAAATCCTCCGATGTAAATAGCGTAAACATTCTGTAATTTTATAGGTCCTGTCGTAGCATCTCAGATTCATTTATTTTTCTATCACCGTAACGCATCTTTCTTTTTGCTATAAATATTTTCATGACAATTTTCATGAGGAGCTTTCCTCCTTGATATTTCACCCAATTGAATACCTATAACGATAATGGACTCTTCCTGACACTATAAATACTGCGCCTCTCAAGAGGTATAATGGATGAATGGAGTAACGAGCACCGGGTTATGACTGTTGGACTCTCTGCTTTGGCAGAGAGGAACTCGGACGAAGCTTTGCCGAAGGGCAAGGTTTCGTCCACCCTGAACCCGTCTAGCGGGTTCGAAGGGTATATTTTTGGCCGAGCCTACGGGCTCGGAGAAACCCACTTTAATCTCGGCCTGGTGCCACATATATTCTTCATGGGTGGGGTATTAAATACAATGAAAGGTGTAACGAGCACCAGGTCATGACTGTTGAACTCCCTGCTTTGGCAGAGAGGAACTGGGAAGCTTTGCCAAAGGGCAAGGTTTCGTACTTTGAGGTAGGCAGGCCCTGAACCCGTCTAGGCGGGTTCGAAGAGTATATTTTTGGCCGAGCCTGCGGGCTAGGAGAAACCCACTTTAATCTCGTCCTCGTGCCACATATATTCCTCGTGGATGGGATATTAAATACAATGAATGGTGTAACGAGTCGAGACAATATTAGTTCACTCTAAACCAGACGGACAGTCACTACTAACAACTTCAACTTCTTGTACTATATTTCTGTTGTAATATATCTTTGTTATTCTACTCTTGTGTTCGTGTTGTTCTTCCTTGGTCCTAAACTTGGTCCATAACTGTGGTGCGAGGATATTGGACCATAACAGTGGCGACGAGTATAAGATGAAACGAATTCTACGCGGAGGACAAACTTTTTGCTATCCGTCCGCCATAACATTCTATATCGCCGTAACGTATCTTTCGTCTTTCTTTTTGCTTTAAATATTTTCATGGCAATTTTTCGGCCTTGGTAGCTCAAACGGATGAATTTTTTGATTGGTTGGTTGGTTGATTCTGCTCAGCGGCATATCCGGACATCTATGGGTAATGAAATGCCGAAATTAATTTTCTACGTAATATTATGCTTTCAACTACAGATATCCTGTACATAATTTTATACTGTCTGGATAAAGATATATATTTTTTTAGATTTATATTTTGTTCATCAGAAAGATATTGTTAGCAATTTTACTATAAAAATATTTCTTATAGTTTTCAGTGTTCTTTGCTAACAAAGAAAATTGTACTGAGCTGCTACATGACACCTGTCCTCCTTTACGGCAGCGACTGTTGGACGGTCTCCTCAAAGATGAAGAAGAAACTCAAGGCAACCGAGGTATGATTTTACAGAAGAATGGTAAGGATATTATGGATCGATCGTGTGAGCAACGATGAGGTTTTGGAGAGGATGAAAACAAAGAGGAAGCTTATACTTAACATCAGGAAGAGGCAGTTGAAGTTTCTGCGACACGTAATGAGAAAGGAGGGCTTGGTGAATCTGATATTCATGGGTCGAATAGAGGGGAAGAGAGACAAGGGAAAACAACGGATGATATACCTAGCGGAGTAAAGCAAGTGGATGACAGACCAAGGCCTGGAGGAAGGAGCAAAGAGACTAAGCTTATTGAGAGCTACAAGGGATAGGGAGAAGTAGAGAGCCGTGGTCGCCTACGTCCTGAATGGACATGACACAAAAAAAGAAAAGAAAGTGTTGCATTGATTATCCTTTTAATAGAAATATGTATGGTTGGTAATTTTATTATAAAAATGTGTTGTTGAATTTGGTTTGGCGTTCATTGCTTTCACATAGATGGAATGAGAATAAGTGATACCACCTCGGTTCAGTGGGGACCTATAAACAACAGCAGTTAAGAGGTGGTTCCACGCTCCTCAATACCTCCAATCTACCGATCAGAAGCATTGCTGCATGATGTAGTTTATCGTCATACCTAGGGTGAAATTAATAAGAAATCAATTCGTTACAAATTGCTTGTAAAACTTGAATTTTTGTTTCCAAGCGATTGTCGATTGCAGACACTGAAAGTAAACTAAAAGGACCCATACAGAGGGTAGCAAAGGAAAGCGAGAAGAAAGGACTAAGCATCAATTGTAAGAAGTCAGAACGAATGGTTCTCAATAAAAATGAACTAAGAAAACTGCGAACTACCAAGGTACCCAAATCCAGTAAGTACAAAAATTAAGGTACCAAAATCCAAGAAGTACAAAATTTAAGGTACCCAAATCAAGCAAGTACAAAAATTAAGGTACCAAAATCCAAGAAGTATAAAATTTAAGGTACCCAAATCCAGCAAGTACAAAAATTAAGGTACCAAAATCCAAGAAGTACAAAATTTAAGGTACCCAAATCCAGCAAGTACAAAAATTAAAGTACCTAAATCCAAGAAGTACAAAATTTAAGCTACCCAAATCCAGCAAGTACAAAAATTAAGGTACCTAAATCCAAAAAGTACAAAATTTAAGGTACCCAAATCCAGCAAGTACAAAAATTAATGTGCCAAAATCCAAGAAGTACAAAACTTAATGGACCAAAATCAAGCAAGTGCAAAAATTTAAATATCTCGGGAATGTTTTAACGTTCATTCGAATAGCGAAAGATGCCTTCCAAATGAAAAACTTAAGCAAATTATTAAGAAACAGGAAATTCTTATTAGAAACTAAGAAAAATATTATGGAATATTACGTAATATCAGCTCGTTTGTGGAACTCCGGCTCTATGCTATCCAGTCAATTTTAATCTTCAAGTCGAAATGAAATGCCAATCGCTATCTGCTGTCTTTCTTTCTGATACATCTTGCTTCTTAGTAATGTTTCTGTTTTCTAATTCTTCCACACACAGTAACTCCTGTCGTAGCGACTTTACTGTCTTGCTTGGGGGTAAATTCGATTTTGAGAAAAGAGAGACGAAGCAACAGAAGGATGCTGAGAATATGATACACTGAACAAATGAGCAACAGTGAACTTTTAGAGGAAATGGAAACCTAAAGGACACTTCTACTTACAAGAGACATTTAAAATTTCTAGGGCAAGTAACGAAGGAAGAAGGCTTGGAAAATATAACACACTCGGGGAAGTGTTGAATGTGAGGGACAGAGGAAAAGCAGTGAATAACCTTACTAACGAGCTTGTGTGAATTGATGGCAAATTATTGATTAGGAGAGATAGCAGAAAGACATTCAAAAAATTGTTAAATATTGAAAGAGACATGAAGAGAACCATGGCCATCCCCGCCATGAAAGGACACGAAAAACAGATAAAGAAAGCTCTGTAGATATTAATAATTCTTAAAATGTTGTTATTCATGCCTTTCATCTTTTAATTCCGACTACTCCGACCCTCATTCTACAGTATATTTCTTTTAATAAATAAAATAGTTCAAAAGTAAATAATATGTGCAACGCCGTTAAAAATTGTAGAAAAATTCAACAGATTTAAGCAATATCACTAAAAATCTCAATTCTGAGCAAAAGTAAGATCGCCCAGAAATCGTCTCATTTATGTGCAAAAATACGTACATACGAGCTCCATCTTAAAATTGCCACAATATCATATATTAGCCAATCAGCGACGTCAATTTAAACATAATTAAAATCTTCCAAAAAGCAGATATCCTTCTTATTTGCTACCCCAATTTGAAAGATCATTC
Source organism: Acanthosepion lycidas (assembly GCA_963932145.1). Classification (NCBI taxonomy): domain Eukaryota; kingdom Metazoa; phylum Mollusca; class Cephalopoda; order Sepiida; family Sepiidae; genus Acanthosepion; species Acanthosepion lycidas. Next base: position 63,090,885 of record OZ010605.1, on the reverse strand, counting down.
TAGAAAATTATTAATACATTCCTAAAAATAGATATTAAAATTTGAGAAATATATTTATTAACCAATAAACGTCTGAGTTTAGTAAATCTAACATTTAGTTTCCAATGTTTTTCTTATAAATACCGTAACGTAAATTAATTTCTCAGTTTTCTGTATAAAATTGACTGAGCAGGCTGAAAACTAACTAGTTTTTCGCATGCACAAACTAACTTATTATTTGACTTCAAAGTCTCTTCTTAGAATTAATTAGTGCTTTTAAAGTAAATTATATAACACGAAAAACATACGAGCAAGATATATGGAAACGTGAGAATTGTAACAGTAGTAACAAGTCAGCGTTTTTGGCTGACTGCTAGAAAATGCACGTATACATAACGTAACTACGTAATTCTTGCATAAGTAGTCACAATATATCTTTTCATTCATACTAACGCAATTTATTTCTTTGGTGTTGTAAAAAAGGAAAACAAAATATATTTTCGTTGGACTTGTTTGCAAGGAATTTTGCTACGTGTTTCATTCAACTTCAAAGAAAACAGTTTATTTCTATACACAGTATTAACATTATTGAAATTTGTAGAGGCGTGTCTGAAGTTTATTTCTTTTCTTCGCTTTTCGCACACGTTGTCCTCTACAAATATACGGTTTCACTTTATTTACGTGTAGTGCTCCGTATCCTTTGCCTTGTGTCGAACTTGTTCGCAATAAATACAATTTCTATACAATCCGAATCATTCACACTTCAGCCTAACCCTTCTTATGCTTTCTTCTTTTTAAGATTTAGCATCATTCCATGACTTCCCCGCCTTCTTTCCTTTCCCCTCCTCCCATCACATTCCCTTTCTTCATTACGGTCAGTTGTGGCACGCGTGCCAAATACATATGTCTCCCGGATCAGAACATCTAATTAGTTTAAAGCTACTCCTGTTTATCACCCTGCCCGACCTATCAAGATTAGTCAAAAGCCACCCATTTGACACCAGCCCTCGCTCCACCCACGACCATCCTACCCCAACTGACCCAGACCAAACTGCGCCCGGCAGTTGGTCCAGAATCGATAACTGTATATCTAACGGCATACATAGGGATGAGGATGAGATATGGCTTCCAAACGCGACAAAGACGTAACAATTCCGCAGACGCCCAACCCAGCACCCAGAAGACAATGAGACCCTTACCCGGACCGGTAGCTTGATAAGGCGTTACCCGCAAATGCGAAATGGGAGCCCAGAAGACAGGTTTTAATGAGAAAGGCAATGAAGAAGATTTGTGAACAGCATCTTGTCCAACAGAGCCGCACTAAATTCTGAGCCATCGAAAATGGATCAAAATGTTTAACTGGGACTTTGCAGAAAGTTAGCACACTCATTAATTTTCCACCGATTCTAAATTTAAACTTACTTTTTTTTTTTTGCTTTTATGTAAACATATCTTTCTATGAGTCGTGTCCATTCATAGTTCTCCTATCTCTGCTCAATTCTAGCAGCGTTTGTCAATTTGCCAAAACTCCCATCATCCGTTCCTACATCCATTCACACAATCTGGTCAAGTGACCGGCTGTTTCCCCGATCTTCGACAGGTCCTGTGAGTGCCAAATTCTCCAAAGACGCTATCCTTAATTGGTGTCCAAAATATTTCAGCTATCTGTTTTTGATGTTGAGCAAACATTTCTTTTTCTTTCCATTTTTCTTGATAATGCCGCGTTGCTTACGCACTCCGTCTATGTCATTCTCAGCATCCTTCTGTAGAGTCAGATTACTATTGCTTCTAGTTTTCTCTACGTCAGTGTGAAGAAATAGTTGTAACTATATTACTTGAACTTTTAAGACATATATACATACTTACGACTTACGCGTATGTATGAAAAACAAAAAGAATATAATTCTTTACGTGGAAAATACTTCGAGGGAGTCCTGATAAATATTTTACATATTGAAAATTGTACTGCAATTCATGTGAAGGAAGCTTAAAAAGGCCATTAACTTGGTCTCTAAACAAGTCTCCAAAAACCATGGCGTCCATGAAAGAGAAAAATTAAAAAAAAAAAAAAATTAAATATATATAGTTTCAAAATATATAATAGAGAACTGAAAGGTAGAAATATAAAATATTTGAATGAAATGTTATCCTGTAATATACTTTGATCATTTTAATCAAGAAATAATAATGCCAAATCAAATTTGAGCTCAATACAAAATGACTGTTAATGAGATCCTTGTTCGTCACGCCTGCTACAGATAGATTTTATATTAGGCACCAAGTTTAGTCAACTTAAGCCTCAAGTCTCCTCGTTTAGTGATATCCAGTCGATTTCTTTTCATCAATAACAAATCATTTACAGCACCAGATCCGCATTAAGCTAAATATGAAAACGGAAATGGTAACAATTTTCTTGTCACATTGGTTGCAAGTTTAGACAATGTTATTAAATAAGCAAATACTCTAAATAAATTAACATTTGTTTAAATTATGAACAAATTAACAAACTTCCATTTATAAACAAAAATAAATGTAATAATAATAATAATAATAATAAATGTAATAATAATAATAATAAATGTAATAATAATAATAATAATAATAAATGTAATAATAATAATAATAATAAATGTAATAAGAATAATTATAATAATAATAAATGTAATAAGAATAATAAAACGGTAATAAGAATAATAATAATAAATGTAATAATAATAATAATAATAATAATAATAATAATAATAATAATAATAATAATAATAAATGTAATAATAATAATAATAATAATAATAATAATAATAGCCAACAAAAAATGACATAGATATCAGTAATAAACGATGTGAAAAAGTTGACAAATAATGCTTTGAAATTAGCTGCATATAACCGCATTCGAATCTACAATTATTCCTACTCGTGGTCTCAAGAATAATATGTAACATAACCGTTAACGCGTAAACCATAAATTTTAGGTTAATAAAATACACCTTGCTACCTATAATGCACCACTGGGCAGCTTTATTTTTTTTAATCCCGTGACCAGTAGAACTGTAGGTACACCATGTGTACTGCAGCCAGAGTAGAAATGGCATTTCTTGGGCAAGAGAGCCTTACGGAGCCCAAACCTCTTCAGGCCGATTTTGAATCCAGAGTTTTTCCTTCCACTAGACTGTTTGCCACCGAAAATTATAGAACCCAATCTGTCTTGCTGGGATGGGAGAGAAGATGAGGATTCATACCATTCCCAAAGGTATTAGCACATAAGTGAATGCAATTGATCTTTAATTAATTTTTTTACATCTGTAATTAGATTTTTCTGAATAGGTCTGACACCATGCATGGCACTCATATGACAGTCTCAACCTGCTGTGGATATTTAAGAACATGACTTGAGGTTTTAGGTTAATGTTTTGACATAGTAGCAATTTGCATTGATGGGCAAAACTGCCTTTAGCGCAGCCTATTCTATGTATAATTTCCTTATTTTCTATACTAAAATTGTTATAAATAATCCATATGCTGAGATTTTTTATGTGATTTTCTTTTTTGCTTTTTTATCCCGTACCCCGTAGGGGCACCATGTTTACCGCAGTCACAATAAAACTGGTGTTTCTTGTTTCATATTTATTTCTTTGGTGTTTTTTTTTTTAATTCTGTGACCTGTAGGGTCGTAGGAACACCATGTTTCCTGCAGCCACAGTAGAAGTGGTGTTTCTTGGGCAAGATAGCCTGAAGGAGCCCAACCCTCTCCAGGCCGGTTTTGAATTCAGAGTTTTTCCTTTTCCTATACCAGTTGCTATCCAAGATTATAGAACCCAGTCTGTCCTGCTGTTTATTCATAGGATCCATACCTTACCCAAGGGTATTATCATGTAAGTGAATGTAATGCAGCCAACTGGAATTCGAACTCGGCTCTCCGATTCATCAATCCAAGGCATTAACCATTACTCCACCGTGCCTGTATATAAATAGTCGATCCCAAATAAATTCTGCTAGGAACTCTAATTCTCTCAGAATCGTTTCATTCTATAGGTTGAATACGTCCGGTTTGAAGACACATCTTTGTGTTACACTCCTTTCTCTTTTTGTATAGTTACTGAATTCATCTTCTGAATGTAAACGGTTTTTTCCCAGTATAATTTCTGTATTACTGTTGAGGGGTCCTCCCCTTTTTATACAAATGGACTGACCCAGTATATATATATATATATATATATATATATATATATATATACTACTGCTACGGTAAGACGAGATATATATATATATGTACTACTGCTACGGGAAGACGAGATCGAGAGTCCAGTTCAGTTCAGTTCAGTTCAAAGTGACAGAGTAAAAGGCTGTAGGTAACCGGAAGGGTGAGGTAACAGCATTGTAGGAGTCACCGTGAGCGAGCACTTAGACTCAGTAAGAAGTCATACTGCGATACTTCAATACCAAAGACTGTATATATATTTTGCTACTAACCCGTATTCCTGGAACTACTAACCTGCTTTACCAGTTTGTATTATTAAGTTAATATATTATTTTCATATATTCATTCCTGGCATTTGTTATTTATTGGTACCGGATTTCAACCTGGAATCCACAACAATTACTCTACGATATTCTCTAAATAAATAAAACTTAGCAAGCAGTTTTAACAGTTACTTTTGTGTAGGATATCCACCTCTTTTCCCATAATCTGTAAAACATAGGTTTGTGTTTCCATTGCTCTTTCTTCTGAGCACAGATATCGCATTGCTTATTCCAGTATTCCATACGGCCATATCAAGTTGAAATACCGGTTATCTTATGATCACTAAAGTCAAGCAACCACAAGACTGATCAATACTTAGATGGGCGACAGCTTGAGAATACCAGGTATTGTAAGCTTGGATGTGCTGGTGGCATGACTTATGGCCATATCACATTGAAACATCGTTTCTCGTACGATCACCAAAGCAACATCGAGCCTGGTCACTATCTAGATGGGTGACCGCTTGGGAATACCAAGTATTACTTGGACGTTACAGGGCTTACGGCCATTTCACGCTGAAACACCGGTTCCCTTATGATCACCAAAGTTAAGAAACGTTGAGTCAGGTCAGTACCTAGATTGGTGACAATTTGGTAATACAAGTTGTGTCTTGGATGTGAGGGTGACATGGTCACGAAAATTAAGCAACCACGATACTGGTCAGTACCTAGATGGGTGACCGTTTGGGAATACCAGGTGTTATAGGCTTGGATGTGCGTGTAGTGTAATGAATAATAGTTCGGATTTGCGAATTAGAGCGCCGAGGTCCAATTCCAGTTAGGTTCGTTATATTGACTTATGACCAATACCTTTGCGAAAGTTATGAATCTACATCTTTCCCTGGAGCTGTGGGTTAATTTGAAAGATTTTTATCATTAATTGTGATCTCCCTTCCAAAAGATTTTACCAATCTAAAAATATTTTCTGCCATTAAATTAACAGCTAAAGGTTTGATAAGCCGTAAAAATCGAATCAAACAATCAATGAAATACTGATTAACGTCAAAGACATATTCATTTACATTTATTTACATTCTCTGGAATGTAGATATAAAGAAACTATCGTTGTTACAAAGTGAGGGGTCATTTTATAAAGTGGTTTTAATGTGGAATTGGTCCCTTACTTTATATCCACATTATAAATTCTTGCTTGTTTATCAAATTCAGATTAGGCATGAATCCACTTATTCTCTCCACAGATATGGGCTAATTTGTTAGAGTTGTATCACTAAATAATTGTTATCTCAAAAAACAAAAAATAAAATCTAAAGATATTTTCTGGCATTAAATTAACATGTAAAGGTTTGATAAGCCATAAAAAATTAGGCAATCAATGAAATAGTGATTAGCTCCACAGGCATGTCTTTTAGATTTATTTACATTCTCTGGAATATCAATGTATAGAAACTACAGTGGCCACAAATTGAAGGATCAGTTTATATAGTTATTGTAATGTACAATAGATCCCCCACATTATGTACAATACCTGCCAATACAAATAATTAAACACTCGTGATATTCATGTTAAATGTTATTGCCTTCCAATATTTCATATTGGACATAAACTGTTTTCGTGTCAAGGCACTTGGAGAATTAAAACGCGTGGTAATTTTTAATGGAAATCTGACCGTTGTTATAACAGCAAACCAACCTCAGCGTGTTGTTGTCTTATCAGTTTCACCCCGGTATGCAGCCACTTAGCACCAATTTAGATTTTCCAGACAAAACAAGAAGTCTTCGGAACTGTCTTGGACGTCACACTGGAGGCATGAGAGCATTTCGAAGACATCCAGCGCCGTTAAAGTTTTGGTGCGCATATATCTGTGTAGCATCCGCATTCTTCAGGGCGACCACCTCTCGTAAAGTGAAGTGGGTTCTTAAGACACAGACTGTCAATAACATAGGTACAAGGGGTTGAGGTACGGGAGAATTATGAGGTGGTCGCGGTATGGACAGATGACAGAGACCACGACCAAAGAGATTTGCTGATAAATCAACTAGAAATTATTTATTCATTTCATTAATTGCCGACGTGAAAGAGAAGCAGCGCAGGTGTTATGCTCTGGGGATAGCCAAAAGAGTACACATTTGTTTCATAAACTTTTAGTACGAAATTAGGACATGGGGCGGATCAAAGAGGTAATTACACATCGGGGACGTCCATATTAAAGCAGTGCAGTGATTCAACAATATTTAGTAATAAATGAGAGTTACAGAGGAATTCAAAGTCACTTCAAAATCTCTATCTATAAAAGGCAGGGTGTGTGTGTGTGTGTGTGTGTGTGTGTGTGTGTGTGTGTGTGTGTACCGAATGCACGGCCGCAATTTTCGAAGGATTTGTACCAAAATTTACATGCACATGCTCCAAGTTAGCGGGAAGCCCAAGACCGTCTTTGCATTTCTCAACTCTCATCGACGGTGGAATAATCGATTTTTTCATGCTTCTACGGCAGTTTTCATGTAGTTTGCGGCCATTTTCTACTGGCCAGAGTGAGAGCCTATACCTGGCTGCCACGAATAGGCAGGAAGATTCTATGTGAGAGCCAACAGCTGACTGACACGAATGTTAACTAGCATGCTAGCATGCAAAAACAATCGGTAGCTGCATTCGTCACAAGTGGGAAAAATTTAAATATGCATGGCACTTTATTCTAATTGGCTCATTCGCTTGCTTAAACTCAACGTTGATTCTGATTCCGGAGAACTGAGTTGGGTGTGAAAAAGTATTTGTTGTTAACATTCTTTTTTCATTCGGTTTTTCCAGTTACGAGTCTTTTTTTTAAAGCTGATCATTTCGTGTTCATTTTGTTTAGTTCTTTTCTCGTAACAGATTTAATATTTAGTATAGAGCTTAGAAAAAATTCGCAGTGTGAGATAGGCAAGAAGTAAGGCATGTAGCAACATCAACATGACAAAGAGCACACCTCTAAAGGCAATGAAGGGCAAAAATATTTTAAGTCAAGGGATAGCGATTACTGTATGAGCCGTATGATTTTTTAATCAACCACGGGCAACGCCGAGCCATGCTGCTAGTAAACAATAAAATAAAAGTATATCCAGACTACCAGGCCCAGTATTTTAACTCAAAATTACTATTAATCAAACTCCTATGAAACACAATTAGCAATTACTGAACAATTAAGCAATACCGGATATTGGGATTGTTTCTTTAGGCATATATAATAATAAAAAAAATCGGCCATGTTGAAATCGGACTCGACTCCGTTTGCTGAACCCCTAAATGTTAACCATTCGATCATAAGAACTTCGATAGTAATTATTAATAATAGATTAATTTTTTTTTTTAAGTATTTCACCCCAAGCAAGGTGGCAATACCACCAGCACGCAAGGGGTTACATAGATTGAGACCAAGAATAAAAAGGGGTGTTTGAGCAAAGGATATAGAGAAGGAGGGAGATCAGGATCAAGACAACAGAAAAGGTCGATAAGCCTTACATTTAAATATTTGATGATTATAGCCATCATGGAAGCAAGTAGGAGAAAGGGAGTTCAACAGTCGGGAAATGCGGGAGAAGAAGCTGTTGGAGTAGAAGTAACGGTTACATTGGACTTTTCCTCTGTGAAAAGGTGGGACCGAGATGCCGACCAAGTAGCACTCTTAAATTCATGCAGTTGGGTTACGGTGAAAGTAGCTCGTCAGAGCAGTTGCCATGAAAATATTTGTAGAAAGAACTGTGAGAAAATGACTGTAGACGACATGTCAGATCAGGAGCTATCACAATGTATATCCGTCTTTGGATTTTGTCGAGGACCTCGAGATGAAGAGCAGGAGCACCAGACCATATTTGGCAGCAGTATTCAATGAAAGGACAAACGGTTTGTTTATAGATTTGAATTGATGGATCTCATGCGAGAAAAACCTTCCGGCGCGACACAGAAAACCAACTTTCCACGCGGTAGATGGCGCTATTGCTTCAATGTAGTTTACCTAGCACTTTCGCGAATTTTTCTTTTTAAAAGTGAACATTAAATTTAATTTATTAATCTTAATTATTTGCTTCTTTGGACATAAATTATGTAGAAATTGTCCGAGTGTTCTGTATATCAAGCTCTTTCAGTAATACTTTTAGCAATTATCAAGTTGACTTTTATTTTTGTTTTTACGTAAAGGCGATGATTGTTTTATATATGTAATTAGAGTTATAGGAATGTTTTATTTGCCAAACACGGTTGGTATATTCATAGTTAATGTTACTGAGTGCTGGTCTTTCTTTGTATTAATATATATATGTATATATATATATATATATATATATATATATATATATATATAAAGAGAGAGAGAGAGAGTCGACTATATATATATATATATATACAGAGAGAGAGAGAGAGAGAGGAGATTCGACTATATATATATATATATAGTCGACTCTCCCGTCGAATTCGACGTAGGAGGCTCAAGCAGATCAGTTCCAGGGAACAGACAGCCTGACAACAGCACATGAGATTTGATTATAGTGGTGAAGATTTCGTGCTGGACAATCCACACACGTTTTGAAGGTCCGAATACTGTAGAATAACAAGACAATAAACAGCACTTACCGGTGTAAGAGTCCCAGCTAGCGTCCAGCTGGCAGACAAAAATAAAGCAGGTTGTAACTTAATACAAACCCTGCAAACTAACTGATGAATCAAGCTGGTATTTATATAGAAATACCTCCACTCAGGTACCAGCAGCCAATCACAGCCCAAGCAATGGACTATCCCACTTTAGCACAATGAGATGCTCCATTGCACCATAAATAGTTCTCTTCCTCAAGGTTGGATTACTTTTACCTCAGCTTGCTCCACAACTGAGTGTTTATCTTGATCACGTGATTGTTCGACATGGCGCTGTGAACAGGATTATTGACACCCGAAAATTGGGAACTCTTCTTCATTGAAGCAGGCATATCCACTGACTCGGCCAAAACTCATGCAACAAGGTTTGTGGATGAGAAGCTGACAATCGAGAGCCTTCAAATGCTGGATCGATCTATGCTTAAGGAGCTGGGAGTCACTTTAATTGGAGAAGCCCTGTGTATCATCAAGCAGGCTAAGGAATCCACCACCCAGACAACCCGTATTCAGGCACTAGCAGCCAAGCCTCCTCATCTCAATCTCGAGATGACACCACAGCAATTCAGGAAGTTCCGAATTGACTGGGATGTCTTTACCAAGATGACGAATATGCCAAGCTCCCAAGCTAATATTCACTTATACAATTGTGCTGATGAAGCTGTGCAAAATGCCATAATCAACACCTCCCTGACTTCTTTACCACTGATCCAGATACAGCACACACCTTAAATCCCCTTCAAAAAGGACAAATAGTGGCACTACAACGACCAACAACCCGCCGATGCGACACAACAGGTCAGGTCATTGAAACCCTCCCCAACCACCAATACCGTATCAGAATTGACGGATCAGGTAGAATTACCTTACGAAATCGCCGATTTCTCAGGAAACTGGATACACCAACAATCCCAGTTCCAAGACCTAGTGCCTTACCCGATACCCCTACACCAGTGCCACAAACATTCGACGCTGGAATAACATCAAACACTGCTCAGCCGTCTACAATAACACGGACAAAACCCCCTCGGGCATTGTCCAGACTACTTCCACACAACCAGCCAGGTTTAAAGGAACTCATCCCTCCCCAAAGGCCACTACCGACACGCGATGGGGGGGGGGAAGGAGATGTAGAATAACAAGACAATAAACAGCACTTACTGGTGTAAGAGTCCCAGCTAGCGTCCAGCTGGCTGACAAAAATAAAGCAGGTTGTAACTTAATACAAACCCTGCAAACTAACTGATGAATCAAGCTGGTATTTATATAGAAATACCTCCACTCAGGTACCAGCAGCCAATCACAGCCCAAGCAATGGACTATCCCACTTTAGCACAATGAGATGCTCCATTGCACCATAAATAGCTCTCTTCCTCAAGGTTGGATTACTTTTTACCTCAGCTTGCTCCACAACTGAGTGTTTATCTTGATCACGTGATTGTTCGACACTAAGTGCTACAAGGTCCCCGAACGACCCTCTTGAATTCAGAGTTGACCTTCTCCTAGACCAGTTGCCATCCAAGCCTATAGAACCCATAACTGGAGGAAGAAGAAAAGGATTCACACCTTTCCCAAAGGTATTAGCATGTAAATGAATGTAATGCATTCGAGTCAATCCAAGCCGCTATCCATTACTCGACCGTGCCGTCATATATATATATATATATATATATATATATATATACATAAATATATATAAGAAATATGCTCTTAAGTTGTGCAATATTTATGGAATAAAGTGCTCAATATCAGAGATAGAGCATGTCTAAATATAAAAGTTAACATTGAAGTCAACACTTAGAGGCGACAGACTGTTTCATGGTAAATGCATCTAGCATAAAACAGCCTGTCGCCTCTAAGTGTTGACTTCAATGTTCACTTTAATATATATATATATATATATATATATATATATATATATATATATATATATATATATATATATATATATATATATATATATATAATATATATGTATATAAATATATATATATATATATATATATATATATATATATATATATATATATATATAATTAAGGAAATATATGGATATAGATCCGACAGTATGAAGAAAATATACGGAAAAAACAAACAAAAATCTTTATATGCAGTTCCTAGAATTCCTAGAATTCTTTTTCATTTTTCATTCAAAATACTCAAATTTTAGGAATACGTTTTCACAGCGTCGCCTACGTGACGACAACGTGACCATTTTTAAACGGAACGCTGATCATATAAAACTTTCAGTTATCTGTTTGGATAAGTCTTGTTCTTATGTCCATCGTCTTCGTTGAATTAATAATGTTACTTATATTTTATGAATATGTCCTGAAGATGGTTTATTAGACCGAAACGCCCGACGTTGACATATTAAAATTAAAACAGAATAATTGCATATAAGGATTTTTGTTTGTTTTTTCCGTATATTTTCTTATATATATATATATATATATATATATATATATATATATATATATATATGTTGTGTAATTAGGCAGCAAATTATTCTTTAAACAGATTCCATTAAAGACAGCACACATTATAGGCCGATTATTTTTACTGATCGAATTTCCCAAATAACTTCTAACATAAGTCTGACACATCACTGTGTACACATATTGTCTACATATGCTTTTATGATTCAGATTATGTGGTGAGAACCACAAGAAAACAAAAGAGAAATAACAACAACAAAAGGACAAGAGAAGCCATATTGTTTAAATTCCGCCTATACAATATTAATATTAAAAATTGTGTAACTATTAAGTTGGTGCAAAAATAATGACGTAATAACGTCGTTTTTTTAACGTATTTTTAACCTCAAAAAGCGACATGATTACGTCATTATTTTTGCACCAACCTAATACATCTTTCTAAATTTTATCGATAAGCATTTCACTAACTCACGAGAGTTGAAAAAAGTTATTCAATAGAAACATTCTGAAAGTAAGCTACAGCTGCACCAGCCGCATGAAAAATGATAGTAAATCACAATAGAAAGATGTGATAGCAAAGAACCCTGAAGAGGTAAATGCAGAGTGAAATTTTAATGCCCTCTTAATGGAGTGTATTTGGTAAGGGAACTTGCTGATAAAGCTAAGTCGATCAGTGGTGTAGAAACCAAATAATGCATAGGAGGTGCCGATGGCGAATGGAAAAGTATATATTACAATTATAAAATGAGTTTGAGCATCACTTGATACAAATGTAGCACTGTGCTTGGTAAGTACTATTGTAACGTCATCGATAAAGTAAAGGACGCAGCTAACTTCATAAGGAAATTACTGGCCAAAACGAAGATCATAAAATGGAGCCGGTTTAAAGCTGTAATTCGTGCTGGACTGAAAAATTGATAATCAAATAGCGGATAGGTGTCCAGCTGATGAATAAGAAAAAGGCCGATATGAGAATTAATATATAGTTAAAATACATACCACCTAAATGCGTTACCATCATACGGAGTGCGATGGATAAATTGTAGTCTATATTATGTAAAAATGACATCTAATTTTAAAAGATGCATTTACTAAAATTACAAAAAAATATCTCAGAATACTAAAGAGTAAATTTATTCATCAAAATTGTCATTGGCTTCAACCACAATCTCCAGACGACTTCTGAAACTCTTGCATCGCTTCAGAACTGTCTCCTTGTATAAGTTGGTGAATGCTGCCATAATCCCTGCCTTTAGTTCATCTTTGGTGTTACAAGAAGTTTTGTTGGTCTCTCGCTTATCCGTGCCCAACACATAATAATCAAAGGGGTTGCAGTCTGGAAAGTTAGCTGGCCAGATGTAAGGGGTGATATGGCCGCAGAAATTGTCTGGTTCTTCTGCTTGTGTGGCATGGTTCTTCCAGCGGTCACACTCTTGACCCAAGACAGCACAACCTCTTCAAGGCACTTGATGTCGGCCTCCATGTTGAGCCTGAGGCCCTCACCAACAAATTCTTTTCTTTTCTTATGAGAACGATCAGAGTGAGTTTTCCAAGCTGCCTCACCTTCGTAATCACCATTAGACACGCCTAATTTTTTTCCGAATCCTCTGCACTGTCCACAGATTTTATACCCAAACAATCTGAAATATTCCTATTGGAGATTTCAGCGTGAATGCCAAGCAGTACACCAGGCCGTTTCCTAATTAATGGCGGAAGGAATTGCGCCAGGGTGATCTTTTTCACTCAGACGATGACCAAATGACTATACTGTGCAATCTACATAATTAAAAATAAACAATGCGCATGCGCAAAAAAATAAAAATAAAGTGACGACAATTTACACATCGCAACATGTATGAGTTAAATGATAATTTCATTCCGCATTTTCTCTTGATGATTGTGTTTACACGAAATTCTAAGTTACGGATTATGTTATCATTGTATTGATAATATTATTATATTATATTCAGGTTCTGTCGACTTTCAGCTTATTTGATATTTTAAGCTATATCTTAATTTAAGCTTCATTTTTTATTCTTCTATCTCTCTTCTCAATATATATATATATATATATATATATATATATATATATATATATATAATGAATTTGATGAAATTTACAAAGGCCAATGGCGTAATCAAATCTAGTTTCAATGAATCGTGTTCTATTTGTCAAGTCTCTTAATAAAACTTTGCCAGGATTTTATATCTTATTTTAAACAAACGCAGATACAAATCTCTCTCACTCTCTCACACTCTATCTCTCTATCCCTCTCTATCTCTCTCTTTATATATATATATACATATATATATATAGAGAGAGAGAGTGAGTGAGAGAGAGAGTAAGTGAGAGAGAGGCAGAGAAATGGCTCTCTCTCTCTCTCTCTATATATATATATATATATATATATATATATATAGACAGAGGGAGAGAATAAATAATATGATTTATAGATATATTATTGATATATACGTTTGGTACTTATTGGAAAGCGCTCAGTAACAGTGATAGAGTTAACATACAAACTCCCATTCATAGAACAAATTATATATATATATATATATATATATATATATATATATTTATATATATATATATATATATATATATTTATATTTATATATATATAAATATATAAGGTTGTTTTCTGTTTTATAATGTCGTTTTCTCACATATTAACATATGTGAGAAAACGATATTATTTTTGCACCAACCTAATATATATACAAATAAAAAAAATTGAAAAAAGCAGATTAAAACTCCACCGTTCTTAGCATTTACTTTTATTTAAGCGCTAGATACAACGTAGACCAAAAAAAAAAAAAAATTTTACATCGCTACACAAACTTTTCTGTTTCCGTACTTAATTGTTTCATCATCAGGCGATGAAGGTTAACTTATCTAATATTATAATATTTATAATAGTAATACTATTATTATAATATATATATATATATATATATATATATATATATATATATATATATATATATATATATATGTGTGTGTGTGTGTGTGTAGGCGTGTGTTTTAGGAAATGGATTTACTCCGTCAGCTTTTTGATTTACTATCTTTAACGTTATTTTAGAAATCGATATGAATATTTTAGTAGATGTTCTGACTTTGTTTATTCATTAAATAGTATTTTTGTTTATTCATATCTACCAGCTCGAATATTTCGAAAAATATGTAAATACATACACATACTACTGAATAATTAAATAAGAGCATCTACTCAAATATGAGTATCTATTTAGAAAATAAGGTTGAAGTAAAGAAATTTAAAAATCTGTCGGAGTTAATTCATTTTCTTAAAAAAAATGCCTTTGTTTAGTTTGGGATACAAAAAAAAAAACAAACATGTATATTACGAGAATCAGGTAATATTTGTTCAAAGGCACTATATATATATATATATATGATAATAGGTTCAGCTCCAGACTTTTTTAATTCAGAATTTTTCTTCGGTTAGACTGGTTGCCATTCAAGGCCGAAAAGTCTAATCTGCCTTACTATTTAACCCATATATTATATTATATTCAAATCTCCTGTTTCATAGTAGTATTACTGGCCCAGATCTGGCGTCTCGACTACTGTCACTTGCCCACAGCCGTAACGTTACCTCCCTTTGTCCTTTCAATAAATAATTTCATGGTAATTGTTTGGATGAGCTTTGGTGCCTAGACTCTTCGAGTATAAGAGATGTAGAAGACCAATTTACATATGAGCTGGCTAGATTAACCGCAAATTCTATGCTAACCGTTTATTTCCTTGACTGGGGAACCCCGTTCCGGCTCCATGCTTTCCAGCCAACTTTAATCTGCAAAAATTTAAACACAATGTCAGTCATTATTTGATGTCCTCTTGATTACCCTCTCTCTATTCTCGTTCGTTAGCAATGTTCCTGTTTATAACTCTTCAGCACCCAGTAACCCCGTGTCTTTCCTACCTCGCTTGGGGGTGAACTCGTTTTATTTTGTTTTTTTTTTTAATTGTAGAGACGATACCGTAGTACTCATCGTGGGAGTTGTTTACCTAAATGAACTATTCAAGATGCAGGACCAAAGAATAGAATGAAAAAAGATAAAGAAAGAAAAAGAAACACTAATAAAAAAAAAAAAAGAAAAGTATCTTTTAGGTCGCCATCTTTGCAGCCATGATGCAATTCACTTCCGTTGCGCAACTTCCGTTCTTTCTCCGAATACTCCCCGCTACCCCCAAGACGTCCGTCTTAACGCCTACCCCCGCCAGGTGTCAGGCGATTCTAATAGATTTCAACAAATCGAACATTCATCACTAGTTCGGAGTTTGCAATTTTTTCTAATATTCTCTATCGATCTCCTATAATCAATTTTACTTTCACAAACAAATACGCCCGAAAACACACAAATACGTACACACACATCTATACACACGGAATCATTTACGTGGGGAGTTATAAACATATAGTTAGAGAAAGGAAGAAAAGAAAGTGTATAAATCTCATTATAAAACACACACACACACACACACGCACAAATATATATATATATATATATATATATATATATATATATATATATATAAAGAAATATAGTCTTAAGGTGTGCTATATTTATGGAATAAAGTGCTCAATATCAGAGATAGAGCGTGTGTAAATATAAAAGTGAACATAGAAGTCAACACTTAGAGGCGACAGTCTGTTTCATGCTATATGCAATCGTCAGGCCACGTGTGCTGTTATTTTTCTCGGCTATTTCTGAGAGAAAAATAACAGCACACGTGGCCTGACGATTGCATATAGCATGAAACAGACTGTCGCCTCTAAGTGTTGACTTCTATGTTCACTTTTATATTTATATATATATATATATATATATATATATATATATATATATATATATATATGAGCATCGACATCATGCCAGCATATATTGTATATTTGAAAGTTCGTATGCTTGAATAGACCTGGAGTTTTATATATGTCGTTATGAATACATACGCATGAAGGTGCGTGCGTGTGTATGTGTGTGAGAATGTGTGTCTGTGTGTGTCTTTTTTGCATATTTCTGTGTGTCTGTGTGTCCATACGAGTGTTTGTCGTAGCATTGAACATTTTGCAGTATGTCTATAAATATTTATACCGCCAATATTTTCTGGGGTTTAACATGTAAGAATATTGCACGTACAATTTAAGATAGATGCGCCTAGCAGTATACACACATACACGTATATATATATATATATATATATATATATATATATATATATATATATATATATATATATATATATATATTAAAGTGTGCAGCTTATATTTTATGTCATAAAGAAACAATTTATACAAAGAATTAAATAGGAATCGTATGTTAATGTTTTAATGACGAAATCACTTCGCTAACAAGGATTAATAACTTTTCAAAATTCAAACAAAATTCTCACTTGATCGATCTGAACAAGAACTTTAGCGTCGCAGCACTCTCCAACAGATGTATTCAACAGTCAATAAATAGCATAATTAAAAAAAAAACAATCGATCTATACATATTCTGTCTTAGTGTCTGCCTATGTATGGGCAAATTGCGCTATGAAGATGACAATTTGAAATTGTCGAAAGTATTTGGATTGTGTCTTCCATCTGACAACAACTCGAATATAAGAACCTTATTATTCAAAGAATTGATAGTAAGATAATGTCTTATTAAGTCCTGTTAGTGAAGAGATTTCGCCATTAACATTGCTTTTTATTTTTTTATTTTTTTTTCGGCATTAACATTGCTTTTATTTTTTTAATTAACATTGCTTTTTGCACGAATTGTTTCATTATGAGATATTATAGATGGATAGATATTAGCTAAATTAGATATATATGAACGTAAATATGCTGAGACGTGTAGCACCATATATACATACATATATATATATATATATATATATATATACATATATATATATATACATATATATATATATATATATACATATATATATATATATATACATATATATATATATATATATATATATATACATATATATATATATATATATATATATATACATATATATATATATATATATATATATACATATATTTCTAGGTTTCACCTAAACGGATCGTCAGGGAAAGTTCGGCCAAACTCTCCCTGACGATCAGTTTAGGTGAAACCTAGATAGGTTTGTCTGGCTCACTAGATGTATCTAGGTCTGCTCTACGGTTGTATTGAGCTGTTTTGTTAGTGAGTTAATTACTCGTATCGGGTTTTTTTCTTTGGGCTTCAGACCTGCATCTGCGCGATTTTTTTCGGCAGAACTTCATGTTTGTAGCTGTTTCTTTTTATAAAACCTTTTTTTCCCTCGAGAATGATTTGACTATTGGCAAATCAAAAAAATCGAGGGTTTTTCGAAACGAGTCTAGTTATATATATATATATATATATATATATATATATATATATATATATAAAAGAAAAGATAGAAAGGAAAAAACGCACGCATCGATATATATATATATATATATATATATATATATATATATATATATATATATATATATATATTTAAATGGTGATACTCGTTTGGAAAAACCTGGGATAGCTCAATTTGCAGTAGAACAAATCGGTACCCGGGGAGAAATGGGGAATAAAAAAAGCAAGAACCAAGAAAATTAAACCAAGGCGAAAAAAATCATCCAGTGTTCAAGCTCCAAAGAAGAAAAAAAAAATGAGTAAAAAAGGCCACTACGTAAAATGGTCAAAGTATCCAGGCCTCCCCTGAAGACTCGTTTAGCTGAAACCTAGGTAGGTTTGCCTGATTTCTTAGGATTATCTTTATATATATATATATATATATATATATATATATATATATATATATATATATATATATATATTAAACACACAGATATATACATTAAGAAATGAACAAAGTCCGACAATTTATTTATTAAAGGCATTTTTTTTTTGTCTTTAATAAATAAATTGTCGGACTTTGTCCATTTCTTAATGTATGACGTCATTTGTTTACATTTGATACGCCATGTGCAGTTATGAAGGTACGAGATTCATGGAGGATTGAAGTTTATAAGCAGTAAATTCGACCTTGCCACTCGAACGCTCCTTTGTGGCCGAATCGGTTAGGCACGCCCGGCTAAATGGCGGTTCCGTATAGGATGCAGGTTCGAATCCTGTCAAAGGACGAATATTTTCTATGAAAATTTCTCGGACATTCAGGCCGGTAAATGTTATTTAATGCCGTTTATTATAAACAGAGCATTTACTTAAAATACTTGTATCTATAAAAAGAATGTTAAACACAAAAAAAAAGAAATACACATATATATATTAAACACACTGAGTGCAGATTTCAGATGAAATTCAACAACTTTTTTTTCATAAAAATGGTCTGTGTTCTGTTTTCAGTGATTTAGTTTCTTAATGGTAAAAAGAAAACACTTGAAATGTTTTATTCCTTAATCTTGTAAACCTTTTACTCTTAAATACTAGAGTGGGCTGAAAAGTCCATAGTCTGGCAACGAAGGGGTAATGCTAGGTCTGTGGAATCTCGCATGCATTCATTTCAACTCTTCTTAATATCTACATTGTTTATTTCCAGGTAAACTTCTACTCCAACTATTTCTTTTCTCGCATTTCTTGCCTGCGTTACTCCGTTCCTTTTATTTACTTCAATGATAACTACAGTCTTCAAAAGTTTGAATGCAACTTCAATCGTCATCTATTTCTTTGCAACCGTGCATCTTCAGTCGTTTACTCCATCCACCCAACCTTTTCTCTCATTTTCACTCCAAGTATCCACCTTGGTTGGGATAAAATGGTTTCAAAAAGACATCTGACTGTTAAAGGAAGACTTCAAATGTAACTAGTAGCGATTTCTTTTGAAAATGGATAAAATTTGGCATTATTCAATAATGAAGATAACGTCAAAGAAAAACATTTCAAAGAAGGAAAACTATTAACTCGAGTAGCTTGTAACAACTATTAATCATCTCTCAGTTGCGTCTCTGTCTTTGGGCAGAGTGCGCTCATGGGCGGCCTCGTCTAAGGACAGATTCGCAACTGAGGAAAGTTATATTGAGAGGTGCCGGCCCTGGGGAACAGCTGCCCGGGTCCGCGCCATTGCACTAGAGAGTAGGATATGTGCCCAAATCGAGGCCAGCGTTACTGGCGGTTGCATGGACTCGGGAATTTTTGTTCCTACCCCGTGTCTATGCGCTCGGGCACTCCACATTAAACCGATCTGTGCCACAACCTGACCCCGTAGGGTGGGGGGGGATGAGTAAATACAAAACTCGTTTCGTTTGCTGACAACCGTATATCTTGTCTTCTTACAATTGATACTTCGTCCTTTCTTCTTGCTTTCCTTACTTTTTCTTTGTCCAGGAGCCTCTATAATTACCCTTCCCTTTCTACAATCAACCCAATCTCATGGGCGCAATTTAAATCCTTGAAGTTGGGCTTACCGAAACGAACTCCTAGTAGGGTTACCAAAGATCTTGCTATAGCCTGCTCCCTAAATACTGATGTTAAATGTGAAGACACATACTTTTCTCACGCCCTTTTCTAATTTTGTGTAGTGATGTAATGAATATGCATACACCTGGGTTCCGCCTCACAATAATATTATTGGCTGGTGTCAGCAATAAATACAGACTGATGTGGAGGTACATGGACGACGCCTTTTGACGGCGCCTATAGTTTTCGCCTATTGCCTACGTCTACTGCCTACCACTACGACGAGGACCAGTCCATTACGGTTACCTGCTAGATTGTCCTACCTGGTTAAAGTAGTCAACAACCACTTTGCTACTTCGAACAAATATCTTTCCAGAACATATCATGTAGCTACTCAATTCATTTTCTCTACGTATGCAGGCGGTTCACTCCCAGTATAATATCTGGAAAATGAAATATTTTCTAAATAAATCAAGGTTACCTTGCAGTTCAAAAAGTTCTTAGAGACATGATGATTTTGCATAATCTCTAAAAGATAGGTTTGTTGTCGTTGCCAGCATCTAAGCATTGGAATCGTCATCCTCTCTCCCTGTTCTCTCCCCCCCCCGCAGATGGTGCTGATGGAGATGGCTGTGAATCAAAGAGGGTCTGACGAAACCATTCTCGTGAATTTAATTTTAGTTAAACACTCTACGCGACGCAGAAACCACCCACACACTTGGATTATAAATTTCTCCATGTTACAGCAAGATCTCTGATCAGGAGGTTTTGAGGAGCGTAGTACAACCTCTTAATTGCTCTTGGTCCCCTGTCCACCCTGACACGGGGTGGTAGCACCTCTCATGGTCCCAGCTATTGGAAAATAGTGAAACCCCAAACCTGTGTAAAAACACTATAAAAGTATAGAAATGCATTTTTATACTGAAGTTGTCAGCAATACATTTTCGTAGTAAAAATATATCAGCAGTAAGTTCTTGTAAAAAAAATTTTTAAATATTATCTGCAATATATTTTTGTAAGGAATAAATATTGCCAGCAATAGATTTTTAACGAAAAATATAACATTACGAGCAATACAATTTTTAAGGAAAAAAATTTACTACCAATACATTTTTGTAATATTGTCAATTATACATTTTTAAGGAAAACATATTACCAGCAATTCATTTTTGTAACGAAAAATATTACCATCTAGTCATTTTTGTACGGAAAGAATACTGCCAGCAATAGATTTTTTAAACGAAAAATAAAATATTACCAGCAATACATTTTTGTAAGGAAAATAAAAATATTCCCAGCAATACATTTTTTAAGCGAAAAAAAAAAAAAATATTGCCACGAATAAAAAGGAAAAAATATTGCCAGCTATTAATTTTTCTGAAGGAAAACATTACCAGCAACACAATATTTATTTTCAAAAAATAGATTGTACCAGCAATACATTTTTTTTCTAAAGAATAATTGCCAGCAAAACATTTTGTAAAAGTAATTAATAATGCCCAGAAGACAATTAAATTTCGGCATTAAATTAAAGTATAAGGAGTTGATATGCCATTAAACAAACCAAACAAAACATGACAACGTGTGATGCGCAGTGACCCCATATTGCCAACAGAAACTTTTGTTTGGATCTCATTGTGTACTGGTTTATTTCATTTGCTGAAACTGTCTGTCGAATTGTCAAACTTTGCGATTCTCAGAAAGAATAAACACATTGATGTTCTCAAATCTTCAACAACCCAAGAGAAATACATAAATACTAGCTATTCTCTTTCGACTTGACTGACTGCGAATCGATTGCGTTTCACAAATTCACTGCAACTAGTTATTTTCTTAACTACTCTCCAATAACACGTTCCACGACAGAAAGCCAATATTTAGGTTCGATACTAATCGATTACAGGCTTCTTCTTATAATTAAAGCGAATTATTTACCCGAGACTGATTGTGCCGGGCTGATCACTAAAATTTGTAATAATGGCGTGTCACAGAATTTATCCCTTTGTCTAGGTATTAAGCTAGGATTTTAACCGGTTTCAATTGAACCTTATCGGATCCAAAGACTCTTTCTGATCAGTGTTTGACTCTCTGTTATCTTTCTCTAAATGAGCTTAACTTGCGGAGAAGCCAGAATCTGTGTTCAAGTGAAATTGAAAGTAAGACGCAGTGTAAACAATGTTTTCTTTCGAACACTTGGATATTCTATGAATAAAGTTATACATTTTTTTTTATCAACCAGAATGTTTGTTTATTGAAGGTACACATAGTCATTTCCTATTTCTATCGGTTAAATTCTCTTTTAAATTTCTCTATTAAATTTCTACTCACATACTACCAGTCAAAAATTGAAGTTTCATTTTTATTTTTGTCATGGATTTGAAGATCAAAGTGTTATCAGAACATTCTGCCGCAGATCAAAGTTTCAATCCTGAGAATTTCTGTCGTAAGTTATTTCTTTAAAAGTGAGCTCGGTGAAAACTATTACGTGGGAAAGTCGTTATACATTTACTACATATTAAGGGTTACTAGATCATCCACAATATATATATATATATATATATATATATATATATATATATATATATATATATTAGGTTGGTGCAAAAATAATATCGTTTTTTGACGTATTTTTTAACGATATTATTTTTGCACCAACCTAATATATATATATATTAATAATATCAGTGGTCAATATATATATATATATATATATATATATATATATATATATATATATATATATATATATTATAATTATTTTTTTTAGAATATGATTCCTTCGCTACATAAGAGTTCTCATGTTTCAATAAAGAGAGCCGAAACCATCAATATAATTATTAAAATTAAATTGAATTAAAGTAACAAGCCCTATTTCATCCTCAAGTGAAAATTTAGGAATAACCAATTTTGTAGTTTGCGTATCGTTATAAGCATGTTCATTCGTTTCTATGGAAACGGCTGGGGCAGCCCTTTTTGATAAGGGGCCTAATAGTTAATTTTTATCCACATATCAGTCACCTTCAGGGAGAGGTCAAGCTGTGGTAGGGCCGGGTGTCTATTTCAAAGCGAATGATGTATTTGTTGTACGAGCATCGTCTGTTCATTCACAGATAAAGATTTTGGCACCATAGTATGTTGTTAAGTGTCTTGATAATTTTGTTCTATTTTATTTTATTTATTTATTTATTTTCAACCGACTGTTTCATATATAAATGCGTCGCATTGAACTACACTTTGTTTTTTTGACGACTTCATAAAGGGTTAAGCTTTTTAGCCCTTTATTAAACAATGAAATTTGATTTTTTTATGCTAATTATTTAATGCGAAATTTTGTTGATGTCGGCAAAAAGCCGTTAACTCATGTCTATGGTTTAATAAATTTTATTTAATGCGAAATTTTGTTGATGTCGGCAAAAAGCCGTTAACTCATGTCTATGGTTTAATAAATTTTATTTAATGCGAAATTTTGTTGATGTCGGCAAAAAGCCGTTAACTCATGTCTATGGTTTAATAAATTTTATTTAATGCGAAATTTTGTTGATTATGGCAAAAAGCCGTTAACTCATGTCTATAGTTTAATAAATTCTCATTATTTAGAAACTTAATTATGTGTAGATGTTCATGTAGGCATAAAGGGCATGGGTCATCCCAGATTTTACAAGTTCTTGTTCTATTTATTATTTTCCATTTTAC
>OZ010605.1:63044727-63062227 GCA_963932145.1 Acanthosepion lycidas | reverse complement strand
TTTTTTTTCAAAACACGGTCAGGATATCGTGTCCATGTTCATAGTTTATATTATTGAGTATTGTTTGTTTTGTTTTTATTAAGAAGGCTTCCATTATCTTTAGTCTGTTTTGATGATGCTATTATATTTGTGTTGTCAAAAAGTATGCTACAAATAGGGTTCGATAGGTTTCCATGAATATTTAAATGAAATTTAACTGAGCTATGGTCATTAATTGTGTAGAGTGAGTCTTCGTGTCAAACATCTTGTAGTATGGCGTATAAAATTATTTATGAATTTTGATTGATCTCGAATACAATTCCTTAATGAGCATTTGCAATATAAGTTTGTCCTTGAATATGAGAGGATCCTATTGAAAATAAGCAGACAAAACTCGATTTTTTTCATAACAGTTTCTTCATTCGTACTACTGGTTTGTGGAACTCTCTTCCAGCTTCTTGCTTTCCAGTCAACTTCGATTTTCAAAAATGTAAATACAATGTCAATCGTTATAATTCCTCCTCTACTTTTATCTTTCTCTCTCTACTTAATTTTTTTTTTATTTATCTCATATTTATTCTCACTTTACGTCATAGTCATTATTGCCTTCCTTGTAGTAAAAATGATTTTAAATGGCGTCATATAAGAATATAGTGTCGCTGCCGACACTTGGGTTTGAACACGAAGTGCCAGAGAGCAAGCAGAGTCGACCTCACCTTGAAATAATTAAATCACGTGATGCGTAAAGGAAAAGGTATATATATATATATATATATATATATATATATATATATATATTCATGTATAAATATATATATATATAGAGAGAGAGAGAGAGCGAATTATTTTTAAAGACTAAATATATTTGGTTGGTTGGTTAATTTTGTTTATCGGCATATCAACATCTCTATGGGTTATTTAATACCGGAATTAAAATATTTCGCGCGTAGTTGTATGCCTTCAACTACATTTAAAATGTTGGTCATTTTACTATAATTACATAGTGTTGGTAATTATTTTATTAAGAAAATGTATTACCCGTAATTTTATCTAGAAAATATATTTTTATACTTTCATACTGTTTTAGTTTTGTTATGGGAGGGAGGCCACTGGGATCCTAATAGGTGCTACCACGTCGGATCAGGTTGGGCCTGTGAACAAAGTCAATTAAGAGGTGGTTCCATGTTCTACAAAAGCTCCAATCTCCCGATCAGAGGCCTTGCTGCTCGAAGGGTGGACCTGGGAACAACAGCAGTTAAGAGGTGGTTCCACGCTCGTCAAAAGCTCCAATCTCCCGATCAGAGGTCTTGCTGCGAGAAGGGTGAACCGGGAACAACAGCTATTAACAGGTGGTTCCACGTTCGTCAAAAGCTGCAATCTCCAGATCAGACGTCTTGCTGCGAGAAGGGTGAACCGAGAACAACAGGAATTAAGAGGTGGTTCCACGCTCGTCAAAAGCTCTAATCTCCCGATCAGAGGTCTTGCTGCGAAAAGGGTGAACCGGGAACAACAGCTATTAAGAGGTGGTTCCACGCTCGTCAAAAGCTTCAATCTCCAGATCAGACGTCTTGCTGCGAGAAGGGTGAACCGAGAACAACAAGAATTAAGAGGTGGTTCCTCGCTCGTCAAAAGCTCCAATCTCCCGATCAGAGGTCTTGCTGCGAAAAGGTTGAACCGAGAACAACAGGAATTAAGAGGTGGTTCCACGCTCGTTAAAAGCTGCAATCTCCCGATCAGAGGTCTTGCTGCGAGAAGGGTGAACCGGGAATAATAGCAATTAAGAGGTGTTTACATGCTCCTCAAAGAGCTCCAATCTCCCGATCAGAAGCCTTACTGAGGGAAGGGTGGACCGGGGTAAAACAGCAATTAAGAGCTGGTTACACGCTCCTCTTAAAGCTCCAATCTCCCGATCAGAGGTCTTGCTGCGAGAAGGGTGAACCGGGAACAACAGCTATTAAGAGGTGGTTCCACGCTCGTCAAAAGCTCCAATCTCCAGATCAGAGGTCTTGCTGCGAGAAGGGTGAACCGGGAACAACAGCTATTAACAGGTGGTTCCACGCTCGTCAAAAGCTCCAATCTCCCGATCAGACGTCTTGCTGCGAGAAGGGTGAACCGAGAACAACAGGAATTAAGAGGTGGTTCCACGCTCGTCAAAAGCTCCAATCTCCCGATCAGAGGTCTTGCTGCGAGAAGAGTGAACCGGGAATAATAGCAATTAAGAGGTGTTTACATGCTCCTCAAAGAGCTCCAATCTCCCGATCAGAAGCCTTACTGAGGGAAGGGTGGACCTGGGTAAAACAGCAATTAAGAGCTGGTTACACGCTCCTCTTAAAGCTCCAATCTCCCGATCAGATGCCTTGCTGCGAGAAGGGTGAACCAGGAAACGACAGCAATTAAGAGGGGGCACCACGATCGTCAAAAGCTCCAATCTCTTGATCAGAGCAGTTGCTGCCGGATGTAGTTTATCTTTATACCCAGGATTAACTTATTTTTTTTAAACCAACATTATTAATATCCCTATAAAACTTATCTTGAGTTAATAAGATTTTTTTAGGTGGGATGAAAATGAAAGTAACGTATTACGTCTTTCCAAGCGAATGAATTTATTTAAAAAAAAAAGTACACTTCAATATTAATTTAACGCTTTATAAAGAATACAGGTACCCGCTACTAAAAAACGCGTACCCCTTGCATATAAAACCTTTTTAATAATAAAATATACATAGAGAGAATGTGTGTCAGTTATTTTATAACATTTGCACGAATTCTGGAAAAAGGTGAGTAGGTCATGAATTAAAAACTTTCTTGAGAATATTTTTATTGGGCCATGTGATCCACAGCTAACGTTGGTCGCTGATCCGAAACGGAGTCAGAAGCGTAGATATGAATCACCTAATCTCTATCAAATTTAGACATCGTCCTGATTATGGAGGATTTGAGAGATTTTATGCTGACTCGGTGGGGGGGGGGGTGATTGATTTCCTTTTCGACTCCGTCGCATACGTAGACGTCCAGTGGATTCAGCCCGAGTTGGCTAGAAGGCAATGTGTTAAGTAGAACATGATTATGGGGATTGTCACGTATATTTTTGCTTGAGGTGAGTTTTGTTAAAGGGCGCCCGCGTATCCGTCGCTAGCGCTGTATATCCATGGATTCACATATCCTCTCTAACACCTCATAATAGACAGCAACATAGACTCTTACCCCCGGGAAAAAAAGTGAGGATACATGGCATCTCCATCGTTGCAGACAACTCAGAAAACCATCAGAGTTGTTGCGAATTTAGCATATTTGATCCTTGGAACGTCAGTCGGTTTCTGCAGAAACATCTGTCACTTCTTCGGTTTATGTTTTAATCCTGATCAAAGTTTTTATAATCAGATAATAACCAAAGCATGTCAGCGTCTTGGTAAGCGCTTCGAACGGACCAAACGATTCTTTCTTGTCTCTTCCAACATTCACTGACGACTTTTACCATTCACAACACTTTAGATTAGGTACCTTCACTTTTCCGCTGAAAAAAACATCATAGCATGATGAAAAAAGAGCCCAAACCTAATAAAAAATAACGTTTTATCATCAAAATATTTATGTTATTATTAAGAGGTAAGACCAAAATACGTTTTTATTGTTTTATTAAATTTTTTAATCCTTTCTAGCACATTCAAAATTGTGGTTAAATTTCTTGTTATTTACGACCAGTGTTTTAGCAAAAAATGCATTGAATTAGAAATTCTTGCAAAAATCAAATAATTATCGGATTTTAATGAAACTTTCAGAACTTATTCACAAATGAATGCAATTATTTAAAAAAAATATCTTTAAAAAACCTTTGAAAAAATATTATTTTACATATATTATCCCCCAACCTTTACATAATTTTATGAAATTTCGAGAAATCGAATTTTCATCTGAAAATCTTATTTATTAGTTAAAAGTAGGGCTTACTGGAGAAAGTAGATCATCATTTTTTTTTCAAAATACTACTTATTTCCTTCCCCCGAATCATAAAATAAAAAAATGCAATGAATCTATGACATTATTTATTTAGAAAATCTTTTAATTGATTTTGTAAATAAGATTTAAGGACATTATTGTCTTAAGAATTTTTTTTTTTAAATAATGAATTTTTACATGAATTATTTCAATGTTTCTTTTTTTTATGTTAATTAAGATAATTTATATATATATATATATATATATATATATATATATATATATATATATATATATATCTTTTAAAATTTTGCGTTATTTTTATTCGGTTACGTTATATTGTTATTAAGTGAAAATTATATTTACTAATCAAAAAATTGAAAAGTTTAATAAAAATCATTTTGCTCCAAGATTTTAAAAATATTGTAATTTTTTTTTATGTATATAAAATATTATGCAACGTGTCACGTTTTGAAAGTATGGTGGACCATACACGACATTATCAGAAAATAAGAACTATGACTATATAAATTTAAAGTCAATATTCCTAAAATTAGATTACAGTGAATATTTTCCAACATTTTTAAGATTACTGATTATCAGCAAATTTTCGTCAAATAAAGTATCAGAAAAGTATATTTTATTTTTGGATGACTTTTTAATACTGATAATTACATTCCAATGAAAGACGACTAAAAAAAGGGCGCTAATCAGCTATTTAAAAAAAAAATTTAAATGCGATTCCAATCAATATACTTTCTGTTTGAAATACACCAGTCTATTTAGCTTAATGGAAATAGTAAATTTAATCCTTCAGTTTTCAAGTAAAGCTAAAATGAAAGCTTCACGAGAGATTTTCATTTATAAAATTCATTTTAAACTTTATGTATCGAAAATTAATGGTGGTACTATTGTAACCTAGAAACGGTTACTGAATGAGGAATAACCAACATGGAGGTTGGAAATGAAATGGTAAGCTTTATAACATCTATAAAATGCAATACTCGTCAGCGGCGTGAAGTAGGTAAACTACAGCTAGGGGTGGACTACATAGACAGCATATTACCCCCACTTAATGTCCAACATATTTATGAGCATACCCATTAGTGTTCAGAGGTATGGCATGTAACAGATAAATTGATAGATATGAGGAGACTTAGATAGATAGATAGATAGATAGATAGATAGATAGATAGATAGATAGATAGATAGATAGATAGATAGTGTTATATCCTAGAAAGAGTTACTCAATGAGGAATAACCAAAATGGAGATTGGAACTGAAATGGTAACCATTATAACATCAACAAGATACAATACTCGCCAGCGGCGTGAAATAGGTAACCTACAGCTAGGGGTGGACTACTTAGCATATTACCTCCACTTACAATATTGTCCAACGTATTTATTGGGATTGGGACATGTGGTATATAACACTATTTCAATCAATTTTGTTTCTATCGGCGTATCTATCCCAGTCTGTTCATATCTATTTAGCTAGCTACTAGGTTGGTGCAAATATAATGACGTAATAATGTCGTTTTTTGACGTATTTTTGATCGTCAAAAACGACATTATTACATCATTATTTTTGCACCAACCTAATAGCTAGTTAGTAAACTATCTACCTATGTTTGTTCATATCTATCTATCTATCTATCTTTGTTTTTATCTATGTACACACACACACAATATATATATATATATATATATATATATATATATATATATATATATATATATATATATATATATATATATATATATGTGTGTGTGTGTGTGTGTTGTAACCTAGGAAGGAATGAATGAGGAATAACCAAAGTGGGGATTGGAAATGAACTGGTGATCTTTATAACATCAACAAAATAAAATACTCGCCAGCGCCGTGAAGTAGGTAAACCACTGCTAGTGATGAACTACTTAGACAGCCTATTACCCCCACTTACTATAGTGTCTAACGCATTTATGAGGATTGGGATATACCCATTAGTGTTCATAGGTACAGTATATAACAGGTACCTAATTTAGATGCTACACTCTGACTCTTTGAGGTAATTTGTATGGCTGTGATTGAATATCCGAGACACATATTGATTATTTTCCTGAAGTTTTCCTACAATGTTAGATGTTCTGATAACATTAGGAGCCTTATCTTGCTTTTTGCATTCAGGTTCTGCTATTGGATCTCTGTCAGAAATTTCTAGCTGCTTTCGAAGTTTGATAACGAAAGATAGGAGAACTTGCAGGAATCGTTTGATTAGGTTGGTGCAAAAATAATGTCGTTTTCTCACATATGTTACTATGTGAGAAAACGACATTATTTTTGCACCAACCTAATATTTCTGGATCACTGTTTACAACGTACATATTTATTTGCTGGGTCAACTTGTTGTCTGACATTATTTATCTGTAAAGAAAAGGTAACGAATATCAGTTAGATGACCATTAGAGCTCTCGAAAAACGCCCCCAGAAAATGCTGACGCAGTGGGGGGTATCTTGAGCGAACGTGGCGTTGTATATTTACATTATGAATTAAACATTTATTTAGCATAAAAAAGAACATTGTTAGACGTTGCAACATCTAATCAACACCAATAAAAAAGAATTGTAGCTTTAGGCAGATCGATCAAAATTTTTGGCTTTAATTGTATCCCCACTTAGTCAGTTAAGGGCCATACATGATACACGCTAGGGAAATCATGTCTGCTTCGATTCATAACTGATTAGAAAGAAGGTTTTCCCGCAGTAGATTCCCATTTCTTTCTGCGATAGACTCTGTTGTAACCTAAGGAAGGTTACTGAATAGAATAATCCCACGAAGGTTGGTAATGAACGATAATATTTTGGACAAGAGCAAAACATACAAGTTTCGCCAGCGGCGCGTAGAAGTAGTTAATTGCTAGAAGTGATTTAAGTGAATTCCACAATTAATCTTCAATTACTGGATATCTACAAACCGCGCAACACAGTCTGATGTGGCACAAGGCAGAATTTAATGTGGGGTATCTGAGCTCGTAAAATCGGCCAACATTTCACCGTAGACCCAATATAAAACAGGGCCGGGTAGCTGTTTCCCGAGATGAGACGCTGCCCTTCGACATATCCTCATCTGGGGGTGCTCTCTGCCTGGAGGTAGTATTTGACAAGCAACGCTGTAGACGAATCTCCAGATGTAGGATATCTACCAACCGTCCGACGCGGTAAAATGTGGCACAAGGCCGAATTTAATGTGGGATATCCCAGCCCGTAGAATCGGCCAAAAATTCCCCGTAGATACTTCGGATAATAATGGTCGGTATGTTATTCCCACTTCGCATAAATCTTGTAGTAACTACTGTATATTGGTCTGCAGTTGGAGATTCGTCTCCAACTGTATGGTCAAACTCTCTGCCTCAGGAAGAGAGGGTCCCAGAAAAGGATATATCGAAGGGCAGAATCACATCTCGGGGAACAGCTAACCGATCCTGTTTCTATACGGAGGCCCTACCCGTATAAAACGGGATCGGTTAGCTGTTCCCCGAGATGTGATTCTGCCCTTCGATATATCCTTTTCTGGGGACCCTCTCTTCCTGGAGGCAGAGAGTTTGACCAATACAGTTGGAGACGAATCTCCAACTGCAGACCAATATACAGTATTTACTACTGTTTTTATGCGAATGGGGATATACATACCCATTATTATCCGTAAGTATGCTACAACAAACTTGTTGTCAACCAAGTCTATATGGCTCAGTCTGTCCTGCTATTCAACTCACAGATCGTGGAAAAGAGATTTATACCTTTCACAAGGATATTTATGCATAAATGAATGTAACTTGACTGTAATTTGAACATGTCTCTCCGATTTCACACTCCATGGTGATATCTATTACTCTACAATGAATATCTATTAACGGATTAGAAGGCCCGAAAGATTAGTGCTATAATAAATGAGGTTGGGTTACGGGCGTACAGATGGAGAGTAACGTGCATTTTATGAGTAGATGTAGGATAAATAACTGCTGAAACTAGATTTGAAGAATTTATGATCCTTATTATCTAGGAAGCCTCCTCTTGGGAGTCTGTTCCACAATAGAAACGTTCTCAGAAAAAAAGTTGTCTGAATTGAACTTTCTTTTTACCAATGGAATATGCAGCGGATAATGATGAATCGGCTTAGTTTACGTGGCATAGCGACTCCGCTAGTAACGCTTGGACTGGTGGAAGCGAGGCATGTAGTTCGCCTGATCGTCTCCTATGAAAATAGCGATAGAATCGCGACAGACTAACAATTTTTCCGTCTGCATCGCAGTGAATTCCACCTCTATCAGCAGGTAGATATTTTTGTATACATGGTCATTAGATTTGATAATAAGTGTACGCCTATCAAATCTAATGAATGTATACAAAAATATCTACCTGCTGATAGAGGTGGAATTCACTGCGATGCAGAGGAAAAATATAATATAATCTACTCCTGCTATTATAAATAGAATTCAAATTCCCCGGCCCATCATTGCTTATTTCAGGTACTGATGTCACGCAAATAAATAAATAAAAAATAAAATAAAATAAAATAAATAAATAAAAGAAAACGGGAATAGAGCTTTCTAAAGGTCAGATACATGCAGTTGTATTTTAATTGCTTTAAGTAAAACATGGTCTAATGTTCTCGGCTAACATAAAGTGAAAAGGCTACATTGAATCTATTGCTAGATCAGCTGCCAAGATGGTTGGATGACTTTGAAGGTTTTTCACTTCAGAATCTATCTTGCATATTTATAATTCTATCATTGGCACATGCTTAGATTATTCCTGCCACATATGGTCTGGTACTCCTGCCATCTATATAGATTTACTACATAAATCCAAAGAAGAATCAGTAATATTATTGACCCTGGTCTGGCTTCTCGGCTAAAGTCACTTTCCTATCGCCATAAGGTTGCCTCCTTTTGCCTATATTTCTATAAATACTTTCATGGTAATTGTTTGAATGAATTCTGTACTATGGTGCCTACAAATGCAGTACTAGAGTGGCAACGAGTTCTCACCAATTTGCAGTTGAACTGACTAGATGTAAGCGTAAGTTCTATGATAATAGTTTATTTTCTCGCACTTCTTTCTTGTGGAAATCCTTTCCGGTTCCTAGCTTTCCAGCCAAATTTAATCTGCAAAGATGTAAATGCAATATCAATCGCTATCTGCTATTCTCGAGATTACTCTTTCTCTGTAATCGCTCCTTAGCATTGTTCCGGTGTCTAATTCTTCCGCACACAGTAGGCTCCTGCATCACTGTGGCTTTATTGCCTTGCAGGGAGCGGGGAACTTGATTAAACAAAAAAGAAAATGCTTGATGGAAATACTGGAAGAATAAATTGAGAATGGGTTGCAAGTTGAGACAGAGACGGTAAATATCCGTCCTGAGTATGAAGACAAGCTACATCCGCGTCTGGGTAAGGCCTCTGAACAGGAGGTTTTGAGGAGCGTTGAAGCAACTATTAATTTCTGGCGTTCCCAGATTCACCCTAACCCGGCGCGGTAGAACCTGTTAGGGACCCAGCTATGGGCAAACCGGGATCAAAACGTGTAAAAAATAGGTTTTAATACCAGGATACTAGAAATACATTATTACCAGCAATACTGTTTTGGCGAAAAAAAAATATATTACCAGCAGTAAATATTTGAAAAAAGAAATATTGCCAGCAATTTTTTTTTGTTTTTGTTTTTGTTTTTTTCCAAGAAATTACCTGCAATAAAAATATTGTCGGCATTAAATAACCCATTGACGTTGATATGCCGTAAAATAAACCAAACCAAATCAGACGGTAAATATGCAAAACAAAAGAAAGAAAATAAAAATAAGGAATGAAAGAGGTATACGTAATAAAATAATGAACGAGAAATAAAAAAAAAACGGAAAGAAAAACGAAAGGAAAAATAAACAAAGAAAGAAAGTAAAGAATTTAATAAAGAGAAAGGAAAAGTAAAAGCAGAAATGATGAAAAACGAAAAAGAAACAAAAGAAAGAAAGAAAGAAACGAACGAACGAACGAAAAATTAAATGAATCAGAAAAAAATTGAAGAAAAGGGAAGAAGAAAAATTGGAAAGAAAGAGAAAAGTGAGATAAAAAAATAAAAATAAAGGAAGAAAGAAAAGAAAAAAAAATGAAACAAAAGAACTAGAATGAAAAATAAGAAGGAAAGAAATAAGATGGAAATGGCATAGGTTCAATTAAAGAAAGAAAAAATTAAAAAAATGTTTAATCGTATTTAAGAACCAAAATGTATGGAAAAAAGATTGGTAAAAGATAAAAGAATGTTTCTGGAGAAAAGAAATAAATTAATGCAAAAAATAGAACGAATTACAGAAGAAAAGAAAACAAAAGAATGTAAAAGACTAGGAAAGATAAAAGGGAAGAGCAGTGTCGGAGTGGAAAGAAAGAAAGAAAGAAAGAAAGAAAGAAAGAAAGAAAGAAAGAAAGAAAGAAAATTGGGGAAATATGTCAACAACAAATATGAAAAAAAAGAAAAAGTGAAAAGTAAAGAAAGAAAACATATCAATAAAAGAGAAAGAAAGAAAATAGAAAGAAATAAAGACAGAAAGAAAGAATTAAAGAATGAATAAAGAAAGAAAAGAAAGAAGGAAAAAGAAATACTTAAAAATAGAAAAAAGAAAATAGAAAAAGCATAGAAAGAAAGAAAATATAAAACGTGGAAAATAGCTGAAAAGGAAAGAAATGAGAAATGTTAAGAAAGAAAGAAAGAAAGTAAAAAAAGAAAGAAAGAAAGAAAGAAAAAAGAAATAAATAAAAAGAAAATAGCACTAGAAAGTAAAGAAAAACAAAAAGAGAAAAAGAAAGAAAGAAAGCTTAGAAAAGGAAGAAAGAAAGAAAGAAAGAAAGAAAGAAAGAAAGAAAGAAAGAGCAGAAATTGGATAAAGAAAATGGACAAAATAAGGAAAATGAATGAAAGGGGAAGAAACATAATATAAAATTATTAAAGAAAGAAAAAGAAAGAAAGAAAGAAAGAAAGAAAGAAAGAAAAGCAGAAATTTGGTAAAGGAAATGAAATGAAATAAGAAAAAAGAAAGAGAGAAAGAAAGAAATACAATAGAAAGAAAGAACGAAAGAAAGAGCAGAAATTTGATAAAGAAAATAGACAAAGAAAAATGATTGAAAGGGGAAGAAACATAATATAAAATTATTAAAGAAAAAGAAAGAAAGAAAGAAAGAAAGAAAGAAAGAAAAAGAAAATAGCACTTAGAGAAAGTAAAGAAAAAACAAAGAAAAGAGAAAAAGAAAGAAAAAATGCTTACAAGAAGAAAGAAGAAAGAAAGAAAGAACGAAAGAAAGAAATAAAGAAAGAAAGAAAGAGCAGAAATTTGATAAAGAAAATGGACAAAATAAGAAAAATGAATGAAAGCGGAAGAAACATAATATAAAATTATTAAAGAAAAAGAAAGAAAGAAAGAAAAAGGAAAGAAAGAAAAAGAAAATAGGACTTAAAGAAAGTAAAAAAAAAACAAAGAAAAGAGAAAAAGAAAGAAAGAAAGCTCACAAGAAGAAAGAAAGAAAGAAATAAAGAAAGAAAGAGCAGAAATTTGATAAAGAAAATGGGCAAAATAAGAAAAATGAATGAAAGGGGAATAAACATTATAAAATTATTAAAGAAAAAGAAAGAAAGAAAGAAAGAAAGAAAGAAAGAAGGAAAGAAAGAAAAAGAAAATAGCACTTAAAGAAAGTAAAAAAAAAACAAAGAAAAGAGAAAAAGAAAGAAAGAAAGCTTACAAGAAGAAAGAAAGAAAGAAAGAAAGAAAGAAAGAAAGAAAGAAAGAAAGAAAAACTATTTCTCACTAAAGTCAGGTTTGGAGGAGGAAGAATTGAAATGATTTTCCTAAGAACCATGCAGAAAATGGAATTTGGATTAAGAGCGAAAGAGAGACACACAATGAAATGCGAGAGAGACGGGAAGAGAAATTCTAAGGGTTTAGGATGATTACGATCTAAAGTAGAAAATTGAAACCGGGGATGAGGAGAGCAAAAGCGGGTTTTAATCCCATTTTTCCTGACAGCATGTGCGCATGCGTGTATCAGCCAGTGAGACTACCGTCAAAATGTTAAGACGTTTAAAGTCACTTGTCAGAAAGCGGCTGCGCGCTCCCATGATTATTGCCCTACGACCTGATTTCCCGGCACACACACATACACACGCATACACACGCGCACATACACGCGCAGACGTACATTGATACACACACAATGATAGTTTATCCTAATCTCTATGTTGACTTCGAAAATCTTACTGGGGATTTAAAATAAAATAAAATGAAAAACAAGAAGAACGAGATTCGAAACGGAAAGCGGAAAAGAATAACTATAGCTAAATAAGAATAGGGCGCCATCTTTGTTTCGCAGGTGTAACGACTTTTGACAAAGTTCATTGAACTAAAAGAGAAAATCAAATAATAATACGGAACTGTTTCTAAAGGTGTCAAATTCTACCTATCAAGTGTTCCTCCCCAATACACACACACTTATATATATATATATATATATATATATATATATATATATATATATATATATATATATATATCATGTCAACTTAATCCATCGGATATATTTAAAATTCCAGGCATCTTGTACTATTCTTATATTAACTTAGCTGTTTATGTGACTCCCGTGATATCAGAGGTAAAACCTTTTAAAAATAAACACGTCAGATTTATCATTCACTGCAATAATATGTAATCAAAGTTATCATTCACTCTCGTAATAACATTTAATCAAATTTATCATTCGCTGCCATAATAACAATTTATGATATTTATCATTTGCACTAATAAAACGTTTAATCATATTTATCAATCATTGTAATAATGGCATTTAATCAAATTATATCATTCAGTATAATAGAAAAATCCAATCATATTTTCATTCACTGTATAAAGAAACATTTTATGAAATTTGTCGTTCACTTTAATAATTACATGTAATTAAATTTATCATTCACTATAAATATTAACATTTAATCAAATTTATCATTCAATCAGATAAATTATTTAATCGAATAATGTAATAATATTTTTTAATCAAATTAATCATTGGCTTTAATAACAATATTTAATCGAATTTATCATTCACTATAATAATATTTAATCTGATTTATTGTTCAGGAAGCAAGGTGGAATAATGGCTCGGATTAAGGAGAGCCGAGTTCGAATTCCAGTCTAATTCATTACTTATGTGCTAATATCAATGGGAAAGGTATGAATCCTCTTCTTCGCCGGGTAAATAGCACGCCAGAACGGGTCTACAGCAGAAAGAAATGGCAACATACTGCGGGAAAAAATCTGTTTCGTCAGGCATGTACACAATCGCCTAAGTGTGTATCACGCATGGCATGACAATTATAACTGCCGTGTATCACGGATGATTGATACTAATTACTGCAGCCAATAAAATTAAAACTATATATATATATATATATATATATATATATATATATATATATGACGTCACGCATTATGAAGTGGACAAAGTTCGATAATTATTTTAAGACATTTTTATTTTTATACATTCTTTTTATAGATACAAGTATTTGAGTAAATGGTCTGTTTAATAATAAACAGTATTAAACAGCATTTACCGGCCTGAATGTCCGAGAAATTTTCACAGAAAATGTCCGAGAAATTTTCACAAAAATTATTCATCCTCCGACACATTTCTCGGACATTCAGGCCGGTAAATGTTATTTGATACTGTTTATTATAAACAGAACATATAAAAAGAATTTATAAACGTAAAAATGTCTTACAATATATATATATATATATATATATATATATATATATATATATATGTGTGTGTGTGTGTGTGTGTATTGCTTTATTTTAAAAGATATTTGTATATTTAAAAAACATTGACACAATTCTTAGAGTCTTCTCTGAGGACCGAACTAAAAAAAACATTTTGAAAGATAGTAATTTAACCCGCGCTCTCTGAGTAGATAAATTATGGGAAATATGAAATCTGACAAAATACCACAATCATGGGGTATCTTTCTGTAAATGAAGACTCCTAAATAGCATAGAATACTGTACAATCGCTTCACAGATGCAGACAAGACATGAGGCAACGGAAATGTAACTCTACAGAAGGTTACTGAGAATGCCATAAAAGGGTCTAGTAACGAAGAAGTCTGATAGAAAATAAAAACAAATCGGACACACTCAGAATCAGAACGAGGCCTAAAATTTCTTGGACACATAATGAAGAAGGAAGGAAGACGTACAAAAATTTTACAATCACATGCCATATCGAAGGCAGGGGCGGTGTACTAAATCATGACCATTTCGCGTTAATGGGTGGCTGACCGTGGAGTGTGAAGTATGTTAAAAAGACAAACGTTACAAAAAAATAGGAAGTTGTGGAGAACCATGACTGCAAAAAGATATTCACATATACAGATATATATTTTACTGAGCTTATATTGCCAGAAGTGTAACGAGAGACAGAGTCAGTAATAAGGTCATGCAAATCTTATCAGAAATACTCATTCTATGACCGATGCAAGAGATACTTGTTAGACGAAGTCAATTTTGGCGAAAAGCCGCGTTCGACGAATAAATTCACTGGCAATTTATTTGTTGAGGAGAAAACGGTTATCAATCGACAGGCGCTCCTTATATTAACTCGGTTAATATCAACTCTGGTACGATGCTTGTCTGTCCTTTTAATCTTTGTGATGAACAATGATTTACTAACCGTCTTTAATTTGTACAAGGAGGCGTTGAAAGGTTCTATGCCTGACCAAGATGCGCTTCTGTTGCTTGGTCATTCTGGTCAGTAGCTAGAAAGTAGACAGAACCGGTCAGTTTTCAGATTTAGTAATATCAACTCTCCCTTAATATCCAGTTCCTTAACACAACACAAAAATGTCTTCCTTACTATTTAGCAAGTAGCAAATGCAATTTTCATTGTTAGTCAAATATATTTCTAAATAAGTCTCTAGAGGAATTTCTCTAAAAGTTACTTTAATTTCCTTTCTGTGTCTTCTGTCAACACTATATCATCTGCATTTTTTATTTATTTACTAGCAGTAGAGCCCGGGGATGTAACAGTAAGAGGTAGATTAAGTATCGACCATCATAAAGACTGAAAAATAAAATTGACAAAGATTATTGTTTAAGGTTGACGGACATGCATGTCGTAAATTTTTTTTTTTTTTTGTTTTGTTTTTTTTTGCTTTTTTACGAATTGGTTAAACCCAAACTCAAACAAAAACATTGTTTTCAATCGTTATGAGTCTACCGATTGAATAGATTTTATTATTAACAATTGTCTTGTAAATTGAATTTTGAAAGCATTCTGAATTTAAAATAAAGAAAAAAGTGTGCAAGACAATAAGAAACACTACCTGTTTAAAAAAAGTGAAGTTTTGTTGAAATCGGTTGAAAAATGTAGGAAATCCGATCCCATATATAAAGGAACACACTCATACACACGCACACACACAAACATCTAACGTGGGTTTTATAATAAGTATAATTCGATGTGAGTTGTCCCCCTTTCATTAATGCCTCTTAATTGTGTTTACAAATTTATTTTGTGCAAAAACAATTTTGTTTTTCTAATTTTTTGCGCTGTCACAACCACCGCAAGGTAATTTTACGTAGTCCTGTGAAATTTTGTTGAAATCGGTTGAAAAGTGTAGGAAATACAATCCCATATATATAAACGTACACACACACAATATGCGTTTTATAATAAGTAAGATTTATTTTTTTTAAATTAGTGTCACCCCAAGCTAGGCAGTACAGCTACCTAACACGCAAGGGTTTCGAAGTTGTAGAAGTATTAGGAACAGGCACTTTAGCAATGAGTAGAATGGGAAAAGAGCATTCAGAAAGTCAGTAGATAGCGCTTGGCATTGCATTTAATTTCTTCCAGATTAAAGTTGGTTGGAAAGCATGGAGCTGGAAGGGAGTTCCACAAGCGAGAAATGAGAGAAAAGATACTGTTAGCGCAAGAGTTACTACTACATCTAGCTAGCTCAATTCTAATTTGAGGCGAGCTCGCCCCTCCCAGTCTAGTATTGCACTAAAAAACTTACAGTCCAGGTACAATAGGGAAGCCCTCATCAGAACAGTTTCCATGAAAGTATATGTAAAAAAAAAATGTGCAGAGAAGCAACCTTACGGCGTTCGGAAAGTGACAGAAGCTGACCCGCCAGACTGATATTCTTAAGGGTGTGTCTCGTGAAACTTTCTTCCGGATTGATGTTTCTCTGCTACCTACAATCTTCAAAAATTTAAATAAAAACGCCAATCGTCATTTTTTGTCTTCCTGAAACCTGTTCTTTTATTACCCTTTCTACTTAAAAAAAAGTCACCTCATTATCTTTCACTCCTCGTAATCCCTTGCGTCCTAGTGGAATCAACACCTTTCCTGGGGTGAAATGATTAAAAAATTTTAAAAAAGGAAGAGCTGAATTTTCTAGAAAACCATAATAAAGAGAATTTAGTGTACACAGCACATACTGAAATCAAGAAGGGCAGGCTTAAACCGCGAATAACATATTTAATAATCTTCTACCAAATATTGGCACATCATGGATTAGGATGAATAGTAAAATGGTAAACGTTGTTGTACTTTCCGGCCTTCTTCAGTTGATATACGCTGGAATTTCGAATCGTGCCCTTTATTTCGTCCACCGGGGTAGATTATTCTAGTTCCACGTGCCATGCCTTTTCTTGATATCTCAGTTTTAGTTAGTTCCCTTTAACAACTTAAACCTCCAAGTGTTTTTTTTTTTTTGTTTTTTTTTTTAACTCTACTGTTGCCAAGTATTGAATCACAATACCTTATCTCAAAAATATAGACAAATAAGAAAAGAATAACATCAGGGATATGGAAGAGAATAGATTGTGGATGATTCGGCAGATCTTTTTATGATTTTAGCTAGTAAAAACAATTGGGGAATTCTTCAAAGGAAGAAGGTTTGTTTCTGTGCATAGAAACATATACAATGATAAAATTTATTGCACAATACCAACACAGATTACAAAACAGATGAACCGAGATTTAACAGAGCAATTAGAAAACAAATGAGGGTATAAACTAACAGAATATAAACCCCAGAATACTCTACATCTATAGTCTACATAAAACCGACAAAGTAAGCATTTGGATACGCTCGATTATATCAGGTATTTGTCACCATTCACACAAACTAACAAAAGCCATAACAAACTTTTTAATACCTCACCTTGGAACAATCTGGACATCGCATTTCTATTATAATTCCGCCTTGTTCTCACTACCTACGTTAATTAGTCCGTCCTGCTAATACCTCAGAAATAATAGTCTATTCCGTTTTGACTGTATAAAAACGGAAATTACATATCAGAAACGCTAAATACTTCTTTCTTTCTTTCTTTCTTAAACCAAGGTTTAAGAAAGAACGGTTTAACGTCTCCTGACAATACCCCGTAAATAATGAACCATTCCATTTTGATCGCGTGGAAAAAACATATCAACGAGGCTGCTTGGTTTAAGATAAAGAAAGAATGTGTTGTAATGTTGTCTTTCTTCAGAATAGTCGA
>OZ010605.1:63009727-63039727 GCA_963932145.1 Acanthosepion lycidas | reverse complement strand
GTGGTCAAATGTTAAGTCACGTAGTGTTTACATTTTTAAACTCACTAAATGTAAAGTGAGTTCCATTATCGGATACTTCAAAGGTTTCAAAAAATCCGCGAAAGAATTTGATCGTTGTTACCGTGTTAGGTCGTTTACATAACAATATCTCGTGCCATTTTGTGAAACTGTCGGCCACAATTAAATAGTATGAACGGTTTTGTCCATATGTAGTCTTACCCACAGTCAGTGTTTGGGTATGCCTGATAATTTATAGGTGGTGATTTTGCTGCTGGATTACAATAATTCTATTTTGTAACTGTATTTTGGATATTTTTGGTCAACTTTGGCCAATACACGTAGCTTCTTATCAGGGATTTTATTCTCACTATTTCCGGATGTTCTGTGTGGAATTGTTTAACCATCCTTTTTTTGTAATGGTAACGGAATTGCTACTTTTTCCATGTATAAAAGTACTCCATCACAGATAGAAAATCTACTATTTTTACGAGGTTTAATTTTAGTTTTACTCAATTTCTACTGAACGTAATTCATAGTATGTTTTGTTTTTGCTTTTTTAAATAAATGTAAGCTTTTTAGAATTAATTTTGATATCGTTTATTGTGACCGACAATTCTTTAATATTATTTCACACCAGTCTTTTCATTTCGCTTTCGAATTCCAGCGGAGCAATCACAGTATCTTCAAAATCTTTATATTTTGATATCAACCTGGATAAGCCATCTGCGTATCCCCCTTTCTTTCACGTTGGAAATTCCATCTTGCAATCATAATTCAACAAAATCATAGCCTAACGCTGACGTCTGTTTGCAGTATATGTGGAATTCCTTTTCTCAGAACCGATAATACTTAATAATGGACGATGATCTATTTGCAGTATGAATTTTCTTCCTAATATCATCCTGTGAATTGTCTTTACCGCAAAAATTATAGCAATCACTTCCTTTTCAATTTGACTGTAGCCATTCTCCGTATTTGTCAATTTTTTTGAAGCGTGAGCGATTGCTTTCAATGTAACGTCTTCGAATTTATGACCTATTACCGATCTTCTGCCCGCTTTCGCTCGCGTCCAACGCTATTCTTATCGGTGCGTTCCATAATGCGTCAGCGATAACTCTAAAGTTAATATTTTTTTTATTTCTTCCGGAAGTATTTTGACACTCCGCTGACCAATTCCATTTCTTATCCTTAAGTAAATTATTCAAAGGTTCTCGCAATTTGTACATATCTGACACATTAATATCATTACAAGCCACTAAACCGAGAAATGATTGTAGGCTCACCAAATTCGTCGGGAGAGGCATGTCTTTAATAGAAAATTGCTCTAGCGGGATCTGGTTTTCTTCCGTTTTAATCAACCGTCCTGCGTATGACATGCGCGTCCTGGGTAAGACGATGAACTACGTTCAACAGCAAGGCCTCTGAGCAGGAGGTTTTGAGGAGCGTGGAACCACCTCTTAATTGCTGGTGTTCTCAGGTCCAACTTTACCCGAGCTGGTAGCACCTGTTACGGTCCCACCTATGTGCAAATAGTTAACTCCCAAACTGGGATCAAAACACTATGAAAGTGTAAAAATAGATTTAATACCAGAA
Organism: Acanthosepion lycidas; assembly: GCA_963932145.1. NCBI lineage: Eukaryota > Metazoa > Mollusca > Cephalopoda > Sepiida > Sepiidae > Acanthosepion > Acanthosepion lycidas. The sequence continues at coordinate 63,038,134 of OZ010605.1, read as the reverse complement.
ATAGTTTGTAAAAAATTATTACCACCAAAATATTTTTGAAAAAAAAATATTACCAGCTATATATTTTTGTAAGAAAAAATATTACCAGCAATAAAAATTGTTGGCATTAAATAACCCCTTCTGGTTTATATACCGTAAAACATACCAGATCAAACCATTTTAATCAGTTATCTAACCTCAATATTTAATCTTGTTCAGAAAGAACTGACTTTTCTGTTAACTGATATTGAAACCGTAATCATATAGTCTTTTAAATTCTTCATGAAACAGTTTTACGTGCTGTATTTTTGTAGCACTCTTAATAGCCATATCATCGATGTATGCGACGGTACTATCTAGTCCAGCTTATATCGTATCCATTATTTTCTGGAAAAACTGGGGCTAGTTTTACACCAAAGTGTTCTCTCTTAAATTTGTAGAGTCCTTTATGCGTATCAATAGGCAAATAATTCTGGCATTCCTCATCCACTTCGATTTAAAGATACGCGGCAGACATCTCAATTTTTGAAAAAAGAAAAATTATCACCATTTACTTTGGTAAATATATATCCTCTAGAGGTCGTAGGGGATATGCATAGAGTAGGAGATTGTCATTCAATCCAGTTAAAAAAATATGCACTTAAACATATTATTTTTCTTTAAATCTAAACCACTAGAATGGCCCATACTGAATAACCTATTTTTTTCAGTAACTCCGCGTTTTTAGTTTTTTTTTTAAACCTATCCAATTCGGTTTTAATACACACCAAAGCAGCAAAGGGTATTTTTCTTTTAGGCTTAAAAACTGATATCATATTTTATTTCAATTTAAAATATTTCTTCTGAATTTGTATATTTTCCCAACTATTCTGAAGACATATTCGTGAATTTATTTTTTGGTTGACTCGGTTTTTCTTTAGATTTAAACTTTTTCACTGACGAACAATCAATTTTTTTCTACAGATTTAATTAATCAGCCAATTCCATAGCTCAATAATTCTAAACAAGAAAAATTAATTTCTTTCCCGATATTGCTCTTTCAACTTTGTCGATTTTTCTCAACTTAGGCTTGCCAATTCTTTTTCAAATTTATTCACCAAAAATTGTAATATTACTACCAGTGTCCAACTGAAATCTCATTGTAGCGTTATTCTATTACAGTCATTATGTTTTCTGGTATTTTAGCCGGTATCAACACTTCCAGCAAGTTACTTTGTGTATTTCTTTTGTTTTTCAACTTGCCGAAGCTCCGTTTATGATCTATTTTGCACAACTGCTTTTAAATAGGCAATCATTTCTAAAATACAGTAGACCATAATAATATCATAGATTATTTTTGCTGGATTTTTATTCTGTATTTTTTTCTTTTGGTACTACTGTCTTTTTCCGAACCATTTGTACTTCTCTCGTGGTATTTTGCTCGATTTTTGCTATATTATGCCTTACATTAACATGTTTGGCACTCTTCCGCAACTGTCTGTATCGATAACTTTGAATGCTGTTCAAATTTTGTAAGTATTCGAGATCATATTTAACTAAAATTAGATCTTTAAATATGTTTGGGGATAATTCATCTAGTTTAAATTTCTCATAATTACGGATGACTTTACCGGCATATGTGTATGGAGGTTTTGAATAGCATGGAACTACCTCTTAACTGTAGGGTGGTAGCAGTTTTTAGTGTCCAGACATGGGCAAATAGTGAACCCCCAAACAAAATTCAACAGTACATTCCTACAATAAAATCCGCAACAATACATTTTTATAGCAAAATGACAATCCATACAATTTATGATCTACAATATATATATATATATATATATATATATATATATATATATATATGAAGAAATATAGTTTTAAAATGTGGTATATTTATAGGATAAAGTGCTCAATATCAGAGATAGAGCGTGTGTAAATATAATGTGAACATAGAAGTCAACACTTAGAGGAGACAGTCTGTTTCATGCTAGATGAAATCATCAGGCCACCTGGCCAGGATCATCCAGGACTTGAATAATTATGTCACATAAAATAAGAAAATAAAGACCCCGATATTTAAATCTGCTAAAAGGCCTCAGTATTAGCCACAACGGAGTATCGATTATATATATATATATATATATATATATATATATATATATATATATATATATATATATTATATATATATATATATATATATTATATATATATATATATATATATATATATATATATATATATATATATATATATATATATATATATATATATATATATATGTAAACATATTTTACCCTGAAGGTATAAAATAATGTAAAACATATTTGTAGTTGAAAGCATAAAATTACTTACAAAATATTTAGATTTCGGCATTAAATGACCCATAGATGTGCTGATAGGCCACTGAACAAAATCAACCAACCAACCAACCAAAAAATTCATCCAGTTGAGCTACCAAGGCGGAAAACTCCTCAGAAAAAAATTGTCATGAAAACATTTATAGCAAACAGAAAGAAGAAAGATACGTTCCGGCAACAGAGACGTAAATGAAGTCTAGATGCTAGAACAGGTCTGATAAAATCGCAGACAGTTTACGTTATTTACATCGGACAATTTTCCTCATCTTTGATGTAAATTGTGTGTTTGTATGTGTGCGAACCTACGTTAATGTGTGAGTGAACGTGAGTTTGTCTTTTCGTGAGAATGCGTAAGTGCGTGTGTGTGTCGGTCCCACTCTATCTATGAATCACAATCTGTTCATATCTATTTATGATGTACAATATATATATCTAAAAACACTGGATGTATAAAATTATATACTACATAATTACAGGATATTTAGAATTCGACATTAAATAACCCACACAGGTATTGATATACCGCCAAACAAAATCAGCCAGCCAAAATTCAACCGGTTGTGTTACCAAGAAAGAAATCTTCTCAGAAAAAAACATGAAAATATTTATAGCAAAAAGAAAGAGGAAAGATACGTTACGGTGACAGAAAAGTAAATGAAGCCGAGATGCTAGATCAGTACCGATAAAATTACAGACACATTACATTATTTACAGCGGACTATTTTTCTCAGATTTGTTGTAGACTGTGCATGTGTGCTAGTGCAATGTCATTTTGACAACTTGATGACAGATTGATATTTATCTAATGTGTTTCTATGGGTGCTTTAGGCGTTAAAGAAAGTAACTAAATTAACGTGAGCACCTTTTATATATAATTTTAAAGTACTTAGCAATCTTAAAAATTTAAGAAAATATTCTTCGTAATCTAATGTTTTATTGAATTTTTAATATATTTGGATGTAAATTTACTATAGTCATCGCACTTATTTTCTAAAAATGTCGTATATGGTCGTCCTTATATAAAAAAAAAATCGGAACTTTTATACACATAAAAAATTCTTTTACAAATATTGGAGTTTGGCTACTAAGGTTTTCTATTTGTGATTAGTAAATATATTTTTTACTTAATAATAATATCATCTAAAAGAGTGGAATTAACACAGAATTTTAAAAGATTTAAAATTTAATAAATAATTCTAATTAAAAATAATAAAAAAAATTTAAAAATTAAATTAATTCTTGTAATTCTTTTTCATCGAAAAAAAACAACATTTTCTTAAGCCAATAATATCATTAATATATCATATTGATAAAAACAGTTAAAAGCTTTCTAATTAAATACACACTAAGCTTTATTGCATTTTTTCATTTGACGATTCGGAACAGATTTTCAGTTAATGATGTTACTGCGTGGAAAAAAAAACTGATGATTTAAATTCTCCAAGGAGTCCTTCTTTTTAACTAATATGAATATGAAGAGGGTAGAATTTGAAGTTCTGGAAATGTCAGTAAGCTGGGGTAACAGATGTAAAAACAAAAATTACCAAGATTTTCTAAAAAAAAATATTTCGGAAATAATGGCATCCATTTGTGAATTAGTCCTGAAAATTTCATTAAAATCCGACAATTATTTGATTTTTTCAAGAATTCGAAAATCTATCAGTACTTTTTTTTACCGCGAAAAAAGACGTTAAAATTTCTTATCCTAATCTGTGTTGACCCTGCTGATGAATGAAAAACGAGATTTTTAAACAAGATTTTGAACAAGCAAGAAAGGATTTAAAGAAATAATTAGATATTCAGAAAATACTTACTAATAACATGAATATCTTAACGATAACATTTGTTGTTTTTTATTAAGTTTGTGTCCTTTTTTCATCATGGTATGCTGTTTTTTCAGAGAATTATTGGAGGTAGCTATATATATATATATATATATATATATATATACATATATATATATATATATATATATATATATATATATATATATACCCAAGTATATGATAGGTGTATACGAAATATATACCAATAACCAACAAATATTATTATTAAAAGAGTGCCCAATACAGAGTAGAGCAAATGTAATTATTTATTCGAAAATTATAAGATAAATATGTTATAAAATCAATACAAAAATTACAAAAATAGCCATTTTGTTTCAACACTTCTGGTGTCTTATCAAGTGATGGTGTTGATAAGACACCAGAAGTGTTGAAACAAAATGGCGATTTTTATCATTTTTGTAGTGATTTTATAACATATTTATGTTAGAATTTTCGAATAAACAATTATATATATATATATACTCATTGAGAGTGCATGTGACATAAGAAAAATCAGGGTCTATATTATGTAAATGAGAAATCTACTATTATTATCTATACAGTCAACTCTGTTGTATTAACGAATTCGACATTCATTTAATAACAAATAAGTAATGCTAATTCGAAACATGTAATAAAAAGCAATGTATTAATAAACCGATCTTTCCTATATACCAATGTGACATACCGTTGTCTTGGTTACAAAACCCATACTCTCTTGTCGGGATCGAGTTATACATCATATTCGACTATAGCACCACAGCCACACCAAAATAGGTATTGCAGCTGTAGCTTCTATGTTTACTTAGAAAGTAGGATTATACATACTGGAGTGATTAGCACAAGACCAAACTGGTTTTAAAATCAGAGTTTACAGTCTGTTTCCTGATCTCAACGAATACTCGTTTTGTGACGTCAACGAATACTCGTTTTGTGATGTCAACGAATACTCGTTGTCACTTTCGTAATGCTCATTGTAGTAGAGACTTTGTAATCGCAGATACAACTATAATAACGCCGTTGAACAATACTGGTGTGAGACGCCTTCGAATAACACACTAATAGTACTTGCTCAATAATACTCGTTTGAATAGTAACCCGTGTAGTGATCTAAATAAAGAAATAGTACAGTGAGTTAAGAATAGTGGTCCGTATAGTAATAAAGGATAGAATAGAAATAGCGATCCGAATAGTAATAGAGGATAGACTAGAAATAACCATCTTTAGTCGTCAGCGACTTCGTACATGTATGCATTTCCTTTATAGTCACGTAATCTACTTAATTCAATAATGGGATCACCTCTGTTTGCTCACTGTCGATCTATGTTCAAACTCAAGTATCGGCAGCGACAATTTATTCCTATATAACAATATACTAGTCTGGTTGCCAGTACTAAAAGAACGGAATATCTTATTAAAAAGAAAAGAAGATCGCGTGTACCAGTTATTATATAATAATGCATTGTATTTTATATTATAGATACAAAAATATCTCATTTTTTCTTTAATGTTTTATTCATTTCACAAAAAAGCAAGGTGATAAAGCCTCTAAGACGCAAGGAGTTACTGAATGTGAGAGAATACAAGAAAATGAAAAGACTATGAATGCAGAGAGAGCACTAAAAAAAGGAGGACAAAAATAACGGTTGACTTTCATTTAGAAAATGGAAGTCACTTATTAAAGATACGTCTATTATTTTTGATTTCCCGTGTTTTTCTTTATTTGATGTGATTAATATTTAATGTTTTTATAGTTTTTTTATATAATTTTATCTTTGTTGATAAAAAAAAATCGTGCAAATCCCGGAAAATCTTATCATCATATCGAAAGGGCAAAAATGAAAAAATCTGCTCAAAGGTGTGAGGTTGTGGTACTGACCGCGATTTTGGCAGTGAAGGAAAAAGCGCCAATTTAAAAAAAAAAAAAGTGACATCGTGTAAATAAAAGACGATAGATGGAGCGGGTGTGAACAGTAGAAGAAGTGATTATCTTCTGGTTGGTTTTAAGCAAAAATAACAAAATAAAAAAATTAAAAAAAAACAAGATTAAAAGAAAGGCGGGCTTTAAACAAAAGACATTTTTGAAAAGAGTGAAAAGTTAAAAAATAAAATGAAAGGAGTGGGAAGGTAGGATTGGAAAGAAAAGAATAAAGCACGCTACAGAAAGAAAGAAAGAAAGAAAGAAAGAAAGAAAGAAAGAAAGAAAATGTTCACTGGAGTGAAGGAGAAAGCATATAAAATGACAACATCGAAAGAGCCATGAAGAAGAACGAAAGAAACAAAGAAACAAAAAAGTAATGAAAAAGAATTAAAAATTCAACTGATACGAAAAAAATGAACGATGTAAAAAGATAAGAGTGAAAGGGCATTGCTTGCAAAGAAAGAAAGACAGAAAAAGGTCGAATGAAGCGACGAAAGAAAGAAAGAAAATGCGGAAAGAAGTGACGAAAGAAAGAAAGAAAACGTCCTAATGAAGCGACGAAATAAAGAAAGAAAGAAAGAAAGAAAAAGGTCGAATGAAGCGACGAAAGAAAGAAAGAATAAGGTCGAAGGAACCGACGAAACAAAGCAATAAAGAGGCCGAATGAATTGACGAAAGAAAGAAAGAAATGGCCGAATGAAGCGACGAAAGAAAGAAATAAAGAGGCCGAATGAAGAGACGAAAGAAAGAAAAATGTCGAATGAAGCGACGAAAGAAAGAAAGAAAATGTCCGAATGAAGCGACGAAAGAAAAAAAGAAAGAAGGAAAGAAAGAAAGAAAGAAAAAGGTCAAATGAGGCGACGAAAGAAAGAAAGAAAGAAAAAGGCCGAATGAAGCGACGAAAGAAAGAAAGAAAAACGGCGAATGAAGCGACTTAAGAAAGAAAGAAAAAGGACGAATGGAACAACGAAAGAAAGAAAGAAAAAGGACGAATGAAGCGACTGAAGAAAAAAAGGAAAAGGCCGAATGAAGCCACGAAAGAAAGAAAGAAAAAGGTTGAATGAAGCGACGAAAGAAAGAAAGAAAAAGGTTGAATGAAGCGACGAAAGAAAGAAAGAGAAAGTTCGAATGAGGCGAGGAAAGAAAGAAAGAAAAAGGCCAAATGAACCGAAGAAAGAAGAAAGAAAAATGTCGAATGAAGCGACGAAAGAAAGAAAGAAAGAAAGAAAGAAAGAAAAAAGCCGAATGAAGAGTCGAAAGAAAGAAAGAAAAAGGTCGAATGAAGCGACGAAAGAAAGAAAGAAAACGGCCGAATGAGGCGACGAAAGGAAGAAAGAGAAAGGCCAAATGATCCGACGAAAGAAGAAAGAAAAAATCCGGAATGAAGCGACGAAAGAAAGAAAGAAAATGTCCGAATGAAGCGACGAAAGAAAGAAAGAAAGAAAAATGTCGAATGAAGCGACGAAAGAAATAAAGAAAAAGTTCGAATGAACCGACGAAAGAATGAAAGAAAGAAAGAGGCCGAATGAATTGACGAAAGAAAGAAAGAAATGGCCGAAGGAAGCGACGAAAAAAAGAAAGAAAAAGTCGAATGAAGCGAATAAAGAAAGAAAGAAAAAGGTCGAATGAAGCGACGAAAGAAAGAAAGAAAACGGCCGAATGAAGCAAAGAAAAAAAGAAAGAAAATGGCCGAATAAAGCGACGAAATATAGAAAGAAAAAAGCCGAATGAAGCGACGAAAGAAAGAAAGAATACGGTCGAATGAAGCAAAGAAAAAAAGAAAGAAAATGGGCGAAGGAAGCGACGAAAGAAAGAAAGAAAGAAAGAAAGAAAGAAAGAAAAATGTCGAATGAAGAGAGGAAAGAAAGAAAGAAAAGGGTCGAAGGAAGTGACGAAAGAAAGAAAGAAAAGGTCGAATGAAGCGACGAAAGAAAGAAGGAAAAAGGCCGAATGAGGCGACGAAAGTAAGAAAGAAAAAGGCCGAATGAAGCTACGAAAGAAACAAAGAGAAAGGCAAAATGAACCGACGAAAGAAGAAAGAAAAAATGTCTAATGAAGCGACGAAAGAAAGAAAGAAAATGTCCAAATGAAGCGACGAAAGAAAGAAAGAAAGAAATAGGTCGAATGAAGCGACGAAAGAAAGAAAGAATAAGGCCGAATGAAGCGACGAAAGAAAGAATGAAAAAGGTCGAATGAACCGACGAAAGAAAGAAAGAAATGGCCGAAGGAAGCGACGAAAGAAAGAAAGAAAATGGTCGAAGGAAGCGACGAAAGAAAGAAAACGGCCGAATGAAGCGACGAAATGAAGAAATAAAAAAGGAAAGAAAGAAAGAAAGAAAGAACGAAAGAAAGATAGAAAATTTGCGAATGAAGAGAAGAAAGTAAGAAAGAAAATGGGCGAAGGAAGCGACGGAAGAAAGAATGAAAAAGGTCGAATGAAGCGAAGAAAGAAAGAAAGAAAATTTCGAATGAAGCGACGAAAGAAAGAAAGAAAATGTCCCAGTGAAGCGGCGAAAGAAAGAAAGAAAGAAAGAAAGAAAGGAAGAAAGAAAGGAAGAAAGAAATAAAGAAAGAAAAAGGTCGAATGCAGCGACGAAAGATAGAAAGAAAAAGGCCGAATGAAGCGACGAAAGAAAGAAAGAGAAAGGTGGAATGAAGCTACGAAAGAAACAAAGAGAAAGGCCAAATGAAGCGACGAAAGAAAGAAAGAAAGAAAGAAATAGGTCGAATGAAGCGACGAAAGAAAGAAAGAATAAGGCCGAATGAAGCGACGAAAGAAAGAAAGAAAAAGGTCGAATGAACCGACGAAAGAAAGAAAGAGGCCGAATGAATTGACGAAAGAAAGAAAGAAATGGCCGAAGGAAGCGACGAAAGAGAAAAAGAAAAAGGTCGAAGGAAGCGACGAAAGAAAGAAAGAAAATGGCCGAATGAATCGAAGAAAGAAAGAAAGAAAGAAAGAAAACGGCCGAATGAAGCGACGAAAGAAAGTAAGAATAAAGGGCGAAGGAAGCGACGAAAGAAAGAAAGAAAAAGGACGAATGAAGCGACGAAAGAAAGTAAGAATAAGGGCGAAGGAAGCAAAGAAAGAAAGAAAGAAAAGTTCGAATGAAGCGAATAAAAAAAGAAAGAAAAAGTTCGAATGAAGCGACGAAAGAAAGAAAGAAAACGGCCGAATGAAGCGACGAAATGAAAAGTAAAGAAAGAAAGAAAGAACGAAAGAAAGTAAGAAAGAAAATGGGCGAAGGAAGCGACGAAATAAAGAAAGAAAAAGGCCGAATGAAACGACGAAAGAAAGAAAGAAAAAGCCCGAATGAAGCAACGAATAAAAGAAAGAAAAAGGTCGAATGAAGCGAAGAAAGAAAGAAAGAAAATGGGCGAAGCAAGCTACAAAAGAAAGAAAGAAAGAAAAATGTCGAATGAAGCTACGAAAGAAAGAAAGAAAAGGTCGAATAAAGCGACGAAAGAGGGAAAGAAAAAGGCCGAATGATGCGACGAATGATAGAAAGAAAAAGTTCAAATGAAGCGACGAAGAAAGAAAGAAAAATGCCGAATGAAACGACGAAAGAAGAAAGAAAAAATGTCTAATGAAGCGACGAAAGAAAGAAAGAAAATGTCCGAATGAAGCGACGAAAGAAACAAAGAAAGAAAGAAACAAAGAAAGAAATAGGTCGAATGAAGCGACGAAAGAAAGAAAGAATAAGGCCGAATGAAGCGACGAAAGAAAGAATGAAAAAGGTCGAATGAAACGACGAAAGAAAGAAAGAAAGAAAGAGGCCGAATGAATTGACGAAAGAAAGAAAGAAATCGCCGAAGGAAGCGACGAAAGAAAGAAAGAAAAAGGTCGAAGGAAGCGACGAAAGAAAGAAAGAAAAGGTCGAATGAAGCGACGAAAGAAAGAAAGAAAAAGGTCGAATGAAGCGACGAAAGAAAGAAAGAAAAAGGTCGAATGAAACGACGAAAGAAAGAAAACGGCCGAATGAAGCGACGAAATGAAGAAATAAAAAAAGAAAGTAAGAAAGAAAATGGGCGAAGGAAGCGACGGAAGAAAGAATGAAAAAGGTCGAATGAAGCGAAGAAAGAAAGAAAGGAAATGTCCCAGTGAAGCGACGAAAGAAAGAAAGAAAGAAAGAAAGAAAGAAAGAAAGGAAGAAAGAAATAAAGAATGAAAGAAAAAGGTCGAATGCAGCGACGAAAGATTGAAAGAAAAAGGCGGAATGAAGCGACGAAAGAAAGAAAGAAAATGGCCGAATGAAGCGACGAAAGAAAGAAAGAGAAAGGTGGAATGAAGCGACGAAAGAAAGAAAGAAAAAGGCCGAATGAGGCGACGAAAGTAAGAAAGAAAAAGGCCGAATGAAGCTACGAAAGAAACAAAGAGAAAGGCCAAATTAAGCGACGAAAGAAAGAAAGAAAAAGGTCGAATGAAGCGACGAAAGAAAGAAAGAAAAAGGTCGAATGAACCGACGAAAGAAAGAAAGAGGCCGAATGAATTGACGAAAGAAAGAAAGAAATGGCCGAACGAAGCGACGAAAGAGAAAAAGAAAAAGGTCGAAGGAAGCGACGAAAGAAAGAAAGAAAATGGCCGAATGAATCGAAGAAAGAAAGAAAGAAAGAAAACGGCCGAATGAAACGACGAAAGAAAGTAAGAATAAAGGGCGAAGGAAGCGACGAAAGAAAGAAAGAAAAAGGACGAATGAAGCGACGAAAGAAAGTAAGAATAAGGGCGATGGAAGCAAAGAAAGAAAGAAAGAAAAGTTCGAATGAAGCGAATAAAAAAAGAAAGAAAAAGTTCGAATGAAGCGACGAAAGAAAGAAAGAAAACGGCCGAATGAAGCGACGAAATGAAAAATAAAGAAAGAAAGAAAGAAAGAACGAAAGAAAGAAAGAAAAAGTGTGAATGAAGCGAAGAAAGTAAGAAAGAAAACGGCCGAATGAAGCGACGAAATGAAAAATAAAGAAAGAAAGAAAGAAAGAACGAAAGAAAGAAAGAAAAAGTGCGAATGAAGAGAGGAAAGTAAGAAAGAAAATGGGCGACGGAAGCGACGAAATAAGAAAGAAAATGGGCGAAGGAAGCGACGGAAGAAAGAATTAAAAAGGTCGAATGAAGCGAAGAAAGAAAGAAGGGAAAAGGTCGAAGGAAGCGACGAAAGAAAGAAAGAAAACGGCCGAATGAACCGACGAAATGAAGAAAGAAAAAAAGAAAGAAAGAAAAATCCGAATAAAGCGCCGAGAGAAAGAAAGAAAAAAAAAAGCCGTGTGATGCGACGAATGATAGAAAGAAAAAGGTCAAATGAAGCGACGAACAAAGAAAGAAAAAGGCCGAATGAAACGACGAAAGAAAGAAAGAAAATGGCCGAATGAATCGACGAAATATAGAAAGAAAAAGTCGAATGAGGCGACGAAAGAAAGAAAGAATTCGGTCGAATGAAGCAACGAAAGAAAAAAAGAAAGAAAATGTGCGAAGGAAGCGACGAAAGAAAGAAAGAATTCGGTCGAATGAAGCAACGAAAGAAAGAAAGAAAGAAAATGGGCGAAGGAAGCGACGAAAGAAAGAAAGAAAGAAAGAAAGAAAGAAAGAAAGAAAAATGTCGAATGAAGAGACGAAAGAAAGAAAAAAAATGTCCGAATTAAGCGACGAAAGAGAGAAAGAAAAAGGCCGAATGATGCGACGAAAGAAAGAAAGAAAAAGGTCAAATGAAGTGCCGAAGAAAGAAAGAAAAAGGCCGAATGAGGCGACGAAAGGAAGAAAGAGAAAGGCCAAATGATCCGACGAAAGAAGAAAGAAAAAATCCGGAATGAACCGACGAAAGAAAGAAAGAAAATGTCCGAATGAAGCGACGAAAGAAAGAAAGAAAGAAAGAAAAATGTCGAATGAAGCGACGAAAGAAATAAAGAAAAAGTTCGAATGAACCGACGAAAGAATGAAAGAAAGAAAGAGGCCGAATGAATTGACGAAAGAAAGAAAGAAATGGCCGAAGGAAGCGACGAAAAAAAGAAAGAAAAAGTCGAATGAAGCGAATAAAGAAAGAAAGAAAAAGGTCGAATGAAGCGACGAAAGAAAGAAAGAAAACGGCCGAATGAAGCAAAGAAAAAAAGAAAGAAAATGGCCGAATAAAGCGACGAAATATAGAAAGAAAAAAGCCGAATGAAGCGACGAAAGAAAGAAAGAATACGGTCGAATGAAGCAAAGAAAAAAAGAAAGAAAATGGGCGAAGGAAGCGACGAAAGAAAGAAAGAAAGAAAGAAAGAAAGAAAGAAAAATGTCGAATGAAGAGAGGAAAGAAAGAAAGAAAAGGGTCGAAGGAAGTGACGAAAGAAAGAAAGAAAAGGTCGAATGAAGCGACGAAAGAAAGAAGGAAAAAGGCCGAATGAGGCGACGAAAGTAAGAAAGAAAAAGGCCGAATGAAGCTACGAAAGAAACAAAGAGAAAGGCCAAATGAACCGACGAAAGAAGAAAGAAAAAATGTCTAATGAAGCGACGAAAGAAAGAAAGAAAATGTCCAAATGAAGCGACGAAAGAAAGAAAGAAAGAAATAGGTCGAATGAAGCGACGAAAGAAAGAAAGAATAAGGCCGAATGAAGCGACGAAAGAAAGAATGAAAAAGGTCGAATGAACCGACGAAAGAAAGAAAGAAATGGCCGAAGGAAGCGACGAAAGAAAGAAAGAAAAAGGTTGAAGGAAGCGACGAAAGAAAGAAAACGGCCGAATGAAGCGACGAAATGAAGAAATAAAAAAGGAAAGAAAGAAAGAAAGAAAGAACGAAAGAAAGATAGAAAATTTGCGAATGAAGAGAAGAAAGTAAGAAAGAAAATGGGCGAAGGAAGCGACGGAAGAAAGAATGAAAAAGGTCGAATGAAGCGAAGAAAGAAAGAAAGAAAATTTCGAATGAAGCGACGAAAGAAAGAAAGAAAATGTCCCAGTGAAGCGGCGAAAGAAAGAAAGAAAGAAAGAAAGAAAGGAAGAAAGAAAGGAAGAAAGAAATAAAGAAAGAAAAAGGTCGAATGCAGCGACGAAAGATAGAAAGAAAAAGGCCGAATGAAGCGACGAAAGAAAGAAAGAGAAAGGTGGAATGAAGCTACGAAAGAAACAAAGAGAAAGGCCAAATGAAGCGACGAAAGAAAGAAAGAAAGAAAGAAATAGGTCGAATGAAGCGACGAAAGAAAGAAAGAATAAGGCCGAATGAAGCGACGAAAGAAAGAAAGAAAAAGGTCGAATGAACCGACGAAAGAAAGAAAGAGGCCGAATGAATTGACGAAAGAAAGAAAGAAATGGCCGAACGAAGCGACGAAAGAGAAAAAGAAAAAGGTCGAAGGAAGCGACGAAAGAAAGAAAGAAAATGGCCGAATGAATCGAAGAAAGAAAGAAAGAAAGAAAACGGCCGAATGAAGCGACGAAAGAAAGTAAGAATAAAAGGCGAAGGAAGCGACGAAAGAAAGAAAGAAAAAGGACGAATGAAGCGACGAAAGAAAGTAAGAATAAGGGCGAAGGAAGCAAAGAAAGAAAGAAAGAAAAGTTCGAATGAAGCGAATAAAAAAAGAAAGAAAAAGTTCGAATGAAGCGACGAAAGAAAGAAAGAAAACGGCCAAATGAAGCGACGAAATGAAAAGTAAAGAAAGAAAGAAAGAACGAAAGAAAGTAAGAAAGAAAATGGGCGAAGGAAGCGACGAAATAAAGAAAGAAAAAGGCCGAATGAAACGACGAAAGAAAGAAAGAAAAAGCCCGAATGAAGGAACGAATAAAAGAAAGAAAAAGGTCGAATGAAGCGAAGAAAGAAAGAAAGAAAATGGGCGAAGCAAGCGACAAAAGAAAGAAAGAAAGAAAAATGTCGAATGAAGCTACGAAAGAAAGAAAGAAAAGGTCGAATAAAGCGACGAAAGAGGGAAAGAAAAAGGCCGAATGATGCGACGAATGATAGAAAGAAAAAGTTCAAATGAAGCGACGAAGAAAGAAAGAAAAATGCCGAATGAAACGACGAAAGAAGAAAGAAAAAATGTCTAATGAAGCGACAAAAGAAAGAAAGAAAATGTCCGAATGAAGCGACGAAAGAAACAAAGAAAGAAAGAAACAAAGAAAGAAATAGGTCGAATGAAGCGACGAAAGAAAGAAAGAATAAGGCCGAATGAAGCGACGAAAGAAAGAATGAAAAAGGTCGAATGAAACGACGAAAGAAAGAAAGAAAGAAAGAGGCCGAATGAATTGACGAAAGAAAGAAAGAAATCGCCGAAGGAAGCGACGAAAGAAAGAAAGAAAAAGGTCGAAGGAAGCGACGAAAGAAAGAAAGAAAAGGTCGAATGAAGCGACGAAAGAAAGAAAGAAAAAGGTCGAATGAAGCGACGAAAGAAAGAAAGAAAAAGGTCGAATGAAACGACGAAAGAAAGAAAACGGCCGAATGAAGCGACGAAATGAAGAAATAAAAAAAGAAAGTAAGAAAGAAAATGGGCGAAGGAAGCGACGGAAGAAAGAATGAAAAAGGTCGAATGAAGCGAAGAAAGAAAGAAAGGAAATGTCCCAGTGAAGCGACGAAAGAAAGAAAGAAAGAAAGAAAGAAAGAAAGGAAGAAAGAAATAAAGAATGAAAGAAAAAGGTCGAATGCAGCGACGAAAGATTGAAAGAAAAAGGCGGAATGAAGCGACGAAAGAAAGAAAGAAAATGGCCGAATGAAGCGACGAAAGAAAGAAAGAGAAAGGTGGAATGAAGCGACGAAAGAAAGAAAGAAAAAGGCCGAATGAGGCGACGAAAGTAAGAAAGAAAAAGGCCGAATGAAGCTACGAAAGAAACAAAGAGAAAGGCCAAATTAAGCGACGAAAGAAAGAAAGAAAAAGGTCGAATGAAGCGACGAAAGAAAGAAAGAAAAAGGTCGAATGAACCGACGAAAGAAAGAAAGAGGCCGAATGAATTGACGAAAGAAATAAAGAAATGGCCGAACGAAGCGACGAAAGAGAAAAAGAAAAAGGTCGAAGCAAGCGACGAAAGAAAGAAAGAAAATGGCCGAATGAATCGAAGAAAGAAAGAAAGAAAGAAAACGGCCGAATGAAACGACGAAAGAAAGTAAGAATAAAGGGCGAAGGAAGCGACGAAAGAAAGAAAGAAAAAGGACGAATGAAGCGACGAAAGAAAGTAAGAATAAGGGCGATGGAAACAAAGAAAGAAAGAAAGAAAAGTTCGAATGAAGCGAATAAAAAAAGAAAGAAAAAGTTCGAATGAAGCGACGAAAGAAAGAAAGAAAACGGCCGAATGAAGCGACGAAATGAAAAATAAAGAAAGAAAGAAAGAAAGAACGAAAGAAAGAAAGAAAAAGTGCGAATGAAGAGAGGAAAGTAAGAAAGAAAATGGGCGACGGAAGCGACGAAATAAGAAAGAAAATGGGCGAAGGAAGCGACGGAAGAAAGAATTAAAAAGGTCGAATGAAGCGAAGAAAGAAAGAAGGGAAAAGGTCGAAGGAAGCGACGAAAGAAAGAAAGAAAACGGCCGAATGAACCGACGAAATGAAGAAAGAAAAAAAGAAAGAAAGAAAAATCCGAATAAAGCGCCGAGAGAAAGAAAGAAAGAAAAAAGCCGTGTGATGCGACGAATGATAGAAAGAAAAAGGTCAAATGAAGCGACGAACAAAGAAAGAAAAAGGCCGAATGAAACGACGAAAGAAAGAAAGAAAATGGCCGAATGAATCGACGAAATATAGAAAGAAAAAGTCGAATGAGGCGACGAAAGAAAGAAAGAATTCGGTCGAATGAAGCAACGAAAGAAAAAAAGAAAGAAAATGGGCGAAGAAAGCGACGAAAGAAAGAAAGAATTCGGTCGAATGAAGCAACGAAAGAAAGAAAGAAAGAAAATGGGCGAAGGAAGCGACGAAAGAAAGAAAGAAAGAAAGAAAGAAAGAAAGAAAAATGTCGAATGAAGAGACGAAAGAAAGAAAAAAAATGTCCGAATTAAGCGACGAAAGAGAGAAAGAAAAAGGCCGAATGATGCGACGAAAGAAAGAAAGAAAAAGGTCAAATGAAGTGCCGAAGAAAGAAAGAAAAAGGCCGAATGGAACGACGAAAGAAAGAAAATGTCCGAATGAAGCGACGAAAGAAACGAAGAATACGGTCGAATGAAGCGAAGAAAGTAGAAAGAAAATGGGCGAAGGAAGCGACGAAAGAAAGAATGAAAAAGGTCGAATGAAGCGACGAAAGAAAGAAAGAAAAAGGTCGAATGAAGCGACGAAAGAAAGAAAGAAAACGGCCGAATGAAGCGACGAAATGAAGAAAGAAAGAAAGAAAGAAAGAAAGAAATATAGAAAGAACGAAAGAAAGATAGAAAAATTGCGAATGAAGAGAAGAAAGTAAGAAAGAAAATGGGCGAAGGAAGCGACGAAAAAAGAAAGAAAATGCCGAATGAAGCGACGGAAGAAAGAATGAAAAAGGTCGAATGAATCGAAGAAAGAAAGAAAGAAAAGTGTCGAAGGAAGCGACGAAAGAAATAAAGAAAAGGTTGAATGAAGTGATGAAAGAAAGAAAGAAAAAGGTCGAATGAAGCGACGAGAGAAAGAAAGAAAAAGGCCAAATGAAGCGACGAAAGAAAGAAGGAAAAAGTTCGAATGAAGCGACGAAAAAAAAAAGAAAACAGCCGAATGAACGGACGAAATGAAGAAAGAAAGAAAATTCCGAATGAAGCGACGAAACAAAGAAAGAAAGAAAAAAGCACAGTGATGCGACGAATGATAGAAAGAAAATTGTCAAATGAAGCGACGAACAAAGAAAGAAAAAGGCCGAATGAAACGACGAAAGAAAGAATGGAAATGGCCGAATGAAGCGACGAAATAAAGAAAGAAAAAGGCCGAATGAAACGACGAAAGAAAGAAAGAAAAAGCCCGAATGAAGCAACGAATAAAAGAAAGAAAAAGGTCGAATGAAGCGAAGAATGAAAGAAAGAAAATGGGCGAAGCAAGCGACGAAAGAAAGAAAGAAAGAAAGAAAGAAAAATAGCGAATGAAGCTACGAAAGAAAGAAAGAAAAAGTTCGAATGAAGCGACGAAAGAAAGAAAAGGTCGAATAAAGCGACGAAAGAGGGAAAGAAAAAGGCCGAATGATGCGACGAATGATAGAAAGAAAAAGTTCAAATGAAGCGACGAAGAAAGAAAGAAAACTGCCGAATGGAATGACGATAGAAAGAAAGAAAAAGTCCGAATGAAGCGACGAAAGAAAGAAAGAAAAAGGCCGAATGAAGCGACGGAAAAAAGAAAGAAAAAGGCCGAATGAAGCGACGGAAAAAAGAAAGAAAAAGGCCGAATGAAGCGACGAAAGAAAGAAAGAAAAAAGAAAGAAAATGTGCGTATGAAGCGGCGGAAGTAAGAAGGAAAAAGGTCGAATGAAGCGTAGAAAGAAATAGAAATGTTGTATGAAGCGAATAAAGAGAGAAAATCTGAATAAAGCGAAGTAAGAATGAAAGAGAGAAAGAAAGAAACATAGGAAAACAGGTAGAAAAGTGTCGAATGAGGTAAAGAAGAAAGAAAAAAGAACAAAAAAAAATGTCGAATGAGGCAAAGAATGGCAGAAGGAAAACGTCGAATGAAGCGAAAAAAGAAAGAAAAACAAAGGATGGCGGGAAGGAAGGAAAAAGGAAACGGTCGCCAGAATCGTAACAAAGAAAGAATATAAAAGATAACAGTTAAAGTGGCATTACGTAGAATGAAAAAAGAAAGAAAGAAAGAAAGAAAGAAGTGAAGAAAGAAAGAATGAAAAATATCAAGTGAGGCCAATCAAAGAAATGATATAAAAGGCGACAGTGAAGAGAGTATGATGAAGAAAGAAAAAAAGAAAGAAAAAAAGAAAGAAAAAAAGAAAGAAAAAAGAAAAAAGAAAGAAAAAAGAAAGAAAAAAGAAAGAAAAAAGAAAGAAAAAAAGAAAGAAAAAAAGAAAGAAAAAAGAAAGAAAAAAAGAAAGAAAAAAAGAAAGAAAAAAGAAACTTTGAAAGATGAGGCAAATCAATACGAGACAAAGAAAAAAAAATAAACGAGAAAATAAAAAAAAAACGAATGGACGCAAGAATTTATAGAAGTGTAAAAAAGAGGAAAAGAAAGAAAGAATGAATGAAATAAAAAAAACGTTCGTCTGAAATGCAAAAATATAACAGATAGATTTGAATCTTGTGCGTTCATACTCTGAACAAATAATGACGCAGGTTGCACTGTGGGAAAATAAAATATCGATGAAAAGAAGTCAGGGAGCCTGATCTTCATTTTGCCGGGAAAGACTGGATCCTATAATCCATCTCTTATGTAACCTACTATTGAAATCCAGCTAAACTCCGCTATGAAAACATTCTTGGCAGCAACATCTTTCAACAAAAAAAGAAAGTTTTTTCATACACCCTATTTTTAAGGGAAGGGTTTTAAAAACACCAGATGTATAGTATGTTCGCATCGCAGCATCTTCACTATATAACTTACAGAAGCTACAGTTACAGTACCATATTCTCGAAGAGTCCTTTCAAGTTCTTTTAGAGTCCTTTTCAGATAAGGCTTTTTTTGTGGCGGCATGTAACACTTGGTCATTTTAATGTGGGGTAACTAGATATATGAACCAAGATATAAAAATAAATGTCAGGCTCAGGCGACCGCTGTCACGCTGATGTTGGTATCCACCAACCCTCCCACATTGGTGCAATGAGGGGTTTGCTGCCGCAGGGTTGGAATATTCATGACCAGACATATTTCTAATCCCTTTCTGTTGACTGCCCGAAGAATGCATTTCTGCAGAGAATGAATGACGGATAAATCACATTGATCCGGGATTAATTGACACCTGCCCAATCCTTGAGGATATGAAACGGGACCATTTTTAATGTTAACTGCCTAGGCGCGTACATATAGGCTAAGGACGATAAATGTTCGGCTCAGGCGTCCACTGTCACGCTGGTTTTGTTATCAGTCAACCCTTCCTCTTTAGTGCAATCAACGGGACCAAGGATAATTCAAAGATTTTTCTGTGAAGTGCCATAAGGCAGATACATGGCCGAGATACGACGAACAGATACTTCCATTTGATCCGGGTGATGTTTTACCCCGCAAGGGAAATAACTGCAAAAACAAGAGAGATAACTGCAGAAAACACCACAAGCACTACTGCTGGTGAAGCCAGACGTTGATAAAAAAAGAAACTTGCTAAGTACAATAAACTACTCTTTAAAAAAAAAAAAAAAACAAGAACACGCTTGCAGATATATAAAATGAAAGCAAAATAAATTAACTGAAATAAGCTAACAACACACACACAACATATATATATATATATATATATATATATATATATTTGAATATATATATATATGAATATATATATATACATATATGAATATATATATATATATACACACATGAATATACATATATATACACACATATGAATATATATATATATGCACATATAAATATATATATATATATGTATATATATATATATATATGAATATATACATATATACACATATGAGTGTATATATATTTATACACATATGAATATATATATATATATATAAACATATGAATATATATATATATATACACACATATGAATATATATATATATATACACACATATATATATATATATATACATACATATATATATATATATACACACATATGAATATATATATATATATATATATATATATATATATATATATATATATATATACTCTGTGTAAATTTTGCGGTTGAAGTGCGTTTAAACAAGTACAAAGTATGTGATAGATTTTTAAATAAATCAATCGGCAGTAAAAGCTCCCAAAAAATAACAATGAAATACAGTCCAGTAAATAGTAAGACATTATCATCTTATTGATCCATAACGATACACATCAGGCGTTAGAGTCAATAAAAAATGTCAATGCTTAAAAAGAGACTAAATAATGCAAGAATAAATGAATACAGAAGCCGATAATCGCAAGAGAGAAGATAAAAAGAACATAAAACACAGTTAGAAGTATCAAGAAATTTCTGTTTTTGCATGAACTTTTTTATTTATTCGGGTTGTGATTTATTTTCTTCTTGGCTGTATAAATTGAAAGAGTTGCTTGCATATTTTATACTTTTATTATATATATATATATATATATATATATATATATATATATATATATATATGTATATGGCGTTTTACACCTGGAAAAGTAATTGCGCTTCGATTTTTAGTTCCTGGTTTCATGATAAATTTTCGATTGGATAGAACGCTTTTATTTTTCGCTTGCCCATTTTAATATTCAGTTCTAACTTCTTCTCTGAATATATCTCTCTCGTTTTTCTGATATAAGTTTCTCGCTTATCCTTCTCCTGTTTCAGGGCGATAGAAAAATATGAGGTTCGTTGAGCACTTCCCTAATAACTTACCAACGATAAAAATATTTGCTACTCTACGATCGAGGCATTTCTAATATTTCAAAAAAAATATCAAATATTCTACAGATTGACAATAAAGTTCCTATGCAAATTATAAATTTCATACGTAGATTTCTATACTGGCAAGGAAGTGAAGGGCTTCATATTATATTTAGATATGTTTGATCACATATTTGCATGTGATATAAAGGTTAGAGGCTTTTGTATTTTGTTCGAGATCCTTATTTTCACTTACGTAAAAATATACATGGGAAATGTGTCATCATTTCTCCGATCACAGTAAAAAATGGATTAATGTACTTAAATCGCAGAACTGACAAGTTAAACCTGATAATTGCTATTGAAAAATTCAATCAGTGGTTAATCGGGGCAAGAAATGGCTTTTAAATCTCAACCCCCAAATCACAACTGCTTTCATTTAATTACCACTAAGAACGTTTCCTGACTGCTATCAACATGTTTGAAGCTGAACACTAGAAAAGCAACATTCTACCCACTCTTTGCCTCCCTTTTTCTTTTGATATGAAGAGGAGCGACTATATCACATCATTTGCGTCGTTTGCTGTAAGAAAAAACTGTTTCACTGTGTCGTGACTGAAAATTTTTCTTGTAACAGTTCATCTTGTTCATTTATAAATCTACCATTCGCCCGCGAATTGAATACTGTTGTCATATATGATCTGGCGTCTGGCTGGACATCATGAAATTCTTGACAAAAGCCAAAGAAGTTTCTGTAACATAAATCGACTCTGATCAGGCATTTCGACTTCAGTAACATTCTTACCGACTTGACATGGTTTTCCTCTGTCTTTTCTATAAATATGTTTATGACAATTCTTTTGGTGAGCTCCCCCCCCCCGGCGCATCGATAACATGGATTTAATTGCGCTACTATACAGGCAACTAGGTTTCACCCTTTTATTTTTCAAATAACTGAATACAAGCACCACTTCTACTCTGATAGTTTCGTTTCTCGGACTTCTCACCTGTGGAACTCCCTTAAGCTTTCACGCTTCGCCGAAAAAAAAAACAACCTTCAAAAATTGAAATGCTACGTCAATTGCTATCTTCTGTCTTCTTGAATGTCCTTCATATTTTGCCCTTTCCTCAAACCCACCCCGATTCTCAGTCTTCATATTGTATTTCGCTTTTATCAGAGTAACCCACCCCAAGTTCTAGAGGCATTATCGCGTTGCAGTGTAACGATTTTAAAAAGAACATTATAATTAAACAGCAAAATAGAATTGTTCTTTGAATTAAAAACCTATGTTTAACCTCCATTCTACAGATGTGCTATTATCATCATCTTCAGATATGCCGAATATTATATATATATATATATATATATATATATATATATATATATAAGATCAAATGCAGATCAAATATGGATCAGAAACAATAGGATGATAAAGTGAAGATATTTCCTATTTGTTCTTCATTGTATCATATATATATATATATATATATATATATATATATATATATTTCGTCTTTTATACCTTCGTTTCAGGGATAGTTGAGAAAGGGAAATAAATGAGACATCTGGAAGAAACATGGCACGTAGAAATAGAACAATCTACCACTGGTGGACGAAATAAAGGGGTCAGTTCAAAATTACAATCACCTGAAGAAGGCCGGAGCGTACAACGGCTGAAACTTTGTGAATATGGCAAAGAAGATGAACATAACAGTCCGAATAATGTAATTAATACAAGTAAAAAAAATATTAAAATTAAACAGCAGAATGGAAGTACCCCACCGAATTCAAAACCGTATGACGCCAGGTAGAATAAGTTTTACCGCCTTTCTATATTTGTGCAATATTAATCTTCTGCAGATATGCAGAACTTTCCGACAGTAAATTCGCTCTCAATTCTCTTCTTGACTCATCTAGCGTATCTTTCCCTGACTTTCAAATAAGAACTGAGGTTTTATTTTGTGATATGCCTATAACTTCCTCTATGAAAGATTTTCAGCGTCGTTAGAAAACTTATCTCGCTAGATCAATTATGACTGAGTAGTGAGTTCGATACTCATTGGTTACTCCATTTTTTGCGGCTTGTGCCACATCTAACCTAAGCACTATAACTCCGTCCATGATTTCTGACGTGATCTCTGAACTGGATTCCCACAAAGTATGTGGTCTTTATGGTGTCACTCCAAGAGTCCTTAAGGTATATGTCCTTGAATTAGCCCTTGTTCTCTCTAAAGTTTATAACTTCCTGCAGACATTAAAAATTCAGGCGAACTGTCCGATCCTTTCAACAACTGGAACATATATATATATATATATATATATATATATATATATATATATATATATATATATATATATATATATATATATATATATATATATATATATATATATACGATTTACATTATTCGGAGTATTGTCCTCATCTTTATCGCCATATTTATTTAAACGTTTCGGCTGTTGTACGCTGCATCCTTCTTCAGGTGGTTGTAATGTCGAACTGAACCTTTTATTTCACTCACTGGGGTAGACTGTTCTAGTTCCACGTGCCATTTTAAAACAAGTTATATTAGGTCAGTTAGGCGTGGTCTCGGGGTGGTGTAATGGTTAGCAAGCTTGTCTCGCTAAAAGTAGTTACGACTGGAGAGTGAGTTCGATCTTCACTGGGTACCCCATGCTACGCTGAGAAAACCAGTATATTAGAGTAGTTACGAAAATAGATTTTACAAGCGAAAAGTATGAGTTCTATAACCTGACAGGAGAATAAATGCTTGTCGATTCGGCGATTGTGAGAATGGAAAGACTACAAAATATGATAAGTTATGGTAACAGACTGCCGAAAAGCAACGACTCGGGAAATCAAAAATGAAAGAAATCTAGAAACGAAAGCTGGGAAGGAAAAGAACTCGAGGAAAATTTCGATATGAAAAAGAAGAGAGGAAAATATGGAGACATGACACGGACTATACAGCGCGTAGTGATCAACGAACTTGTTTTTTTTAACAAATTATGCAAATCGGTTACGTTTGCGCACTTATTTTGCTCAACACAGAGGTAGAACGTAACGCATGGCCGGCCTAACATCAGTGGCCCATAAGTAGACATAAGCATCAACGACAAAAGTGGCCAGTTACCATATCGGTTATCAGGCTGGCATTGGTAAGAAAAAAAAAACACAAATAAAGAAACAAAAAAAAAACTCTTTTTTGAATGCGATGAGGGAGGTGCTGTCACAGTTTCTTTTATAGCTTTGAAAGGATAGAACAGATACGACACTTTGATCGTTGACCATCACGCGGTAAAGACGGTCAGTATTCACCGACATCTCCGCAGTGGCAGGATGAGACAAAGTCGCTTTAAGGTTGTGTGCTAGTATGCGTACAGATGAAGAAAGGATAAAATTGTACAGGCAGCACGATCAATCTCAAGTTGGCATCAGTTTCCACCAACTCGACCCGTGTGGTGCAATAAGGGAGGTGTTGCTGTAAGATCTGAATCGCCGGGAGAAAAAAGAATAATTCAACTCATTTCTGTGAACTTTCTGGAAGTAGAAAAACCACATAGTTTACGAAGACAGTTAATACATCTTAATCCTAGTTCGAAGGATGATTAAATGCAGTATGAGATTATTTACCCAATCACATCTTATGTTACAATGTTGTGTGTGTGTGTTTTTTTGTTTGTTTTATTTAATGTGTGTAAATGTACATACAGGCCAAAACGACACGCCGACAATTTAGTGTAATGCGGGAGATACTGCTGCAGAAATGGAATTCCCGATACAAGGCGACCCTCATAACTTTAAAAGAAGGAGAAAACAGATACTACACATTGGTCACAAACAAAGGCCGGGAAAAGATGGATGCGATTTACCTACTTACCAACAATGATGGATTTTTTTTTCAGCTAACGTTGGAAAGCCGTTATTTTTTTTTAAAGCACTTCACCCCAAGCAAGGTATACAAGGGGCTACCGGGAGTATTGTGGGGTTTGAGGAAAGGATAAAAAGAACGGGGAAGGATAAAAAGAAAAATCATTCTACTCAGGAAACGTATTAGGTTGGTGCAAAAATAATGACATAATAATGTCGTTTTTTGACGTTATACGTCAAAAAACGACATTATTACGTCATTATTTTTGCACCAACCTAATATATATATATATATATATATATATATATATATAGATAGATAGATAGATAGATAGATAGAGAGAGGGAGAGAGGGAGGAGGCGCGGTGGAGTATGGATAGCAGCTTGGATTGAGGAATCGGAGAGTCGAGTTCGAATTCCAGTCGAATTCATTACATTCACTTACGTGCTAATACCCTTCTGTTCTTATTATGGGTAAATAGCAGGGCAGACTGGGTTCTATAGCTTTGGATGGAAACTGGTCTAGAAGAAGGACAATTCTGAATTGAATACCTGAGGAGGGTCGTTCGGGGACCTTGTGGCACGTAGTGCACCAGGTCTTTGTATTCGGCCCTTCAAAAAGTGTGGATGGTCCTGCAAAAAACCTTCACCACTATAATCAAATCTCATGTGCTGTTGTTGGGCTGTCGGTTTCCTAGGAATTGATCTATTTGACCCTCATATGTCGAATTCTACGGGAGAGTCGAATATAAAGAGTGTGAGAGAGAGATAGAGAGAGAGGGGTTTGGCTGAAAAGTAACGAAACTTGGATTCTTCTCAACACACAGCCAGACTCTCACTTAGTGAGTCTACAGTGATCCTGACAGGACAAATCTTACCGGGACAATGCTCCTGCTCACAACGCCCCGAAAATCAGGCAGGTCTTGACCGAGAAGTACATTGCCGTACTGGAATAACCTCTTTATTCACCTGATTTAGTTCCGTGTCACTTTTTCCATTTTGCCAGCCTGAAGGGGATCATCAAGGGGACCCGTTTTGGAAGTGTGGAGGCCACAAAATCGGACGTAACGACAGAGATGAGGGGCAAGCAAGAAGAATCCTTCCAGCAGTGTATAGAAGCGAGGCAGAGAAAGTTGGAAAAGGGCATTAGACTTGAGGAGGATTACTTTGAATGGAAAAACATGTAGTTTGCTGTTTGGAATTGAAAAAAAAAATTGTGACACTAATCCCGTTACTTTTCAGTCACTCGTATATGTTTTTGTGTTCGCGTATCATTGAAGAGATATACGTGTGTTGAATTATTATAATGTAGAAACTACTGTATTTATTAATATCTACGACATCACTTTGATTCAAACATTTGGCACTCGATGACCCTTAACTTATGTCTTTTGGAGATCTTTAAAATTTTCTTTAATGGTTGGAGGTTTGCAGAAAGTAAGAATGAATGAACGAACGAGACAAATGGAATAAAATTGAAGAATAAATAGTGTAGGGAATCAAAGGAAACATATAGAGATAACAGAACGTAACGGAGAAAGAAAGAAAGAAAGAAAGAAAGAAAGAAAGAAAGAGAGAAAAAAGAAAGATTGTGTCAAAGAGAAACGGAAAAAAAGATAAAGTAGAAAAAGAAGGAAAATCAACAAAAGGAAAAAGAAAGAAAGAAAGACCGTGCCAAAGAGAAATGGAAAAAAGAAAGATAAAGTATAAAGAAGAAGGAAGAGGACAACAAAAGGAGAAAGAAAGAAAGAATGAAAGAAAGAAAGAAAGAAAGACTGTGCCAAAGAGAAATGGAAAAAAGAAAGATAAAGTATAAAGAAGAAGGAAGAGGACAACAAAAGGAGAAAGAAAGAAAGAAAGAAAGACTCTGTCAGAAAGAAACTGGAAAAATAAAAAATAATGGAATCAATAACGTCAGGGCCGGTGCAAGAGCCCTGTGCCTCCCCCGAATCTAGGATACTCCTCAAATCTATGATACCCCCGAATATATTATACAGGGCCCACCTCACTCCACTACATCTCAATTTTCATAAGGGAGTATTCGTATGAAATACAAATTTTATTGTCACCTAATTATGTGCAATAAAGGACCGTATGCCATATAGCTGAACAATTAATCTAGACAAATTGGAAATAAATACAATGTATCTACATAAAATTAGAGACCTGTCATAATAGATCATTTCATTAAAAAAATAAATCAACAATGTTTTACAGCAATTTTTTAACTTCAATTTTTTTTCTTAAAAGTTTAATGATTTAACACATTCAAAATTATGGATAAAATATAGTGAATTTTATAGATCGTTTTTTCGACACTTAATATTTGCAAAACAAATTTATGGATTTGGACGCAAAAAAATACCCGAGGATGAGCTCAACATCCGTGAAAATTTTTCATTCTTTAATAGTTGCGCTTACTTTAAACTGTAACGTATATAAATCTAGGTAGAAAAAAAGAAAAATTTTGATAAGATAGCGAGAGTCATAGCGCTTTGCGCGGGGCCCCTAACCAGGCTTGCCTTACCACCATTCGGGGGATAGAACGCACCGGCCGTGAATACCGCACCGGATCTTGTAAATTGTATGAATGCATCGGTGTATCCATAAAAGGATGGCAATTAGCAGTAGAAAAATACTTTACCACTCGACTCTGTTGCAAATTACGACGGATATTCAATTTTTAGAAAAAATATATTTCCTGGTGGAATAAACATTGTAACATAATTTACATTTGTCTAGATGCTTGTAAAATCCGTGATACACATGTTTACAACCAGTTCACCTTGGCAAGTCGTTCCAAAAAAAAACAAAACAAAAAAAAAACATATGCAGTTTGATTTTCATTACCTTTTATCATTCTTTTTGTCCGTTTAGGCCATCGTACCGATTGAATTCTGTTTTTGTCAATCGTTTTAATATTCGCGTTTGGCACGAGTCTTTTTGGAGTCACCCTGCGGTGTTAATGGACTGCTGTAAAGAGAAAACAAGGAAACACGCTGAGATGATAGACCCTTTGGCTAATGTGATAAATAAAAACAAGAAAACTGAAGATACTTCAAATGAACGTTGGCAGGATGTAGAGCGGCCATCTTGCATTTTTTAGATAATAATTTGAATGAAAAGTGGAGGAAAATTTCAAATAAATGTAGAAAAAGAACAAAAGAATAATGAAATGCAAAAGAAAGAAAGAAAGAAAGAAAGAAAGAAAGAAAGAAAAAGAAAGTTGGATTAAATAATTTCACTAAAAAGAAATACAAAAATGAGAAAGAAAGAATGAAGGAAAGAAAAAGAAAAAAAGAAAAGAAAGAAAAATGCGCTTTCAATATTTCAATAAAAAGGAATACAAAAAATGAGAAAAAAAGAAAGAAAGAAAGAAAGAAGAAAAAAAAGAAAAAGAAATAAATGTGCTTTACATAATTTCAATAAAAGCAATACAACAAATAAGAAAGAAAGAAAGAAAGAAAGAAAAGAAGAAAGAATGAAAGGAAGAAAGAAAGAGAGAAAGCAATTTTAAATAATTGCAATAAAACGAATACAAAAACAAAGAAATTTTCAATAATTGTAACAAATAAACGAAAGGAAAGAAGAAAAAAGAAAGGAAAAGAGAAAAAAAAGGAAAGAAGAAGAAAGAATTATTCCTTTAACCGTAAAAAAAGAATACAAAAAAGAATAAAAATGAAACATAAAATAAAGAAGAGAAAATAACGTAGAAAAATAGGAAAAAAGACACGTTTGAATAGTTTGAACACAGAAGAGAGAAAGAGGCTTTAACTTTTCATACAAAGAATATAAGATAGAAGGAAACAAGAGA
This sequence comes from Acanthosepion lycidas, assembly GCA_963932145.1. Taxonomy (NCBI): domain Eukaryota; kingdom Metazoa; phylum Mollusca; class Cephalopoda; order Sepiida; family Sepiidae; genus Acanthosepion; species Acanthosepion lycidas. The sequence goes on along the minus strand of OZ010605.1, from coordinate 63,010,026 downwards.
ATGCAGAGAAAACATGAAACAAACAATTTTTAGAATAATTTTGCAGACAACTGACTAATGAAAAAGTTAACGAGAGTAAAATGAGATAAGAAAGACTGAACAAAAAAAAAATAATAATGGATCCAAATAAAGAAGTGAAAACAAACAAATCAAACGTCAAAAGATCAAAAATAAGAAAAATTACTAAAATATAAAAATAAAAGCAGCAAAAAAAAAATTCGAATTTCAAAAGAAAAGAAAATTAAATGTAAAACAAAAGCAGCCTTCACAAGAACAAAAATAAAAAGCTTTACATTTAG
>OZ010605.1:62964727-63007227 GCA_963932145.1 Acanthosepion lycidas | reverse complement strand
TTTGGTTTGGTTTGGTTTGTTTTACGGCATATTGTCCTCAATGTGTGATTAAATGCCGACAAGTTTTTATTTCTGTTATTATTTTTGGTTTGGTTTGGCTTGTTTTTGGTTTGGTTTGTTTTAAGACATATACACCTGAACTGTTTATTTAATGCTGACATGTTTCTTATTGTTCGTAATATTTTTGGTTTGGTCTGGTTTGTTTTACGTCATATCAACCTCAATGGGTTAATTAATGCCCACAACATTTTTATTGCTGGTAATATTGTTTTTTTTAAAAAATGTATAGTTTTGTTTTGTTTGGTTTGGTTTACGGCATATCATCCTCAAAAGATTATTTAATGCTGACAAAATTTTTATTGCTGGTAATATTTTTTCTCCAAAAATGTATTGCTGGTAATATTTATTTTAACAAAAATATATTGCGAGCCATTCTTTTTTCTTTTTCTTTTATTTTTTACTTTTGTGTGTAGGGTAGCTAATTTCCCATAGCTAGGACCCTGACAGGTGCTACCACCTCAGATAAGGGTCGACCTGGGAACAACAGCAATTAAGAACTGGTTTCACACTCCTCATAACTTTCTGATGAAAAACTTTGGTGTATGTAGTATATCGTCATACCCAAGGTGAACATTGGGCTTTCATTAATTGAACTCTTAGAATTAGCATTGGTTGAAATTTACAAAATGATTTATTTTAAATCAGTTTTCCAAGAAAATATTCTTCTCAGGTTAAGTGAGAGTTACCGCACTTCTTAGTACTGCTTGCGGTTTCTGTCCTAAACTTTTGTTTACAGCTGTTTGTAAGGCACATATCTTGATTAAATCATGACTACTTTTTTGGCTATATGGATGTTCGATTCCATGTAATGGAATAGACGAGAATGAAAATTCCAGTCGTGTTTGGTATCTTCACATATAGGTACTTAGTAAATATTTCAAATTCATCTCTTGCCGCCTTTTCAGTTATGTATTAAAAAGAAGGGCAGACTGAGTCCTAGAGCCTTGGTTGTCATCCAGTCTACCGTTTGTTTACTTGGTCATGAATTTGATATAACGAATGGCACTTAACTGGGAGTTACGAGTGCTATCCTTTTTAGCTAATGCTGTTTTTAGAAGTTTCGAAGTTATATGCATTTTTCTTATTTGGTTAAGATCTTTGTGATTCTGTAGACCAATTTTTAAAAACTGAATAATGGTTGTTTTATTTATAGTTCTTTTTTTAACTGCATATTGTTGTTTGTGTAGACGTTACTCACTTCTATTGAATTTTGTTCTGTTCTGTTATGTGTAAATACAAATTTTGTCGAAAAAGCGATCTCTTTTAGAGCCGCTCTCGTTTTTGTATGCCTATGTGCGCAGAAAGAGAATAGAAACTTTTAATGAGTCAATCGCAGTGATAGATATGAATTAGTAGCCACAGTGGGCAGCCTTTGATAGATTGGTGGTGGGAAATACATTCGCCATCTTGAACAATACGAAAGGCTGTAAATAGATTTTGTTTTCACATGATGAAAATAAAATGCGGGAGACACACAATGTGTAGGCAAAGAGTAGAGCTTTCCAAACTTGTTTGTCGCGACACTCTCGTCTAATCAATTACTAGTTCTTTAATTATTGACTAAAAGTCCCAACTGATTTATTTTTTATATATTCATTTAAATTATATATTTGACTTATCTAACAAAATTTACGTAAAGTCTTACAAAAAATGTTATTTAAAAGAAAGTGTTTCAAAACACACGAACACACACATACATACATACATACATACATATATATATATATATATATATATATATATATATATATATATAGGAAGAGATATAGGTTAAATGACTACTATATTTATGGGATAAAGTGTTCAGTATCAGAAATAGAGCGTATGTAAATATAAATATAAATATGAACATTGAAGTCAACGCTCAGAGACGACGATTTAAATTTTAAGCGCGTGTAACTGCAGTGGTTACTCACTGTTACTTCAGTTTGTTTATGATTCGCCAAGAGACTAAAACAGAATCAGTTTCGCGAAATAAAATACTACCATGGATTTCCAAAGTCTCCGCTTCCATAATTATTTATATATATATATATATATATATATATATATATATATATATATATATATATATATATATATATATATGTTTCATTAAATAATATAGTAAAGTGTAGTCTATTTATTTTATGTAAATTCTTTACGTAACGTCTGATAAGCTTCATGACATTATCATTAAACGAAGAAAGAAAATCACAATATTGATACATATTTTTTAATCCAATCTAAGCTTTCGCCTCACATAAGCCATTATCAAAGATATCGATTACTGTACAATATATTACGCAATATATATATATATATATATATATATATATATATATATATATATATAGTGATTTACTGATCATAGATTAGATGTGGCACTAAGCGGAACAACTAAAGATGAACTCGAACTCACTATTCATTCGTAAATTGTCTTGCCATATAAGCTTGCTAATCAATACAGCACTTCAAAGAGCACTATATAAAACGGCACCGGGATACGCAATTATTCTCACCGAATAGCCACTAGAATATTTCAAAACTTAACCAAAATTAACGTTATAACAATACAACTGACTACACACAATGCATTATTGGCCACTTTACCCCATAAATATAGCATACCTTAAAACTATATTTTATCACACACACACACACACATACATACATATATATATATATATATATAAATATATATATATATATATATATATATATATATATATATATATATATATATATATATTAGTGAGTTATGAACGGCTTTTGTTAAAAATTAGCAGACATAATGTCTTTAAGTTATTCAGTCAGACAGTCTAAAAAAGAATTGTCTGCCTAAACACACACACATATATATTAGGTTGGTGCAAAAATAATTTCGTTTTCTCACATAGTAACATATGTTAGAAAACGAAATTATCTTTGCACCAACCTAATATATATATATATATGTATATATATATATATATATATATATATATATATATATATATATATATATAATAAAAGGATAGAACAGTAAGATATATAAGGTGTTCTTAAACAGTGCTCAATGCTATTATGCAGAGTATAAATATTATAAATTTACTAATTAAAAAAATATGGTTCCGTAGCTACACAGGAATTAACATGTTTCAAAAACAAAAAATAAAAACTTTAAATTTAATTATAGAATTAAATTAAAGTCCTTAGTACAGTCTGACTGTACTAGGGATTTTAATTTAATTCTATAATTAAATTTTAATTAAACACTATAATAAAATTCTAATTTAATTCTATATAATTAAAGTTTTTAGTTTCTGTTTTTGAAACATGGTAATTCCTGTGTAGTGACGGAATAATATTTTTAAATTAGTAAATTTATGATATATATATATATATATATATATATATATATATATATATATATATTCGCTAGTATAGATTCTGGCTCTTATAATGTAAATTTCTGATCAATTAAATAAACAGAGATTTCATAATCTTCCACGTAAAACCTAATTACTTTCGGAACATTTGAGTTTGGTTAAAGATTCTAGAGAATCTGGGAACCCTAGTCATACTTTCAGCCTTGTGCCACATCCAAGCTAAGCTTAGAATATCAGTTCATCACTTTTCACTGCATTCTTTTTCAAGGCCACTCAATTACAGTATTCTTACTGTTAATTTCACTCAAAGTTGCTTACTGTTTACATAGAAGGATATGACAACACCACTATGAAACGCAAACGGACTATTGTTCATTGATCAATCACCTTCAGTGACAGGATAAATTTTTTGTACAGCCAATGAAGTTACATACTGAGTGATAAAGATTAATTTGTCTTATCGCAATGTAGATAGATAGATAGATAGATAGATAGATAGATAGATAGAAAGAAAGAAAGATAATCATTTTATGGAATTTTACATTTTTGTATATGGGCGTATTTTGCATTTTGTTTTCTTTTGTTTTTATTCACTGGACACTGATTTGTCTCCTTGGCTAAGATTATCTCAAATTGAGGCTGTCGGCTGTGGCCACAAATTCCTGTCTATCAATGTGATTGGCTCTTTAAATGTGCCTGTTGTATGTTATTTGCTCGCTCGGAACGTTTATGTGTCCCTAATCATGGTTTTCGTTATTTAGGGTGTTCACTGGTCGGGTCGTAAGGACGAAGGGTAAAAATTATAGCTTAGAACCAAACGTAAGGAGGTTCCTCTGGACATGAGTATAGTACATTTATTTGTAGATGCATTTATGGAAGAGAGAACGAAAGTGACGTTCCTCTGCATTTCTCCAATTTTCCCTTCTTTGCGCATTGCATAGGTCTTTCCTTCTTCCTTTCTTTCTTTCTTTCTTTCTTTCTTTTCCAGGGAGTCCATATAATATCTATCTATCTATCTATCCTAAACAATTCACATCTATTTCGGTCAGAATATCTATCTATCTATCTATCTATCTATCTATCTATATATATATATATATATATATATATATATATATATATATATATTATTATTATTATTATTATTATTATTAATAGAAATCTTAGAAAATTATACTGAGATGTCCAACTCTGGGGAACATCTGCCGGATGGCGCACCCTGTCATTGCACCAGAGAGAGGGATCAGTGCTCGCAAAAGGACAGCATAACCAACGACTGCGGTGACTCGGGGAATTTTTGTTCCCTCTCGGGTGTACGCGCTCGGTCTCCTTTCATTAAATCGACCTCATGTCACAACCTAACCTTCTTTGAGCATTGCATCGGTCTTTTTTTCTTTCTTTCTTTCTTTTCCAGGGAGTTCATATAATATCTATCTATCTATCTATCTATCTATCTATCTATCTATCCTAAACAATTCACATCTATTTCGGTCAGAATATATATATATATATATATATATATATATATATATATATATATATATAAAATATATATATATAATATATATATATATAAATATATATATATATATAAATATATATATATATATAAAATATATATATATAAAATATATATATATAAAATATATATATAATATATATATATATGTATATATATATATATATATATATATATATATATAAATATATATATATATATATATAAATATATATGTATATATATATATAAATATATATATATATAAAATATATATATATAATATATAAATATATATGTATATATATATATAAATATATATATATATAAAATATATATATATAATATATATATATATAAAATATATATATATATATAATATATATATATATATATATATATATATATATATATATATATATTATTATTATTATTATTATTATTATTAATAGAAATCTTAGAAAATTATACTGAGATGTCCAACTCTGGGGAACATCTGCCGGGTGGCGCACCCTGTCATCGCGCCAGGAAGAGGGATCAGTGCTCGCAAAAGGACAGGACAACCAACGGCTGCGGTGGCTCAGGGAATTTTTGTTCCCTCTCGGGTGTACGCGCTCGGTCTCCTTTCATTAAATCGACCTCATGTCACAACCTGACCTCGTGGTAGGTGGCGGGGCGGTGGTTTTAGTAAATACAAAAAGGATCTATCTCCGTCCTGTTGGTAACTATCACAGATTGTTTATTATGTATTCTCTCTCTCACTCTCTCTCTCTCTCTCTCACTCTCTGCATCTATATATATATATATATATATATATATATTCGATTGGATTGATGTGAGTTTGTCACCTTGGGCTTATTTGTTTACAGTTGGATACGCCATGAGCAGATATGAATGTACGTGAGAGAATCATGCAAGATTGTTGTTTAAAGACAGTAAAATCGACCTTGCTTATCGAAAGATCCTTCGTGGCTCGATCGGTTAAGGCACGTCAGACTAAATGACGATACAGGTTCGATTCCTGTCGAAGGACGATTATTTTCTATGAAAATTTCTCTCACATTCAGGCCGGTAAATGTTATTAATACTGTTTATTATAAACAGAGCATTTACTTAAATATTTGGATCTATAAAAAGAATGTACAAACATAAAAATGTCTTAAAATAATTGTCGGACTTTGTCCATTTCATAAAAAGACATATATATATATATATATATATATATATATCTTAAAACGCGTTTAATCTATTTATAAAATATAAGAAATATCCAATGTATTCATGTCCCGCTGTCAAGGTCAATGAAATCGTTCAGAAAAAAGTTATAGGTTCGTTTTGGGCGATTATAAATAATAGATATAATTAAATAGGTTTAATGATTCGTTTTCTACGGCTTACCAACTCTTTTTCTGCTTATTCAAAGCCATGAAAATACATGTAGATTGTAAGAATTCTTTTCCTAAATAATAATATTTTAGAAACAGAAGTCTTAGTAATTAACCCATAGATGGAGGGAAGAATTAGAAGCATATTGTTCAAGGGTATTTGCATATCAGTGAATATAACGAACCCAAAGGGATTTTGAACTTGATTATCCGATTAAAGCTTCCGAACCATAAACCATCAGACCACCGGCACATCCAAGCTGACAGCATTTTTATTGTCAAGCGGTCACCCATCTAGGTACTGACCAGACTCGACGTTAATTACCTTATAAGGTATACAGGTATCCGTATTGAAGGATGCCCTATTTGAATGTGTCTTACTCCTCTGCAAATAAAGAATATTCCATGACCGACAGATTATATTATGTGTCCTGTTCGTACATGACGTGAGCGAGCAATGCCGTCCACAGTCTCCTACCTTTTTTTTTTAGCTCTTTTCATATCTCCCACCATTGTTCTACTATTCTCGTCCTGGGTAAGACGTTAAACTACATCGGCATCCTGTGTAAGTATATTTCATTTTGATCTAAGGGAGTCTCCTTGGGTCACAAAACTCCCAGTGGAATATTTTCCCCCTTTGATTTAAATTCAATTTAAATTTGAACAAGGGAATGATTCCTATCCAAAATATGGAAGGAGAAAACCAGAAGATGGAGGCCACATCGACAAGATCAGTGAGTGATACTGAAATGAATCATTTCTTTCTACAAAATTATAATAATGATTTAAAACCAGTTATTACAAAAAATGTTTGACATCGAGGCGCAGGTAATTAAGCTAGTATTTATATATATATATATATATATATATATATATATATATATATATATAATATTGGCTGAATACATATATATATATATATATATATATGTGTGTGTGTGTATTATATAATAATTATAGATTAATACAGTGTTCGAAGTATCGCACCAAATGCGATAAACTGTGTAATAATCATACTCTACTAGATTTGATTGTTTCTTTACTTGACAATATATAATTTGGAAGTTTTTATTGGTCTAATTACGGTAGATGATGTCACGTAAATAGCCTCCAGATTCTGTTTCAGAAGAGCACTTTTTTTTTCACAACTGCAGCCCGAAATTTGAATCAAGCTATGTGTGTATATATGCATGGTCCTGCACAAGGCTTATCATTTAAAAAAAAATCTTCTGTTGCAAGTAACATCACAAAAGAATTTGCGTGTTTAACGAGATGGCTTCCTTTCTCCCCCAAAACGAATCTCAAACACAATGAATTAATAGCGATGTGGTACGGTGTGTGGGTCGTTGAAGAAGAAACTACCATATATTTTATATATGTGTATGGACCTAAATATATAATGAGTACTTGTGTGTGTGATAAATGAGCAGAATTATATATATATATATATATATATATATATATATATATATATATATATATATATATATATATATAAGTATGTGTACGCATATGTATCTGTGTGTGTCTGTAAATATATAGATACAGGTTGAGTGTATATGGTCCCTTAGATAGATATATAGATAGATACTAACACACTGAGATAGATAGATATATAGATAGATAGATAGATAGAAAGGATGACATGAAGATTAATAGTCTGATGTCTAAGAATGTTATATAAAAGAACTGACTAGACCAAGAAAAACTTTAAGATTAGTGGGAAATGGTTGCAAGAAGGGTTTCAAAATCGATATCAACGCCCGTGGCTTCAACTATCAATAAATACGCCGTGTCAGACGAGATGTCACGGCTGATCTGACAGTGGCGACTCAATAATGAGCCAAAGTACCAACGTAAGTGCTTAGCCTTGCTCCCCTGATTTGTCACTGGGTTCGACTGAATGATCTCTACCGTCATTCGTGTAAGCCCCGCCTTTCGCTTATTGGTTGATGAGCGATGTACTCACAGTTCCTTGTCTTTTTCTTAATCTCCTGTCGCCTTACTCTCCGTTTTTCCTGCTCCTTGCTCTCTACTATCATTGATAATTCTGTCATTAACACGAATCCTTGTTTACGCCTTACTTCTTTCTTTTAATTTTTTTCTTTCCTATCGACAATTCTTTGTGCTTTCTATCTATTTTTTTATGTTATCATTCTTTGTCATTTATAGCGTATCATATGCTTCATTTTAATTTTTTTTTATTATTCAACTTACTTTATATTTCTTGACCTTATCACTTTCTTGTTGCTTACGTTGAAACACCGGCTCCCGTACGATCACCGAAGTTAAGCAACGTCGGGTCTGGTCAGTATATAGATGGGTGTCCGCTTGGGAATTCTATGTTCTTTAAGCCTGGATGTGTGGTCTGTGTAATGGATAATAACTAGAGATTGTTAATAGGAGAACCGTTTTCCAATTCCAATCGGGTTCGTTATATTTACTTGCGCATAAATACTCTTGGGAAATATATGAATCGACCAATTCCCTCCATCTATGGGTTAATTAGTTAAACTTGTATCGCTAAACCATTATTATCTCCAAAAATAAAACAAAACTCTGTACAAAAACCGTTTAGATTTTGGAATTAAATAACTCATAAAGATTGGCATGCCACTAAAGAAAAATAACCAAACATATACCGTATACTGGCATACAAGGCGATTGATCGTATAAGACGACCGCCAAATTTTCAAGTAGGTTTCAGGCTATATTCGCCGTACAAGCCTATTCCCCTAATATCGTATTTTAAAATCTGTTGTATTTAATTTATTAAATAAATTCAGTAAATATATACTTTCTATCACTCTAATGAAAAAATGGAGGGGGTGATATTGTCAATTAACTATCAGAATCTACGATACCTCATGAGGGAGTGACGTGTTTTTGGTAGGCTGTTACGATAGCCTGGATTACTCTTACCCGGTAAAAATCAATTCATTCCACTTTTTTTGAATGCGATTCTTTAAACGGCTTATATTGAAACACATCCCCCATGCTAACAACTTACCATAAACCATAGGATTTACGGTTCACATGTTATATCTGGAGTATAAAACACCTTCCACACTATTTTTTTCATAAATTTCATTACAAGATCCTTGTATTTTGATAGATTTTTGAAGATCTTCAACGACATATTCCAATCTGCAAGGACTGCTATGTTAATAAGAAATTGCATTCCATTTTTTATCGTCTTTGATTAAGATGACTTGGCAATTGGCTTTGATTAATCTGTCTGTGTGTATTTTAAAGTCTCATAAAATTCTTACAGGTCTTCTTTATCCCTGTAACCGTGCCTGGGTGATATACATAGCTGTTTCTTGGAGATTCCTTCGGTAAAAATTGCATATTTTTCAATGCAGATATTGGCCTAATGCCAAGTTTTGTATTCAGCTGGTGCGAACACCGTGCAGCCTGATACAAGATGGTCAATTGTTTCTGGATATTTATCACTGAATTAGCATTTCGAATTAATCTAATTTTCCATAATTATTATTATTTTTATTAATATTTCCTTTGATCTGTGTTATATACATATTTCTTTCAGGGTAGCAACCCAAGGCCAGAAATGGTTTAATCAGATTTTTCACTGCTCTTTTTTTTCTTTTTTTTTTTAAATAAACAAAAACAAACAAAAACAACAAATCCTGAGGTCAGGTTTTACATAAGTAATAATATAATTATTTATATTTATACGTTCTTTTTATAGATACAAGTATTTAAGTAAATGCTCTGTTTATAATAAACAATATTAAATAACATTTACCGGCCCGAATGTCCGAGAAATTTACATAGAAAATATTCGTCCTCCGACAGAAATCGAACCTGTATCCTATCCGGAACTGTCATATAGCTTGACGTGCCTTAACCGATTGGGCTACAGTAAAATCAACCTTGCTAAGCGAACGCATATTTTCTATGAAATTTCTCGGACATTCAGGCCGATAAACATTGTTAATACTGTTTATTATAAAACAGAGCATTTACTTAAATATTTGTATCTTTAAAAAGAATGTATAAACATAAAAAAATGTCTCAAATAGATAATGATCATCATAATGTGTAATCTGTATTTGTGAGTACAATATTTTGTATTTTTTTAATGCATGGTCTTTCAGGAATCCTTGCAATGAATCTATCAGAACATTTTCCAATCAATCCGTGCGATCTAATAACGATTGGAATTGAAATCCTCATGGGGACTTGCCCGAGTGGTTAGAACGTTCGCATTCTGATCATGGGATCCGAGGACTGCATGGATCGATTCCAGTGTGCGGCGTCTTTGGAAAGTGCCTGAAAACAATACCATGGATTGAAACCAAGCCTTGTGAGTGAAACTGGGTAGACGGAACACTCGGTGGGAGCGTAGATAGCTGTGCTAGCACTGAGGCTTTGAGCGTGCTGGCCTTGTTCAAATTGTTGATCACGCTAGATAACACGCTCTTTCCCAGAATCTGTAAGGTCTGCTCAGATAAATGTAAGCGATCTGGGATTGCAATGGAAATATTTGTCGCAGATTACTTCCACAACGCAGCGAATAAATCCCTAAGTTCAGACTCGAACATCGTTGGCAGAAAGAAATGCCGAAAACTCGATTTGCAGGTATTATCTCATAAATGACAATGCACACAAAGAGTCAGAATAATAACTCACTCTCCGACAAGCGCGGTAGCCCAAATACCCGAATTTTCCGTCCCCGATTCGAGAACATCAGCTGCTTTTATCTTTCGAGCATTTTTTCCATTCGTTGACAACTGGGAGAGGACGCCCAATTTTAGCATATCAAAATACTTTTATAGCGACTCCTGCGACGGACTTTTTTAAATTTAAATATTCCGTCTTCAGCATGTCATGCTGAATACGTGTCTCTTTTTCTTTTTTTTTCTTTTTTTTTGGTAAGTAATTTTCTTTTTCGCCACATTTTCCGTCGGAGGATACACGCGATGCGATGTCGCTTGATTTGACGACTTTGATTTGAAGTCGCCGTTTTCTACGCTATAATAAATAATCACAAATGTGACTGAGCAAGCGTCTGCAATAAGGATTGGCTAGAAGACGGGTATCCTCGAATACAAGTGGCCAGATATACATGCATATAATGTCACATTTTTTTTAGATTTCCATTTGAAGATCCTTGTATTTTTATAGGTTTTTGAAGATCTAAGATAATTTTAAATGTTATCATTATTATCATTATTTTAAAAAAAAAACTTTAAAAATAAATATTTAAGAAATGAAAATAAGGATTTAAAAGATTTTACATATATACTATGAAAACTGCCAGCATTACTTAATTCTTTTTACCCATATCATACTTTCCTTTACCGCCAAGCTATGATCCAAATGCCAATGTTATTAATACTATCAAGACAGAATATTCTTTATTTATTAAATATCACCCAATGCAAAACTCAGGAAGTAAAGATTACGACGATATGATGGATAGATAACTACTGATCCTAGATTTACATTGTGGCAATAATAATCACAAGTGACCAGATTGATAACAAGACACAGATATAAAAAAAACAAACAAAAAAAAAAAAACACACATTTAATATTAAATATGCAAATTATTTGGCATGAGAAACCAAGAAACGCTAATTTGGGTAAGATATAAAACTATACTGATTTATAAAATAGATCAAACCACATCTATTTCATACCCCTAATTTTATGACATATTTACACAGACACTCACACAGCGATAAAGAGACGAACAAATATATATATTTCAAGTATTTTCAGGGTTTCTAATGAACTGACTCACAAACTTTCCACTTTATGTACTAGAGGTGCGGACAGACATACACAAACAAACTTTGAGCTTTGTATATTGGATGTCCATAGACCACACAGTTATATACACGTATGCTTATCCATTTTTAATTCTCTTTTATTTTACTTTAGTCGGCATTGTTTAGTGCCAACAATTCTCTTGAACCGATCAACTGTAATTTCCTGGTCAAATTTAAAACTAACACCCAAGAAACGGAAGCAGACTTATTTGCCTTTAGCTCAACTAAACAATTCGGAAGATGTGTATTTGTCGTATAAACCTACTACCTCAAGATTTCTACACACACACATACATACACACACTGAGACACACTCTAACTCACACACACACACACACACACACATATATATATATATGTGTGTGTGTGTGTGTGTAGCGTGCGTAAAAGCAATATTTTACAAATCGTGTAACAGCAAAATTGTCCAATTGTTAGATTAAATTTTGAACTGTTCTATCTTAGAAATGATTAAAGATACCTTACTGGAATTCTCCGAGGCTTTTATAGCACTATTGGATTCAACTTTGAACAATAAAAATTTAATTAACCTTAAATTGAAACGATGACCCCTGTTGCTGGTGTGATCTCCTGATCCAGTTTTCCTCTCTACTGTTCCCTTTTTTTAAAAACATATTCACAGGTTTCTTAATTGTTCTTAAATGAACTTTGAAGATGGAAGCCGTAATATGAATGTTGGTATCATTACCGAAGGCCTGAATGATCTTTTTCCTCTCACCATTGCTCAGTTGGAAAGATATAGTAGGACTGATTTTAACTAGCTGAATAACTCAAAAGGTTTTTTTTCAGTGATTCTCACACAAAATGGTGTCAAGATGGCTAAACATCTTATCCAAAAGAAAACTCAATAAGTTAAGTGTGTTTTTAGATAATAAACATTTCGCGGGATGCATAATTAACCCATGATGCCACACGATTTGGGCAATTTAGCAGTTATATTCGGTATATATATCCTTGAGGAACGTAGGGCCGCAAAATATCGTTGCGGCTTCTATAACAAGCCAGGCTTTTAAGTGAGTAGGTTGATAGCCTACAGCACAAACCCCAGTCTAGAGGATTAGGTTTTGTTGTCCTCCTCCTAGGCTTGTGTAGAAGAAGAGGATTCATACCTTTCCCAACAGTATTACATTAATATGAATGATTCGACTGGAATTCGAACTCAGCTCACCGATGCCTCAATCCGAGCCGCTATAAATTACTCCTCCGTGCCTATCTCTATCTCTCCTCCCACTCTCTCTCTCTCTCTCTCTCTCTCTCTCTCTCTCTCTCTCTATATATATATATATATATATATATATATATATATATATATATATATATATATATATATATATATAGTTTTTTTTTAAGATAGTAGTGACCATAAAATAGTTGGACAGGAAAAAAATCCTAAGAGTGTTCGATATTTCTCCATGAATACTTAAATAAGATCTAAACAAAAAGGTATAAACAACGAAAAAGTGCTCAATACAAAATTCAAAATCGTATATATAGATCTAAGCTATTTAAAAAAAAAGCCAAAATACCAGCCAAACTCGCAACCCCGGTTACACCCATAAGATCTCTTCAAACAAATGGAAGTATTTACAAACGAAAGAAAACTACACCAATATGCCAGTATATGAAAAAAGACAAAATATACTAATATATGAAAAAAGACAAAAAGAAAACTATTCCGAGCCGACGCGTTCCGTCCTCTGAGGGACTTTATTTTTTCATTCAGTCTTTTAGTAGATATACTCTATCTGAAAATGGTTTATATATACACACAAATACACATACACACACAAACACACACACACATATATATATATATATATATATATATATATATATATATATATATATATATATATATATATATACTTTAGAAATCAGGAAGTCAGTTGAATGCGCTACCTTGATTTCAACCTTACATATATCTTATATATATATATATATATATATATATATATATATATATATATATATATATATATATATATATATATGTAAGGATATATACACACACACACACACACACATATATATATATATATATATATATATATATATACTTTATTCTTTTCTTTTTAACAATTCAATTTGTTTTCAGCCATTTTACAGCCCATTTCATTTCATTTTTTTCATAATCTTATTTGATTTTATTTTATTTTTGCTAACATCCAATTCACCGGTCAGTAGTTGCCAACTTTCATATATTTTGTTTGGTCGAAACCCTTCCCGCCTGGAAACAAAATCACACTTGAAAAACAACCTCCCCACTCATGCTGATGCATTTGTTCCAAGTGAGAATAGACATTAACCATGAAATTCCCGCCTTTACGTAGCCCTTCTTGCATTTCTAAGCTCCCGTATCACCCTCTAATGTTTCTCCTCCACCCATCTACAAGCCCTGGCCGATTTGGTAAAGGTGCGATGTCTTTCCCAAAATATATGCGTACAAGCGCCATAACTCACTGACGTTGTCTCACACCGCCGTATGGTATACCTAGCTGGGTGTGATTCGGCCTTAGCCCCAGAAGAAACTCGTTCTGCTGATGTTTATCTTTGTCGGATATAGGCGCCATATTGGAATGGACTGAATGCCAAATCTTGATTAACGTCTGACGTTTATTTTGGTGCATCAAAGCAATAAACATACGTGAGCAAATGTGCGCGCACACACATACATATACTCACACGCACAAACATCATATATATATATATATATATATATATATATATATATATATATATAATATAAAGAGAGAGAGAGAGAGAGAGAGTTGCAAATTAAAAATAATAATAATGTTCTTTTATGAAAGTATTTATTTGATATTTCAGATTGGCCTCAATATTTCTTCAGAAATAACTGTTTGTTTACAAGTAGCGTCCGTCGCGAGATGCGGACGTCACGTGATATCGAACGAACATTCCTAACGTAATTCTAACTGTAATAATATCTTAGATGTTGTTTAAAAAATAAAAAAAATAAATAAAAAATGAAAAAAGATTTAACTACATCTAAAAAATGTTTAACTATTGAAATATTTATAAAGATTTAAAATACCCAAGTCTTTATTTAACCCTAGTTTATATGTATTTAATTTTAAAATCCAGTATTTTTTTTTCTTTTTTTCTGCATGTGTATGTGGAACTGAAATCAGAATCTATCAATAAAAATTTGCAGTTTTCTAATGAGTGTCCTGATTGATTAAAGTGTTCAGCTATGGGGGAATAAGGATTGTTTTGACGTATGGTTTGTTTATGATTGTTGAAGCGAAATCTAAAATTATTTCCAGATTCACCAATATATCCACTATTAGGACACAAGGTGCAGAATAAATAGTAGATCATGTTATGGCTATCACAGGTGAGGTGGGTGTATCTTGATATTGGAGTTGGGTACAGAAAATACATTATCTATTGTTAAGTGTTTGCAAACTAAGCAATGAGGTTTGTTACATTTGTAATTTCCTGATTGGTTTGTATTGTTTAGATATTTGGTAGCGGTGAGGATAGCTGATAGTTTAGGTGATTGTTTCTTTGCATTTATGGGTGGTTTATCAAAAATGTCTTTGATGTTTTTGTCTAACTGGAGATTCTTGTAATCCTTTTTTAAATTGTGAATAATTGTGTGGGAATATTGATTGTGGTTAAAAATAACCATAGGAATCCGATTGTTGTTTTTATTTTTCTTGTATGTGAGAAGTGTGTTACGATTTATGTGGATAGTTTTATTTAGTGCTTCTTTTATTATTTTAATTGGGTATTCACATTTTAGGAATTATTTTCTTAAGTTATTAATGTTGTATAGAAAATCTAGATGGTCTGAGCATATGCGTTTGATTCTTAGAAATGAGCTGTATACAATAGACTTTTTTTAATTTAAGGGGATGAATGCTGTTAAAGTGCAGGAATTTATATTGGTTTGTGGGTTTGTTGTATAGACTGGTAGAAAGTGTATGTTTGTTTAATTTTATCATAACGTCTAAGAAAGGGATGGATGTGTATGAGTGCTCCATGGTAAAATTTATTTGTATTATATATATATATATATATATATATATATATATATATATATAATACATAAAATGTTAATGGCCTGCGTTAAATCAGACCAGGAAATCACCTAACGATATCATAAGGTTGAAATCAAGTTAGCGGATTCAACTGACCTCCTGATTTTGTAAAGTATACATATATATATATATATATATATATATATATATATATATATATATATATACAAATGTACAAGAACGAAGAGTAAAATTTCAGCGTTCGAACATTAATTTAAAACAGGTCTCAATACAAAAATAGAGCAAGAAATATTTATTTATTTATTATGCACTGCTTCATTAGAACATATACGTACCCACTACAAAACTGTACATTTTGATTCAACGTTGAAAATTAACGTTTCTTCAGGTAGGAAACTAAAATATTTTATTCCGAAATACAGTTAGCGAAGTACAACTCCCACTTCCGTGTTTGGAAATTTTTTTAGAAAAGGTGAAAAGCGTTTATATGTGTAGAAAAAAGATTTTGGAATGGACTATTTTAGTATCATCATGGTTTCCGATCTGAAGAAACGTTAATTATTAACGTTGAAACAAGATATACAGTTTTGTAGTGGGTATGTAACATTCCATTATATATATATATATATATGTGTGTGTGTGTGTGTGTGTATGTGTGTGTGTGACGATTGCGTCTAGCATGAAACAGCCTGTCGCCTCTGAGTGTTGACTTCAATGTTCACTTATAGATTTATATTAACATACGCTCTATCTCTGATATTGAGCACATTATCACATAAATATAGCACAACTTAAAACTATATTTCTCCATACACACACACACACACACATACATACATACATATATATATATATATATATATATATATATATATATATATATATATATATATAAAGACAAAAGGAAAACAACACTTTCCCGTCCCATGAAAGACATTATCGAGGGAAATATAAGCATCTTATTTTGCAAAGTATACTTATAAATTAAAGTAAAAATAATCGTTAGGATTTCAAAATGTTTAAATTTAAGAACGCGCCAAAGCATTCTTCAGGCTAACTGCGAATGTCAAAGTAAATTATGGCTACCTAAAGTCCCTTACATTTAACTATTTATCAAATGCATTAGTCATACTAAGAAATACATCCAAACATTACTTCGATCTAAAGAATGCCAATCTTTTTCAAATAGAAATGAACCATCGAATTTTGCTGAAATGCAAAACTCCGCCAGTGTTTGTTTATTTTTAAATATCTTCTTTCCTAAAAGAATTATTTCTTCCCAAGATAGCATACATGACTAACTAGGTTGGTGCAAAAAATGACGTAATAATGTCGTTTTTTGACGTTAAACAATACGTCAAAAAACGACATTATTACGTCATTACTTTTGCACCAACCTAATTTATTAAAGCAATAAATGAAAATGGTTGAATTAAAAATTTCTCTTATTTACAATAAATAAACAAAAAAAAATTCTCAAACTAAACTAAAATAATAATTAATCACTGAATATATAAATAAGTTCGTCAACAGTAATAACAACATTTACACTCATTTATTAGGCATTAAATTCTATCACTTAGCATCCACCATAGTTTAACTTTGATCTTCACTGCTAGGCTGAAAAATACCTATAAGCATTCTTAAATTTACAAATGTTGATATTCTAACGATATTTTTTACTTTTGTTAATAAATACTTGCTGCAAAATAAAACCCTTACATTAGCCTTGATAAAGTCCATAAGAAGACGAAACGTGTCGGTAAAGAATAATAACTAATTTTCCTGAAAAATTTGTTCGAAGATGACGATTTCAAGAATTTCATATTTTCCTATAAGGAAACGGCTAATATCGCCATTCGCACGAAAGTCTACGCATACTAGCGTTAATTTTGAACTAGACAATGTCACTATTTGTATAGATACTCGATAGAGTACAGACCAAAATCAAGAGATTCATTAAAACTTTAGAACTCAACTAACCAAGATTAAGGAAAGTTTTCTAAATAGATGCCAACTTGTTGAGAGTCAAGTAAAATGCAAATTTCAAACACTTTTCTACACTTTTCTACACTATGTAAGACGATATTCCTAAAAAGACTTATTTTTGATATGAAAATCAAAACAATCTTTGAATAAAAGAACTCTAATGAAAGACAGTTAATTAATGCAATATACGTTTTAAAATTAATATGCAAAGTAGTTAGACCTGAAGAGTGCTATCACTTAGAAGTAGATAATATATAATACAGATATTTATTACCTCTCAATTGCGTCTCTGTCCTTGGTCAGAGTGAGCTCAGGGGCTTCTCTGTGTGAGGACAGAGGGGCAACTGAGGAAAATTATACTGAAGAGGTGCCCAGCCCTGGGGAACAGCTGCCCGAGGCCGCGCCCTCCCATTGCAAATGAGGGAGGGGTCGATGCTCGCACCGAGGCCAGCGCAACCGACTGAGGGGAATTTTTGTCCCGGTCCGAGTGTACGCGCTCGGGTCCCCACATTAATCCGACCTTGTGTTACATCTCACTCTCGTAGGGGAATGAGTAAACACCGCATATAAATTACTATAAAGTAGAGTAGGGGCTTTTTAAAATCCAGAATTCGTATTTCATTTTCGCATTTATTCATATAGATTACATAATATAGGTTTTACTTAATTAGCTGTTATGTTTCTCTAACTCTTCAAATGTGGAATGTATAACTAATTCTAATTTCTATTTTCTCATCTTTACACTAAAATTAATTTTATCTAATAAATTGTCTCCTGTTCTGTCACCCATGAAATAAAAATAATTGTTTATACGGAAAATAAGGATCTACGTACATCAAATCGTCTCTAAATTAAGTGGCAGCAGAAGAATTATCGTTTAACTTTTAAAAGATATGCTTAAACATTAATTCAATACTTAAATGTAGTGATCAATTTTGAGTTCTTCTGTAGTTTATTCATGACTATCACATCTACTCCTCCCTAGCTATGGTGATGATAGCCAAACCAAGAATTCTCCACAGGAGCTAGCTTAAATGTTTTAAGCTAGTTTATAATAAAATGTGCGATTGAACCATGAAAACAACGATTATGGCTAGTATAATATATTAATATATATATTTAATCTGGCAACCCTGAATCTGAGCTCATCAAAGATCGTTGCTTGCGCCTAGCTTAAGGCTTTTGAATAAGCTATGAAGCATTGAAATCTGACCAGTGGGTGTGGAGAAGATGTTTTGACACACACGGACAAACACATACGCTGTACTTTATATATAAGATTATTAAAACTATACCCACCAATAATAAATCCTGAGATGATATTCTGGTAGGATTATAAACCCTGGTACGATATGCTTGTTCCTTAAGCGAGCTTCTATAGGTTGTATAATTCATACTGATATCGTATTACTCATTACAAAAAATCATTGAATAAATTTAGGTATGGAAGTCAGATTTCAAACACTTAATACGTAATTTCCAAATATAGCTTTTATCAATGACTGATAAACATTTTAACCGAGTCATTAAATAAAAATGAAATATTAATGTTCAATCCTGAAAGAGTAAAAATGAATTTCGATATCACATACATGTTTGCGTATGTCTTTTTTTTTTATTCCACAAGCTGATAATACAAAAGCAACTCCGAACGCCATTTGTACAAACGAAGAAGACCTAAGGCAGCCTCGCTTTCGATTTCCGCGTTTCTTGTTATCCGCCATGCGACAGATGTCTTTGAAATGTGTAATATACAAGTCCAACTACGAAAAGAAAATCAAGACTTTAAAAGACGCGAAAATACGTCAGTGCTGGGAGTGGGGAAATTTTGTTAAATGAAAATAAATAAGTATTTATGAGATTTAATAAAAAGATCATTGTGCTTAATAGGGAAAAATCGTTGAATTGAAAGGTGTTCATTTACGGCTTGGCAGCGGCGAGTGTGTGGGTGGGTGGGTGTCTTCCCTCGTTTACTTTCTTAGCGTTTTGCACCAGGAAATAAAAAGACGGCAAATCAAGTGTATTTTTTTTTTTTTCATTTTTAACTCAATGGCATTCTAGACTTCTTCGTTAAATGATGTCATTTGCACTTTAGTTTATAAATGGAGAAAAACTTCGGATAGAATTTGAATTTGAAAAAGGAGAATAAAAACATTATTAGTTAAACCCACAAGGCAGTATATAGAACACGAAATTTAATAATAATAATAATAATAATAATAATAATAATAATAATCGATGCAAAATGTGTGCGTTCTTAGTTTTTTGTTTTTTTTTCTTTCATTTTTTTACAAAAATGCTCTGTGGAAAATATCATTTCTGGTCTTAGGTCTCTGGTTGAGACCCGGAAGAAAATATATATGCAACAGAAATCCAAGGAAATAATAATAAATATAATAATAAAAATAATAATAGTAATAATGATAATAATAATAATAATAATAATAATAATAATAATAATAATAAGGATAATAATAATATTAATAATAATATTAATAATAATATTGATAATAAGATTATTATTATTAATAATAATAATATTCATAATAATAATATTAATAATAATATTAATAATCATATTAATAATAATATTAATGCCACTACTACTACTACTACTACTACTAATAATAATAATAATAATAATAATAATAACAATAATAATAATATTAATAATAATATTGATAATAATAAGATTGTTATTATTATTAATAATAATAATAATATAATAATAATATTAATAATATTAATACTACTACTAATACTACTACTACTACTACTACTAATAATAATAATAATAATAATAATAATAATAATAAAATAGTAATGAATGTTCAGCAGCCTGCACTGCTTTGCTACGAAAATATTCTGTTAATGGAGTTATCTGTTTTAGGTCGCATGACTTGATGGAGAACACCCATAAAGCAGGATTTCTGTTTGAAAACGAAAAACCGCACGGAAGAAAATACTACTACTAATAATAATAAAAATAATAATAATACTAATAATAATAATAATAATAATAATAGTGACTCCGCCACAAATATCTAGGAAGTCGAAGGGTCCTGGTGTAAGATGTGGGAAAATTTCAAAATGCACAGCGTAAAGGGCTACATGCATCAAGCCATAACAGGAACAACACATACATATACAGTGGCAAAAATAGACGGATATCAACATTACTGAAACAACCGTTGCCATCTGCAAAAAAACAAAACTGGAAAGCACCAAGAATAGACCTAATAACCAAATTTGGGATAAAAAAAAGACCTATCTAGCACCCATCAAGACCACCCACGGGCATACAGTATATATAATCATAAACATTTTGTGGGATAGACAATTATGTCATTACACAATTTGAACAATTTTGCTGATACACACTCGGTATATATATATATATATATATATATATATATATATATATATATATATATATATATATATATATATATATAAATAAGGCAGGATGTGTGTGTTTGTGTAACGAATGCACGGCTGCAATTTGCGATGGATTTGAACCAAAATTTACATGCCCATGCTCCAAGTTAGCGGGAAGGCCAAGACCGTCTTTGCATTTTCCCAACTCCCATCGATAGTGGAAATAATCGATTTTTTCATGCTTCTACGGTAGTTTTCATGTAGTTTGCGGCCATTTTCTACTGGCCAGAGTGAGAGCCTATACCTGGCTGCCACGAATAGACAGAAAGATTCTATTGGCCAGCGTGTGAGCCAACAGCTGACTGACACGAATGTCAACCAGCATGTTAGCATGCAAACAAAAAATCGATAGCTGCATTCGTCACAAGTGGGAAAAATTTAAATCTGCATGGCACTTTACTCCAATTGGCTCATTCGCTTGCTTAAACTCAACGTTGATTCTGATTCCGCAAAACTGGGCTGAAGGTGAAAAAGTATTTGTTGTTAACATTCTTTTTTTCAATCGGTTTTTCCAGTTACGAGTGCTTTTTTAAAGCTGATCGTTTTGTGTTCATTTTGTTTAGTTCTTTTTTCGTAACAGATTTAATGTTTAGTATATAGCTTAGAAAAAAAATTCGCAGTGTAAGATAGGCAAGAAGTAAGGCATGTAGCAACATCAGCACGGCAAAGGGCACGCCTTTAAAGGCAAGGAAGGGCAAAAATATTTTAAGTGAAGTGATAGCGATTGCTGTATCAGTCGTACGATTTTCTAAATCAAGCACGGGCAACGCCGGGCCATGCTGCTAGTATATATATATATATATATATATATATGTGTGTGTGTGTGTGTGTGTGTGTGTGTGTGTGTGTGTGTGTATGTATATATATATATATATATATATATATATATATATATATATATATATGGTTGTTTATTTTGGCTCATTCGCATATCCATTATTTTTTTAGTTCGAACTCCATTCCGCATAAAAGCCAGAAAATCGATTAAAGTAATAAAGTTTTAAAAAAAGGAGGTAAAAAACGACATACGTATATACAGGGAAAAAAAGTGAAGCATGCAGACAAAATCAAAAGGAATTAACGAGGGGGAAAAATCTTGTGGGAAGAAAAAAAAGAGAAGATAAAACGAAAGAGGCGTCGGAATGTTTTTTTCTTTTTTTTTTCAATCTTCAAAATACAACGATAATAAAAAAGAAAAGTTGTTAGAGGTGTAATCGACGTTTATTTATCAGATGGGCTGACAAATCAACACAAACACACACACACACGATTGCACACATGCATGGATATATATATATATATATATATATATATATATATATATATATATATATCTGTGTGTGTATGTAGATAGATAGATAGATAGATAAGAATAAAATTGACATAGGAATTGACTAGCAATATGTCGACATTAAACATTACCATAAAAATTTTGTTGGCATTAAATAAACATATTTAGGTTGATATACCGTAAAACAAAACAAGCCGAACGAAACCAAAAATATTACCATGAACAAAAATATTATCTCTATTAAATAACCATAGTGAGGTTGATATGCCGTAAAACAAAGCAAACCAAATCAAACCAAAAATATTACCAGCAATAAAAATCTTGTCAGCATTAAATAACACATTGTGGTTGATATATCGTAAAACAAAACAAGCGAAACCAATTAAATTGATGTTACATATCAAACGCAAACGAATATACGCTCATTTCAAACTGACTATGCAATCGCTACACAGGCTGTTTCTTCCCTTAAAAACGACTAACAGGGGATCTCTATTATTTTGGTTCTAACATTCTGAAAATAGAACAATATCGGTATGCACCTCCCACAGTCTAGAAGACAAGAGTCTAGACTCCTTTCTCTGCACTGGCCTAATTTTAAAAGGGGAACATATGGCTGGTCACATTCAATCCCTAGAAAATCAAACAAGTTACGTTTCCTCAGCTGCAAAGAGAACATTAATTTTCACCTATCGCAATGAATGGGTGTTCTCTTAGGTAGGTGCCATAACTTGAGCTTCTATTGGGACACATGCTCAAACCAGAACTTAATTGTTGCTCGTATATCCGATAATGGATAATATTTTTGATTTACTTACATACCTAGCTAATCCGATTCACGACCCATTCATGCGGTACAATTGACACATTCACTACAAAAACTCATCTATCGCCTATCAATGCTCCATATACCATAATACTGATTACTCTTTTCCAAACTGTCGGAGATCGCGTCAACCATCTAAAATAGAAAATTATATTATGCAGTAATGACAACACATTCAGACCAACTTGTACATTATTCTCATGTAATGTGCTCCGACAAACTACGTTTCCACCAGATCTAAACTTCACAGCATTGTAGTAAATTGTAGCTATTCACACCCATTCGTTTCCTATTCCATTGGTGAGATGCAAGTTCCACTCGAACAGCCGTTTTCCACGAACCGCTGCTTTATTGAGCCAGCTACAATCTTGGTCAAGTCTAAGGTTAGCCTCTATCTTCCCCACATATCTCCATAAAGTGTATCGCTTACTTTGTAACCTTCTACCTCAAGGGGCTCTTACGGCCTGGTACAGGGCGAACATCATTGTAAAGAAAAATATAATTCCGACAAGTTCATTTCAAGCATCCATCCATCTGTTACTTGACTCAAAGATTTGGTTCTACACATCAGAAATGCTTAGTTCATGGACGTCTGTCTGACCATTTCAATCATAGAAATAACTATTCTTCTAAATTAGAGGAAATCAGCGAAGAGAAATGGGTGGCGTGATGTTTACAGATATTTTATTGGGTGGGGGGTTAAGCATCTGAAAGCTCGAAGGACCGCATCATTGAAAGACGATCTTGAGAGCAACGCGTTTTAGTCGCATGTAATTATTCCGTTGTTGATCAAGTGACCGAAGAATTTATTGACCCTGACTCTTGTGATAAAAACGACAGTAATCAAATGTAAAAAATAACATCGATCGAACATGTGCGCAGAGATCAATATTTTATAGAAAATAGCTACAAAAAGGAACATATAGAAAGAGACACTTGAAATTTCGAGGTCACCTAATGGGGAAAGAGAGTTTGGAAAATTTGAAACTCACAGGGCATATTGAAGGAAACAGGGAGAGAGGAAAGCAACGGGTCATCTAAGGAGTTTATTTATATGAGTGACAGAACCGGGATTAAGAGGATTAGCCATAAAGACAAACTTTACTAAGAGCTACAAAGGACAGGAGATTGTGCACAGTTATGGATGTCCACGCTCTGAAGGGACACGGCCCATGCAAGAAGAGCGATAAATTCGGATGCAGCCAAAAAATCCAAGATGGCGGAATCAGGAAACAATCGTAGTAATGAAAACTTGGGAATCCAAAATTTCAGGATTGCGGGGTCTGGATCCAGGCCAGAATGTTTTTAACTTGCTCAAAGAATCGGCCTGATTACAAAAAAGCATGATATGTTGAGCTACGGCCTGTAGGCGTACAGTTGAAAAAGTGTGAGACAGTGAAACACTAACATTCGCATTTATTATATAGATATTTTACCACCTTCATTTTCAATGAGTGCAGCTGAACGAAGTTTTGTTTTATGTATTTATTTATTAGGTTGGTGCAAAAATAATGTCGTTTTCTCACATGTGAGAAAACGACATTATTTTTGCACCATCCTAATAATATGAAAAATGAATAATGTAGTTATCGATTTGGGCGTAATAAATATCATTATTAAAACAGCTGAAATAATGAAAACAGACGGAAATAATGATGTTTATTAAGCCAGAGTGAAATGAAACTAATCATAACGTTTACAATGAAGAGTATAGTATTTGAAGAAAAAACACCATATATAAAATAAAATACAACTAGTTGTAAAATAATAATAATAATAATAATAATAATAATAATAATAATAATAATAATAATAAACTGAAAGAAAATGGTATGAACACCACCCAGATCCGGTTACGGAGATAGGACCTGTTACAATTCTATGGGACTACACAATACGCACTGACATAACAATCAAAGCCAACCGCCCAGATATTGTTATTAAAGACCACAAACAAAAAAAAAGTGCCTTCTTATTGATATGGCAGTCCCTGCAGACTGCAATTTATCTTTGAAGATATTCAAAAAGTTGTTAAAATACAAGGACCTTCAAATAGAAATCTCGACAATGTGGCATATGGGAACATCAACAATCCCTGTTGTAGTTGGAGCCCTAGGACTGGTTGGAAAAGATTACAGTAGACTAATTGAAGGGATTCCTGGAAGTCCATGCCTCAAAGAGATACAAAAAATTGTTCTGACAAGTACAGCCCACACTTTACGAAGGGCTTTATCTATGTAATTTTTTTTTTTTTTTGTCAGTGGAAAGTGTCATGATGCCATTTCTAACCTTAGGTCCCTGGGCGGGACCCGGAAAGAAATGTGTAAACGCCAGAAATCTAAGAAAATAATAATAATAATGTTGTATCTTTAAAGATGTCACAGACAAGGGTGGTGCTCGAGTGAAGGAACAGCAACACGCGCGTAGATGAAAGAAGAGGGAATCGGGTGGCAGGCTAGTAATTCCCGAAGCAAGGTTATTTACCTTACCTCCCCGCTAGACAGGATGTGGCACAATGCCGTTTTTTAATACGGGGACAAAAACGAGCCCGCGGGCTCGGGCAAAAATTCCCCGTAGACACCGTATACACGGGGTCGTGTAGCTGTCTACTATCACAGACAAGACTCTGCCTTTTGGTATAGCCTCGACCAGTACAGCTGGAGACTAATCTCCAACTAATTGCCAAAGCAAGGATATTTACCTACCCCTACCCACAAGGCCGTTTTGTAATGAGGGGGCAAAACAGATCACGTAGGCTTTGGCAAAATCTCCCCATAGATTCCGTATACACGGGGCCAGGTAGCTGTCTACCATCCCTGGTGAGACTCTACCCTTCGGCATAGACTCGTCTCCGTTCCTCTCTGTCCGAAGGCAAAGAGTTCGACGAGAACAGCTGGAGACGAATCTACAACTAATTGCCGAAGCAAGGTTATTTACCTCAACTTCCCCCAAGGCAGGATGTGGTACAAGGCCGTTTTTAATGCGGGGAAAACCCGCGTCCGTAGGCCCGGGCAAAAATTCCCCGTAAGAAACAGGACCGGGTTGCTGATACCACCCCGAGTGTTAACCTATGCTCACCATAAATACAGTCAGTTCACATAGACGATAGGGAGTGTGGGACATTCCATTACAAATAATAATAATGACAATAATCAAGCACACATACTAAAATATCGTGTTAGGCAAAAGTGCAATTTTTTTATAAATATCCATAAACAATTGATCATGTTGCAAGTTTTTGGCACTCACTGAATACAATATCCGGCTTGACAGAGTGGGCAAATATCGGCACTGGAAAAATCTGCAACTTATAGGGAAGGACACTGAAAGAAATTTGTATGAACACCAACCAGACCCGGTTACGGTGGTAGGAGATGTAACAATTTTATGGGACTACACAATACACACAGACAAAGCAATCAAAGCTAACTGCAAACAAACAAAAAAAAGAATAATAAAAATTACGTAGTTATTGATACGGAAGTTCCTTCAAACTGCATTGTATCTTTGAAGATCTTCAAAAGGCTTTCAAAATACAAGGACCTTGAAATTGAAATCTCAAAAATGTGGCACATGAGAACATCAACCATCTCTGTTGTAGTTGGACACCTCGGATTGATTGGAAAAGATTTCAATAGACTAAGTGAGGGAAATTCCTGGAAGCATATGCTGTAAAGAAACACAAAAAAATTACAATTTACGAACGGCTTTATCCATGTAAAATATGTGTGCTGTTGCTGTACATTTAATTGATCAGTGGAAAATGTCAGGATGCCATTTCTGACCTTAGGGCGCGACCCGGACAAAAATGAGTATATACTAGAAATCAAAGGAAATAAAACAATAATACTAATAAAAATAAATTTCCCAGACATCTTGATCAGAGACCAAAAAAACAGAATATGCCTCCTTATTGACATGGCAGTCCCTGCAGAGTGTAATGTATCTTTGAATATCTTTAAAAAACTATCAAAATACAAGGACCTAGAAATTCAAATCTCAAAAATGTTACTCGTGAGGACATTAACAAGTAGGTCAAGCCTTAAAGAAAGATAAAAAAAATATATACTCACACGTAGAGCTCACTGCTTACGAAATACTCTAAGTAAATTATGTGTGAACTATTTTTAAAAAAATGCTGTGCAAAATGCCATGTTGCCATTTCTGACCTTATGCCTCTGGTTGGAATCCAGAAAGAAATAAGTAAACACCAGAAATCAAAAAAAAATAAAACAATAATACTAATAAAAATAAATTTCCCAGATATCGTGATCAGAGACAACAAAAACAGAATATGCCTCCTTATTTACATGGCAGTCCCTGCAGACTGTAATGTATCTTTGAAGATCTTAAAAAAAACTATCAAAATACAAGGACCTAGAAATTTTAATCTCAAAAATGTATCTGTTATGGAGTGGTTTCACAGTGGAGGCTTGTATTTGTACTAAGTCGGTCCTAAAATAGGTTCGACGTACAAAACGATAGGAACTTGATATAATAGGTAATGACGCAGAGAAATCTAATTGTGGTCGCTGATACTTTAGTATCCGACTAAACGGTCGTCCGGCATTGACTGACTGACCGATCCGCTGAGCGACTCCCCTCTTAGTACTCCTACTTATTATAGGTGGGAGACTCTATTAACTATAGAATAGGTTTGTTATTACATAATAATAATAATAATAATAATAATAATAATAATAATAGTTAAGCGAAGAAAAACAGTGATTGACTATGTTATACAATATATCGACAGTATGTCTGTCTTCAAGTTATTTTTTTTAAATATCAAGTATGAAAATATATAAATATATTTGTAGTATAATGAACTCGTCAAAACGAATGAATGTGAATGAAATGCAAGTGAAACGTGCTTTAGTTGATCAATTACTAAGAGGAATTAATCAAACAGTTTAGTATAAATAAATCTTATGGAACTCTCTTCTCATTCTTTTAATTCCTTTTCATTCATTTCGGGTTGGGAAGTTAGGAATTTGTTTACGTAACTATCCTCATGAATTTTAAGGGTCGAAATTTCGGCAGATTCTGAATATTTTTCAGAATGGGCATCTTAAGATACTTGTCAAAATTACCGTCCTTTGTAATGTTCGGTGTGTGTATATTGTGTCTAATATACTTAGGTCCATTGAATTTTTTTTTTTCCGTTGTGCAACCCACATAAATCAAGTTATGTAGCAAACAAACCAGAAGAGAAACTCGTTGCGCCATCTTGGTCTCACGTTTTCCATTGACAGGAAGTCGAATTATTATCTCGAATAAATTGCTAGGCCATCTGCTTGGAAAATTGTTACATTTTGACACCAGAATCCATCTTACAGATTTATAAATGGTGGATCTTGTTCATCCTTGAATTTTCCGTTAGTTGATTAGTTATTAAGAGGAATTAATCACACAGCTTAGTATCTGAGCGAGAAATTAGTAGTTAGCATACGTAACTATATTCATGTGTTTTAAGGGTCGAAAGGTCGATAGATTTTGAATATAAATCATTGAAGGGCAGCCTATTCCGAACGAATGAATGTGATGGTATGATGGTGGATCTTCTTCATTTTGGAATTTTCCGTTTGTTGATTAATTACTAAGATGAATTAATCAAACAGCATAGTATAAAACTTATGGAACTCTCCCGTTATTCTGTTCATTCCCCTAGAGCGGGAAGTTACTACTACTACTACTAGTACTACTACTACTACTACTACTACTACTACTACTACTACTACTAATAATAATAATAATAATAATTATAACCGACTGAATATCCTGTCCTAGCTGATATCCACGGAAAACCCATGTACGGTCACTCTTGACTTGAAATGATTTATTGCCTAAAAAACACAATTGTTGCACAAGGCCAAAAACTGGAGTGGGGCTGGGGCTGAAGCTGGTCATTCTTGTCTTGTAATGAAAAAATTGCTGTCCTGGTTAGGACCGAGTCAAAACAAATGAAACTCTGCCAGTGTGAAGGCATGTAATTGAAACCTGCTTTATATGATGGTGACCTTGTTTATCTTCGAATTTTCCATTAGTTAATTAATTACTGAGAATTAATCAAACAGCTTAGTATAAATCTTACGGAACTCTCTTGCCATCCTTTTCATTCTCCCAGGTGCGGTAAGTTTTCACACGTAACTATCCTCATGCGTTTAAACGGTCGAAACGTCGATAGATTCTGAATATATGTCATTCAGAGGTAGCTTATTCGGAACCAATCGCTAGGTAAGCGAAAACTCGGAGGAGCTGAAATAATCCGCCGTAATATGATGGCGATTTTGTTCATCTTGGTATTCTCCGGTAGATCATTAGTAACTAAACAGCTTAGTAGAAATCTTTGGAACTCTGCTTTTCATTCCTCCGGGGGCAGGAAGTTAGTAATTTGCATATTTAATTATCCTCATGTGTTTTAAGGATCGAAACGTCGATAAATTCTGAATCTATGTCATTGAGGGGTAGCCTATTCGGAACCAATCGCCAGGTAAGGGAAAACTCAGGGTTGCTGAGATCATCCGCAGCTTGTCTTGCAATGAAAACATAAACGGCTGTACAAGTAATTAACGCGTCAAAACGAATGAAACGCTGCCACTGATTAGGCAAGCAATTGAAACGTGTGTCATATGATGGCGATCTTTTTCCTCTTGGTATTTTCTGGTAGTTCATTAGTTACTAAAGAGCTTAGTAGAAATCTTATGGAACTCTGCTTTACATTCCCCCGGGGCAGGAAGTTAGTAATTTCCATATGTAACTATCATCATGTGTCTTAAGGGTCGATATGTCGGCAGATTCATAACATTTTTTTTGGAATGTGCACCACAAGATGCTTGTCGAATGTTAAATATTCTGTAAGCTCCGATAATGTCACATGAATGAGTTTTACTTCATACCTGTCTCCATTAAATCTATTATTCATTTTTTCCGTTGTGCAACTCACATAAATCAACTCATGTATAGTACATTGTGCGGCTTATATCAAATGGGAATCAGTACAATTTCTACCCTTTGTAAAAATCGTGATGTTTCTCTATAAATCTGTGTTAGAATTGATTTGACTCCTATTGTTGCAAAACGAATAAGGTTTTCTTCCTTCTATGAGTGTTTACATCGCTCCGAAACACCAATGTTGTTTTGTGTGTCGACGCTTACATTTGTTAAAATTTGTTTGATGTTTTTATTTCTTTTGAAAGAAGCGATAGGCGTGTTGGGAAAATCTCTTTAAAACGGGGATATTTTTGTTCAATGTGTTCACAGATATCGCGTAGGATTTTCGAAATTCCAGTGCCAGCTATAATAATAATAATAATAATAATAATAATAATAATAATAATAATAATAATAATGAAGGAAACCAAAAGAAAGTAGTATGAATATGACCCGATTACACTAGTACGACCGGTAACAATTTTCTGGGATTTTACAAAGCTAATCGGCCAGATATAGTGATTAAAGACCACAAAACAGAATGTGCTTTCTTATTGACATAGTAGTCCCTGCTGATTGTAATGTATGTTTGAAATTCTTCAAAAAAAAAAAAAAAAATCTATCAACTTACAAGGATTTAGAAATGGAAATCTCAAAAATGTGGTATGTAAGGACATAACAATTCTAGTGGTAGGTGAACCACATTTGTTGATTGGAAAAATGTCTTCACCGTCTCATTAAAGGGGATTCCTGATAGCGCATGCCTTAAAGAAATACAACAAATTGTGCTTACAAGTACAGCTCACATATTACGAAAAGATTTATCCATTTAAAATGTGTGTGATCATAAGTTTTTTTTTTTTGTTTTTTTTTGTACAAAAATAATCAGTGGAAAATATCTTGAAGCCTTTCCTAAATTACGTTTCCGGTCGGAATCCAGAAGGAATACATGTGTATAAAACAGAAATCAAAGGAAACAACAACAACAACAGCAGAAACAACAACAACAGCAAAAACAACAACAACAACAACAATAATAATAATAATATTAATAATAATAATAATAATATGTAAATGAAAATTAGATATGAAAACTTAAATTCATTACACACACACACACACACACACACATACATATATATATATATATATATATATATATATATATTCATACATGTTTCATTAAATAATATAGACAAGTGTTGTCTATTTATTTTATGTAAATTATTTTCATAACGTCTGATAAGCTTAATAACATTATCATTAAACAAAGAATAAAAATCCCAATATTGATACATATTTTTTAATCCAATATATATATATATATATATATATATATATATATGTATATATATATATATATATATGTATATATATATATATATATATATATATATATATATGTGTGTGTAGAGAGAGAGAGATAATATTAGTGGTTAATGTATAAACCGATTTCCAGTGTCACTTTTAAAATTAATTTAGGTGAGCGATTCAGGAATGAATTTTGCATCGGAAAATAATTCAACTTTTTCTGTATTACACTTTTAACCGTCTTCTAACATCTCTTTTGGATTTCTTTCTATTAAATTTTAATCTCCGCCTTCACTTTTAGGCCTTCATGTTCTCGTCAGTTACCCCTCTCTAGAACTTTCTTTTACCCCTCACATTCGCCTCCTACTCTCATACATACACTCTCGCTAAATTTATTTTTGTATTCCCGGAGTTATTTTTTCTGATTTCTTTTTTAATTGGATCGTAATTACGATTATAATGTAATAAATTATAACCATGGCATAGTAGTGTTTAAGCCTTATTATTATTATTATTATTATTATTATTATTATTATATATATATATATATATATATATATATATATATATATATATATAATATTCAGTATATCTGAAAATGATGATAATAGCACATCTGTAGAATGGTGGTTAAACTTATAGGTTTTGAATTCAAAGCCTAATTCTATTCTGCTGTTTAATTATAATGTTCTTTTTAAAATCGTTTCACTGCAACGCGATAATGCCTCTAGAACTTGGGGTGGGGTACCCTAATTGAAAGTGAAATACAATATGAAGACTGAGAATCAGGGTGGGTGGGGGTTTTGTATGTTTTTATCATATATATATATATATATATATATATATATATATATATATATATATGATTTAAACGAAAGGTGGTCGACCTGTGCTTCTTACAATATGTAGATTTAATAGGGCGCTTAATACTATTTAAAGGATGAAAAGCCAACGAAACTTTACCAATATTGGAAACAAAATTGATATTTATTATATATTAAACTTTTGATTAAATTGAAGACACGAAGAGAAAGATTTTGAAGACAGAATTTTCGAACCTGCCTAAGTTCTTTGTCAATGATACGAAGAATAAAGACGTGGGCCTTACTCTTCCGAGAAATGTTCTTAGGGGTCTCCCTGTGGAAATTATACTCTTTAAGTAAACCCAAATTCCCGTTTAATCCCTAAATGTGTGAGTTTATTTTGAAAATAAATTTCAACTCCTATATGCGTCTTTCCTGTCGGCTGTAGAGTATAGACACTAAAAGCACGTATCTGATGTTATCAACGCTATGAATTGTTGGTTGAAGTGTGCAGCGACAGTTGAATTGTTATTATTGTCATTGATGGTTTTTCATGGTCAGTGAACCGTGGAAAGAATTCTCCAGTTTCTGTAAAAAGTTTCCTTTTGTGATAGAAAAGTAATTATATAAGTTTTGAACAGTCACAATTCAGAGCCGTCTATTTGAATACTACGTGAATGCCAGGGTTTGTGAAATTGCTATCAGTGATGATATGCCTCCTTACTTAACATTTGGGTGTATTGGAGGTAATATTTTCTTGGTGAGGTGGTGAAATGTTTATGCCGAATGATGTTAAGAATGTGTGTAAATTGGGTGGGGGCTGACGCCTGGTGAATATCTTTCTAATTCTTTGATCAAGTTTTAAATACTGGAAATATTTAAGACATGGGAAAGCTTGTAATTAAAATTAAAAATTCAAGGGAATTCTGGGATTATTTTTTTTGTTTCGTATGTTAGAGCATTTCTAATTTGTTTGAAAGGCATTGTAATTGATTTTTGAATAGATTTAAGTGGGTAATTTCTATTAAGAGTGTAACCAAATAATTGTCCTAAGTGTTTTTCCAATTCCCATTTTGTGAACGGATACGTTCAATGCGCAAACATTGAATGAAGAATATTAATTCTTTACAAGTAGAGGACAGTCTTCAAGACCTTAAAAACCATATCAACCATTTCCACGACACGATCACATTCACAATGGAATATTCCACAACTTCTCTTACGTTTCGCGAAGAGGGTCTAAATAAAAACCTCACCTCCACTACACTATACACCAAACACACAGATGATCATTTCTCCGTAAATTTTAATAACTGACACCACACCAAACTAATAAAATCAACAATCTACACGTCAAAACCAAAAAAAATGAAAAAATCAGTTCCAAAATATTTTTGTCTGTCATATTCAATGAAACCAACAGAAAAGACAGCTTGCTACCTGCACAAATATACACTATACATATCTCTCTCTCTCTCTCTCTATATATATATATATATATATATATATATATATATATATATATATATATGTGTGTGTGTGTATATATATATATATATATATATATATATATATATATATATATACAAAGAGAGAGAGAAAAAATTTGAGAAAGTTGCCATCATCGATGCAGCTCCGCCATCAGCAGCTGAGTCATAAATCTTTGGCCACAGATTCAAGGTTTCTCACGACCAACAGGTGCCACACAGAATGTATACATACGTACAGGTGCCTCAGACAATATATATATATATATATATATATATATATATATATATATATATATATATATATATATTGTTTAACATTTGCTATATTTACTGGCGAACAATGCCAATCCAGGTGTTCGCCTGTTGATATGAACGGTTTCTAGACAGGAATGAGTAAAATCAGTGAATTGATACTGTTTTTATTGTTGTTGTTGTTATTATTATTATTATTATTATTCATTTTAATTCATCATATTATCTTTGTTTTTAATGACTGCTCCCTGTGTCAGGACAAACATTCCATATGATTCTACTATATTCCTCAATCCCGCCTCTTCTAAGTCTTCTCTTTCACTTTCACTCTCTATAAGCCCCTGTGTACTAGTGCTATTCCCGCCTTTCTTGATGTTAAATTATTAAAAAAAAATTAAAATAAGTCTTTATTTCACTAGTTCTTGTAGGTTACTCTGATCGATATACACATGAAGAGGGCCGGAAGATGCATCTGTCGAAACATTGTCATGACAGCAAAGATGAGGAGAATATTCGAATATGAATAGTGCAAATAATTATCAATGTGTATTTATTTATATATTCCTGTTCTATCTACAGTAAAAAGGGGAATAAATCCTCCTTATTTAATAAAATTATGATCAATTAATTCCCTTGATCGTTTTGATAACCTAAACAAACAAAATATTTATCTGCATTTAAATAAAATTAGTTTCCTTGCAAAATGAACCGTTTATTAGATTGCAGCCTTATTTTTCCAAGCTTTTCATGTGATTCACACCAGATACTTTATAAAGTGATTGTCTCACTTTAACTTGTTCTTTGTTGTCACCGTTTTTGTAGTTCCTTTTCTTCCGATAGATATCTCCATCTTACTATTATATTAAACATAAAATTTTAAATATGAGAATATATCTGTCTATATTTAGAGGAGAACATGATTAAAGACAGTGTGTAGGCTATCCCGTGCAGCCGCGGAAAAAATAGGCCGCCCCCTTAAGGTAAGAAGACCAGAAAGCTGTAACATGAGAAGTGGAAAATCAGGCGTGGCTGACTACATATGGAGAGAAAAGGGAGATCACCGCCCTCTGTGGGATCATGTTGAGATCATAGTCAAGGATCACTATTGGAAAATTCGTAAACTTAAGGAATCAGCACATATTCTAAGCCGCAAAAATCTCCTGAGCCGACCAAGCATAGAAAAGGAATACAATATGGGAACCAATAATGAGTGCCAAAGAAAAGCGATAATAACAATAAAAATTGCTATATGAGCTCTGGCACAAAACACATGCAATGATAACAGCAAAAATTGCAATATGAGCACTGGTAAAAAATGATTACTGAAGATATTAGTTTTATAATACCCAGAAATACAAACACAGATGTCTTCAAGGCACAGTGGATAAAGGTGTTGGTTAGATCCAGTGACAGGACCCAAAGATTGTGAGTTCAATACCCGTTTAAGGCAATGGAGAACTTTCAGAGGGAAATTAACAGGAGAAACGTTGTAATAAATATGGCGACAAAGATGAGGACAATAGTCCGAATAATGTAAATAGTGTATGAGAATATATTGAGCCCAAAGCGATTTTTTTATACTAACAATATTAATCAATGACTCGTAGATATCATTGAACGGCTAAAAAATATAAAGGAAACGGTTACATTATCGGTTCATTGACCAACAATGTTTTAATTTCGATTACATCATCGCTGCGTTATTGAATTTGAATATATTGTTTCAAGACTTTTTTGTGATTACATCTCACTGTTATAACTTTCTAACAATTGCTGTCATTTTTGGAGGCTCGGAAACACTACTACTACTACTACTACTAATAATAATAATAATAATAATAATAATATTAATAATAATAATTGCTCCCACGAGTACAGCCGACACTTTACGAAAGGCCTTATCTATGTAAAATATGTGTTTTTTTTTTTTTTTTTTAATTGGTCCTGATGCGATCTCTGACCTTAGGTCACTTGGCGAGAACCAGAAAGAAATGCGTACACAACAGAAATCAAAGGAAATATAACAATAAAGATAGTAATAATAATAAGGAAGTTATGTTAGGTTTTCATTCTATTAGTCTATTAATCCAGGACTAAATTTAGAATTAAAACTTAAGTAACATACCAAGTTGAGGACTGGCGCAGGGTAGCTGCCCTTGATGAGGGTAAAAGTATTCTCTCTGAGCCTTCGTTAGCAATCATTTTAGTGTTGGCTACACGATAAAAAGACTTCATGGGAAGGAAAACTCGTGATAGCTTAACCCGGTCATTATATTAAATTTAGAAACCGTTAGTGCATGATCATTAATTCTAATTGTATGAAATATATATATATATATATATATTGTCATATGCCCCAGTCGACGAATGGGTTATAGGGCGATCATACGCCGACTAGGAGATATATACACTCTCACACCTGTGGAGAGATACAAGCTATCTCTCTCAGATCGTGAGAGTGGACAATTGGTAAACAAAATATTTTTAAGACCACTGTTCGATTGGGATAATCGAACAGTAATCTTTCCCAGGTCCGCTTCGTTTTCAACACGAGTACTGATCCACAATACAAGGCTTAGTGATTTTTGATAAATAATTTTAATATATACAAATATACATGTATCAAAAATAAAGTAACAGATAAGTATGAGTTAAAACATCCGACGATCGGATCTCGAACTTATTTTGGGATATCAAATTCGCCGAACACCAAATGGATTCAACTGAACCCGAACATACAAAATACAAGTATGAATTACTATGAATTGAATGCAGAAGCCAACACACATATACAAAAGAGATGGGAGAGGAGTTACAATTATTGTTTTACATGTGGAAAGGTGTTTGCGAAAAAAAAAAACATAATATTCATATGTGTGTGTATAAATTTTCTACTACAGGTCCAAAATGTGATTACTTACCTTTTGTATTCAGTTCTCTCTTTCTTTCTTTTTTTATATCAATGTCCTTTCTTTTCTTTTCTCTGCACAAACACATTTTCACACACTGCTTGTCTCTAATAGAGGTATACACTTTCTTTCTCTCGTTGTTTCGTCTTTTTCTTTCCTTCCTTTTCTTCTGTAGACGGTTCGATTTGCAACAGGGATGTACACTTTCTTTCTCTCTTTGTTTCGTCTTTTTCTTTCCTTCCTTTCTTCTGTAGACGGCTTGATTTGCAACAGGGATGTACACTTTCTTTACGCAGGTTGAACCACCAGCATATATTTTTATCCGCGTCTTCAAATTGGAATTCTCGAACAGGAATATTTCTTTATACTTCTGTCCGGAGTTGCCTGGATCGAACTGGATAAGTCGTCACTATCAAATGCGTCTTGTTCGTGAACCACTAGCACCTCGGCTTCGGTCTTGCCTTTTCAAAATCCAGAGAACAACTGATCCTCCAGTGAATCTTTGTCTGTCACGTGACTTATGTTTCGGCGCGAATTCTAACTTACTTCCGTCCCCTGTCTAGCTTCTGTCTAGACGTTTTCCTTTACGGGTAATTGGGTCAATCGACCCTTTTGACCTGCCTTCCCAAAATGTCATAAGACTTCACGTAATCTTTATTCTGTTGCTAAGCGGAAATTAACCTTCATATGTGCGTATATGCGAGTTTAGCTTATCTGATTTTAATACCCGTCACAATATATATATATATATATATATATATATATATATATATATATATATATAGTGTTAAGATGTGTCATATTTATGGGATAAAGTGCTCAATATCAGAGATAGAGCGTGTGTAAATATAAAAGTGAACATAGAAGTCAACACTTAGAGGAGACAGTCTGTTTCATGCTATATGCAACCAGGTGGCCTGACGATTGCATCTAGCATGAAACACACTTTCGCCTCTAAGTTTTGACTTCTATGTTCACTTTTATATATATATATATATATATATATATATATATATATATATATATATGCACACAGATACACACCCCACATGTATATATATATATATACATATTTCAATTAAAAGGTGCAAATATAATTTATAAATTCATGAATCATTCATGCCAAAAACAAATATAGAGGTTAATGATTTAAATGGCGAGAATACTTCGTCGCAAACAATATAAATAAGATACATCAACCCCGAACCTGTATATGAATGATATGTTCCCCGTTTATAAATTCCAGTTGCATAAGGCCTTTTTTAATTTTTTACAAGCTTTCGTCTGTTTCTACAGACATCATCAGGTATGGAAGTAGATTTTGATCTTCTTTTTACTTCTCAGTAATAAGAGGACAACGAAAACAGAGATGTAATCCGAAAAAATGCTATGAGAAATGTGTTATTGTTTTGGAACGTACGGTCGCAACGCTGAGTTTGAATTTAAATTTTTTACATATACGTGTGTGTGTGTGTATGTGTGTGTGTGTGTATTATTCTTATAATTAGTTTTAATCAATTATATTATCATTGGTTTTTTTTCACCGCTCCCCGTCTCAGAGAAAGCATACTATACCACATATCAAATGAATCTACTAATAATCATCAACGTTTTGGCATTTCCGAGGCCAGCATATTGAGGATCAAGTGACGAAACCAAGGACATAGTTATGCGGAATCGGTAAACGAATGATCTTGAACTAAAAATAAATATCTTCTACAAAGGGTTCCCAGAAATAAGTCAGAAGATAAACTATCCAAAAACAGGAAGTGTGTCCTGGAATTGGGAAGAAAGCCGTGAAAGTCATCATAAAAATTCAGCATGTCTAATACTCCTGTTTTTCTGGCTTACAAATACCCAGAAAAATACGGGTGCCTCATTCAAGGCGAATGTAAGTCAACGTCTAGGCTCAAGTAAGCGTAGACGGTTAACTAATTGGCTTGACTGATAGCGACGTGAATTTGTATACTGAGTCATTACACTATAATGTTAGTTGTCCATCTAATTCAGCCTTTTATATGATGTAACATCAGTACTTAGCGGTTACAGTAATTTCCAAGACTATAAACCTTCCTGGAGCTGAGCCACAAGCTTAAACATGCTCTGCTTACTCGCAGCTGCGGGAGCCTTTCTGCTCTTGACATACAAACAAAATCGGACGAGTGATTAATGTAAAAAATACGTGGCGCCAGTTTGAGGGGACGGATGGTGAATGTGTTGTATGAGAATTACTTTTTCTTTTCTTAGAAATTTCTTTCCAGTGTTATGGTGCGCCTTCCAAGATGCAAACTCTTCTAAGCCGGAAAATTTGGTAATTGCTAAACACTTCAAATAACTCAGTGTATGGATTATTTTTTTTTAAATTTAAGAGGACATGAAGAGACTGCCCCTTAATTGGCTGTGCTACGTGTAGTTTAGCCCAACATTGCGAATTGGTGCAAAATCAGAACCTTAACCAAAATATTCGAATAATGTTCTTAAATGGCCTCGCCAGATCGATACTTTCATGTGGTTATCATGCAGATCATGTTAAATCCGGTTAGAAATATCTAAACTGTCAAATGCCTTCTCAACTCAATGGGTTAACATGGCTTCTTGTGGATAAAACTTTTCTTATCGAGGACAATCCTTATTCGAACCTTGTGGACAATCACTGGAGAATCACAAAGAACTGTACCTGATAACTGTACAACATAATACAAACACTATCATTTGAGGAATTTCAACAGCAGCAACAACTAAAATGGATAGCGCTTGTAACTTGAAGAAAATCATTTTTGCTATGGTACCTTTAGGAATTTAAGCGCAGTATTAGACTGGCGACAAGCTCTTATCAATTCACAATTGAATTGGCTAGATGCAATCGTAAGTTATATGCTAACAGTTACTTTTTTCGCACTTCTCGCTTGTGGAACTTACAGTTCCATGCCTTACAGTCCACTTTGTTCTTGAAAAATGTAAATGCAATGCCAATCGCTATCTGTTGTCTTTCTTATTACTCTTCTTTTGTTCCCGCTCATTAGTAATGTTTCTCCATTCTAACACTTCCACACCCAGTAATCCCTTGTGTCTTAGTGGCTTTACTGCCTTGCTTTGGAGTGATTTTGCTTAAAAAACGAATGTTCGAGCATCACAACCGAGCAGACCCCAAACAAATGAAATGCTGCTCTATCGTTACCTCCAAGATATGTTTTCTGACGAGGTACATCCTTTAGCCACACTACTCGTGACCTTTACAACCATACCACGTATACAAGAGTGAATCATACCCATTCCTTTCATATTTCATTACGAAGAAGTAAGTTCTTCTCAAGAACTGCTACTTTATGGAATAGATTCCCAGCATGATGCTTTTCAAATCACAACAATCTTGACTTCTTCGAGTCTACAGGTAACCGTTATCTTTTCTGCATAATCCCGAGAACTTCACTTTTTGCCTTTTCTTACGCTCACAGAATAACACACAGTAACTCAAGTGTCTCTTCGGCCTTGTTTTGCGTGAATATTAGTATAAAAATATTTTGCATATTAATATTGGATATACAGGGTATCCATAAATTCTCTTTACAGTTCAAAAATTATTACAAAAGCAAATGAACAGACAAATATGTGGGATTTGTTACAAAATAAAGAGTAGATATTGAAGTGTTTTTTTAACTAATTTAATGCACTTCTATATGAACACAAAGCACATCAAAACTGTACTCGATTTCTTGCTATGTTCGCTGTAGCATAGCCTCATCAATGGTGGCAGTGGCGATCTTTTGCATTAGATCAGTGATGTCCCGTATCTTTGTTCGATACACGATAGCCTTAATTGAACCCCATGGAAAAAAATAGATTCTACGTATCTGATTTTGTTTCAATAAAACAATGAGAGACATTGTGTCTTTTCTTGAGCAGTGGCTATTTTTAGTGGTTCATCAAACGTTTGGGCAGACTCTATTTATAGCAGCTTATTCAAACCTTGTAATCACACACACATACATACATATATATATATATATATATATATATATATATATATATATATATAGGGTTTCTATAATGTCTGCAATTTAAAAAAAGAATATTACAAAAGCAAATATGTGGGATTTGTTACAAAATGATGAGTAGATATTGAAATTTTTTAACTAATTTAATTCACCTCTATATGGACACTATTAATTAGACGAAACACATCAAAACGGGTCTCGATTTTTTGCCATGTCTGCTGTAGCCTAGACTCATCAATGGTGTAAATGGCATCAGGGATCTTTTGCTTTATATCACTGCTGTCCCGAATCTTTTTTGGAGACACGAAATCTTTAAGATAATTCCACAGAAAGAAATCCAAGAGAGCGATGTCTGGTGCACGAGATGGCCAAGCAAATTGGCCATTCCTTCCAATCCACCGATCTGGAAATGTTAGGGGTTCATGTACCTCTCACATCAACTGTACCTCTCACATTTCAATACCTGAAATACACAAATGCAATGTGATTACAAACGTTTATAACTAATGAGTACATAGAACAAATCTAGTTAAAATATCTCATCAATCGCCTGAGTAATATATTTATAAACTGTACGGAGACATTATGGACACC
Organism: Acanthosepion lycidas; assembly: GCA_963932145.1. Classification (NCBI taxonomy): domain Eukaryota; kingdom Metazoa; phylum Mollusca; class Cephalopoda; order Sepiida; family Sepiidae; genus Acanthosepion; species Acanthosepion lycidas. Next base: position 62,965,259 of record OZ010605.1, on the reverse strand, counting down.
CTATATATATATATATATATATATATATATATATATATATATATATATTACAAAAAGTAATTAAGAGACGAATATGCAGAAATCGATACAAAATAAAGAGTAGATTTTTTTTTAATTTTCTTTTTTTTTTAAACTAATATATTACACCTCTATATCGGCACCATTAATTGCACGAAGCACACCAAGAGGGTTTTAATTTCTTACCATGTTCGCTGTAGCATAGCCTCATCAATGGTGGCAATGGCATCAGTGATGTTTTGATTTGATCATTGATGTCACGTATCTGTGTTCGATACACGATATCTTTAAAATAAACTCATAGAAAAAGTTCCATAGTTTCGCTGAGTCTGCGTATACCATTTTCTTTCAATAAACCATGGCACACATTGTACCTTTTCTTGAGGAGTTGCCATTTTAGGGGTTCATTTAACAGTACCTCTTTCATCAACGGAATAAATGAAATACAAAAAAATTTAAATAATTATTACAAAAGCAAATAAACAGACAGATAAGTAGAAATTGTTGCATTGTT
>OZ010605.1:62937227-62949727 GCA_963932145.1 Acanthosepion lycidas | reverse complement strand
CTATTGGCTTCAACTACAGGTTCCAGACGACTTTGGAATCTGCTGGAATCCCTTCTGGACCGTCCTCTTGTTTAAGTAGGTGCATGTTGCTATAATCCTTGCCTTCACTTTATCTTTGGTGTTTTGCTGTTCTCTCGTTCAACTGCGCCCCACACATAATAATCAAGTTTCTTGCAGTCTGTGGCGTTAAGGAGTGATGTGGTCACAAAAATTGTCTGACAGATATGACTTATTTCTCCTGGTTTTATGACATGGTGCAGTGTCCTGTTGCCAGACATAGGGTCTCCCAGCATCCACCCCCTTGACCCGGGGAAGCCCTACCTGCTCACGTCACTTAATGTAGGCCACCGTGTTGAGTCTGAGGCTCTTTGAGAATATAAATGGAGGAATAACGTTGCTCTCACTAGTAATTATTTCAGACATCTTCGTAATTACCATTAGACTCATAAACTCATTCAGAATCTTCTCCACTGCCCTCAGATTAACACCCAAAATCTCTGAAATGTTCGTAATGGAGCTTCCGGCGCGAATGCCAAGCAATACCACATGCCGTTTCCAAATTTCCGGCAAAAAGAATTGCGTCCTGGTGTACTTTTTTTGTATTTTTTTTCTCACAGACGGTGTCCAATTGAACCTACTTTCCTGTGCAGTCGACAAAATCAGAAACAAACAACGCGCATGCGTGAATTTAAAATATAAATTGGCGACAATTTACCCATCACACCCTGTACACACACGCGCGCACGCACACACACACACACACACATACACACACACACACACAAACACACACACACGAACCTGTAACCTATACGGAACCACCATATAGCCTGATGTGCTTATACCGATTGAGCCACAGTAAAATTGACCTTGCTAACCGAAACACTCCTCTGTGGCTCAATTGGTAAATGCACGTCAGGCTAAATGGCGGTTCCATATAGGATAGAGGTTCAATTCCTGTCAGATGACGAATATTTTCTATGAAAATTTCTCGGACATTCAGGCCGGTAAATGTCGTTTAATACTGTTTATTATAAACAGAGCTTTTACTTAAATATTTGAGTCTATAAAAAGAATGTATAAACATAAAAATGTGTTAATATATATATATATATATATATATATATATATATATATATATATTCACACATACATGTATATGTTATTATTATTATTAACAAGGTCACAATGTATTTTAAAATTAATAATCTGTCTACTTTTGTATAATCTACTTCTAAGAAAGTTAGTTCACTCTATCATGCGAAACAATTTTTCCGACAGAATCTATTTAATTAATTTTCTTCTATGTTTCCCAAATCTAATAAATTTAAGCGCAGTACTAGATTGGCGGCAAGGTCGCATTAATTTACAGTTGAATTGCTAGATGCAACCGTAAGTTCTATCGCTAACAGTCTCTTCATTCGCTTTTCTCGTTTGCGGAACACTCTTCAAGGTTCATGTTGGGTCTGCCTCTGTGTGAGTGTGTCTCTGTGTGTGTCTGGGTGCGTGTGTTGAAGTGAATGAAGATTTTTAAAATATCACATGATGATATCTCTCCGAAGGTATAATCAAAATAGATTCTCCAGCATCTACTACTTCTATATGCCCTCTCCCTTTATTTCTTTGCTGGTCATGGCTCTCCACTACTTACTCTCCATTTTGGGTTTTAGTAAGGTTTGTCTTCATGCTATCCCACCTAATCCCAGTTGTGGGCACCATTTATACAATGTCGTTATTCGACGCTTTCCTCTGTCCATTTGGCCTTCGATATTTCCTGTGGGTGTTAAATTTTCCAGGCCTTCTTCCTTATTATGTAGCTGGCTGCTACATCACGTTGAAATTACGGTTTCCTGTACGTTAAGCAACGTCAAGCCTGGTTAGTACCGAGTTGAGTCACTGCTTGGGAATACCAGATGTTCCAAGCTTGGATGTGCGGGTGGTGTAATTGATAATGGTTAGAAATTTTGAATTTAAGAGCCGAGTTCCAATTCCAGTTGGTTTCTTTATACGCTGGGAAAACGGTATGTAACCAACTCTTCTCCCCCAGCTATGGATTAATTAGTAAGAATTGTATCATTAAATCGATATTATCTAAAAAAAATTCTTACAATCTGAAAATAGTTTCTGTCTTTAAATACCATGAACAGTGTTGATAAGCCGTAAAAAAATCAAGCATTATTATGTGTTCTAGAAATTTCACCTCTCTGATTTTAATTAGAAGTATTTTTTTCCATTTTCCGCTTCCATATTGATTATGCTATACGTCCATAGTATTCCCAGTATCCTTCTGTAGAATCACATTTCTCTTACTTCAAGTCTCTTCATCGGTGGGGAGATTGTCAAGCATTCACTGCTATACAGAAGGACAGATATTACATAGCAGTTCAGTACCCTTTTCTTTGTTTCTGTTGCTTCATGTCACTTCTTTATCTGTGAGATTAACCAGTATTCACTACTGTACAGGAGGACTGATATTACATAACTGTTCAGTACTCTTTACCTATTTTCTAACGATATTACTTTTTCTGTTTCTTAATACTTGGCTTAGATTTTGGAAGGCATCTTTCGCTATGCCTTTACGCCTTCGAATTTCAGTATCGCACTTCCCGTTCTCTGTTTAAAGATTTCCCAGATATTTAAATTTTGAAATCCCCAATTTGTAACTTACATATTGTCCTGTCCCTTTTGCTAACAGTCACGCATTTCATCTTCTTGCAATCGATGTTTAGTCCTTTCTTCTTGCTTTCCTTCACTGCCTTGAGTTCTTATAGTCTCCTTTGTATGTCTGCTATGCGCCCTAAAACACAAGGATGAATTATCTCACCGGATATGTTCAACCTATATATTGCAAAACCGTTTTGGATAAGAAAAGAAAGCAAGAAGATAAGACTATTAAAGAAAAAAAAACAACCAAAACAGAATCTTAAGATAATCATAAGCCCTACCAGGAGATATTATTGACGGACACAATCTTAACATCTTACGATATGCTAATGGCACTGATCTGATCCCAAACTCAAAGAAGGAACTCAAAACCGTTTTGGATAAGAAAAGAAAGCAAGAAGATAGGACTAACTATTAAGAAAAAAAGAAAAACAACCATTTTGGAAAGCATCAAAAAAGAATGTAGTCTTCTGTAAGACAGATATGTTTCAGCATTCGCTCTAATATAGTTGAACTGATAGACAAGCGGATCTATGTAGCGGCTGAACAATCTGGAATTTTATTTCCTTCTTCTCATAAAAGAAACTAAATCAATTGTCTTATCATGAAAAGATTTTCATGTAACAGCAATTGTCGATAGCTAATAACAAAAAAAAAAATAAAATAACGATAAAAATAAGAATAAGGATAAACGAAAAAAAATTAAAAACCAATCAATTATATAATTTTAAAATCGATTTCATATTCAGAGAAAATTTAAATGATGACCTTTCTAAAATGTTTTTTTATTGGATTTATATGAATGCGGTTTTTACAGATTCGTGTATTCAGGCATATCGATAAACAGGATGCGATAGATAAATTGTCGTCTAAATTATGCAAAAATGAAAAGAAAACACTAACAAACATCTCATTTTATCAGATATATTTATCAAAATCACACAAAAATATCTTGAAATATTCAATAGTAAATGTATTCAATAAAATCACCATTGGATTCAACCACGGCCTCCAGACGACTTCCGAAATCTCTTGGCATCTCTTCTAGACGGTATACTTGTTTAAAATGTGGAATGTTGCCATAATCATTGCCTTCAGTTTGTCACTGGTGTCACAAGGGGTTTTATCGGTCTCTCGCTCAACTCTGACCCACACATAATAATCAAGGGGACTGCAATCTAGGGAGTTATTTCGCCAGATGTGGTCGCATAAAAGCATTGGCTTATCTGCTTGTATGAAAGAGTGCACAGTCTTGTTGCCAAACATAGGATCTTCCACCAGCCACCATCTGGACCCAGGCAGCACTACCTCCTCAAGACACTTTATTTAGACCTCCGTGTGGAACCTGAGGCCCTGTGAGAATAGTATTGGAGGCATAAGCTCGCCATCACTAGTGATCATTCCCCTGACAAAGGGTCTTCCATCAGACACCCACAGTGTTTACTTTGTGTCCAGAAAACAAAACGCTTGTTCGAACAAAGAAAAATTAAATAAAAAGCTTAATCTATACCACACACACACACACACACACATATATATATATATATATATATATATATATATATATATATATATATATATATATTAGAGCCGTTGGTTTCTATTAGATTTTAAATCAGCCCATTATGTGTCAAGGTGCTGAGTCTGAGTCCTGTTGTCAGACAAACGTTCTTCAATCAGCCACCCTCAGTTTTTACAATCTTTGTGTCCAGAAAACAAGGCACTTGTTCAAACAAAGAACAATTAAAGAAAAATATTAATCTATGCTGTATAAAGAAAAACTTAAAGAAAAAGGTTAATCTATGCTATATATATATATATATATATATATATATATATATATATATATATATATATAGCTTTTGACAATAATTTGGCTCTATTAAAATCGGTTCCTTTACTCTTATAGAACTGAAGAAAAAAAAATTCGTATTTGATTTCCATCGCCTTATCTTTCTTCCGCCTCTTTTCATCTTCTAATAGAATTTTTAATGGCTAAAATTGATTGACGATTCATCAAAACCATGACATACATCGCTTGGCGCTTCGTAATCAATAATAGAGATACAGTTCTCTTTTCTTTATATACAGTGAACGTAATAAGCAGCTCTATGTCAGTATTGGTCGGCTATGCTTTGATACATTAGTACTACGAAAAAACTTACTAACTGATGACAATAAAAAAAGGCAATACTTCAATGAAGCATAACAACAAGGCTAATCTTATCGCCTATTACTACTAGGTTAGGTGCTCACCAGGTTTCGTATATAAAAAGTATCAATATATATATATATATATATATATATATATATATATATATATATATATATATGTGGCAGCATGGCCCGGCGTTGCCCGTGCTTGATTCAAAAATCGTACGACTCATACAGCAATCGCTATCACTTGACTTAACATATTTTTGCATTTCCTTGCTTTTAAAGGCGTGCCCTTTGCCGTGCTGATATTGCTACATGCCTTACTTCTTGCCTATCTCACACTGCGAATTTTTTTCTAAGCTCTATACTAAACATTAAATCTGTTACGGAAAAAGAACTAAACAAAATGAACACAAAACGATCAGCTTTAAATAGGGACTCGTAACTTGAGAAACCGAATGTAAAAAGAATGTTCACAACAAATACTTTTTCACACCCAACCCAGTTCTGCGGAATCAGAATCAACGTTGAGTTTAAGCAAGCGAATGAGCCAATTGGAGTAAAGTGCCATGCAGATTTAAATTTTTCCCACTTGTGACGGATGCAGCTTTCGATTTTTTTGGCATGCTAGCATTCTCATTAACATTTGTGTCAGTCAGCTGTTGGCTCTCAGCTATAGGCTCTCACTCTGGCCAGTAGAAAATGGCCGCAAACTACATGAAAACTGCCGTATAAGCATGAAAAAATCGATTATTTGCACTATCGATGAGAGTTGGGAAATGCAAAGTCGGTCTTGGCCTTCCCGCTAACTTGGCGCATGTGCATGTAAATTTTGGTGCAAATCCGTCGATAATCGCGGCCGCGCATTCGTCACACACACATCCTTTTATATATATGCATATATATATATATATATATATATATATATATATATATATATATATATATATATTGACATCTAAACGCTAGATTAAAAAATAATCAATAGAAAATTTACTGTGATACAGAGTTCGAAATGTCCCAGTGGGCGTTATACTTATATATATATATAATTGTGCTGTCTCTTACTATGACAGTTTCCCGTAGACTAATTAGTAAGTCAGTCAGTTATGTGCGATGCATGATACACGCTTAAGCGATCATGTATCTTTCGATATATTCGACTAGAGGCACGGTGGAGTAATGGATAGCGGCATGGATTGAGGAATCGGAGAGCCGTGTTCGGATTCCAGTCGAATGCATTACATTCACATACGTGCTAATACCATTGGGAAAGTTATGAATGCTATTCTTCTTCCTCCAGCTATGTGTAAATAGCAGGACAGACCGCGTTCTATAGCGCTGGATGGTAGCTGTTCTACCGCAAAAAGAAATGGCAACCTACTGCGGGAAAAAATCTGCCTCGTCAGTCATGTATCGAAAGATACATGATCGCCTAAGCGTGTATCGCACATAATTGATTGAATTAGTAAGTACACATTTAGATGATATCCTTGATGGGAAAAAGTGTATCTTCTTCTTCTGTATGTGCTGTTTCAATTCAGAATGAAGGCGATCATGGCTCTCCACATTTCCCTCTCCTTTGTAGCTCTTGGTAAATATTTTCTTTTTGTTATTTCTCCTAAACTTTGTTCCTCCATCCATTTACCCAAACTCATTACGTATGTTATGCATCGTTTTCCTCTGTCCTGCTTACCTTCAATCGGAGATGTGAGTATCAGATTTTCCAAGCCCTTTTTCCTCATCATGTGGCCTAGATATTGCAACTGTCTCTTCCTGGTGTTACGAATTCGAAAAACCTTCGAATTTTTGATTTGCCAATAATCAAATCAATCTCGAGGGGAAAAAAAAAGGTTGGAAAAAAAAAGAAAGAGCTAGAAACATGAAAGTCTGTCGAAAAAAATCACACAGATACAGGTTTGAAGCCCAAAGATAAAAAAACCCGACACGAGTAAACAAATAACTAACAAAGAGCTCAATACAACTGTAGATCAAATTTATTTGATTATTGGCAAAATTCGAGGGTTTTTCGAAACGAGTATAGTTACCTATATATATATATATATATATATATATATATATATATATATATTCATTCTTATGTAGGGTCGGATCAGGAGAAGAGTGACAAATCGATATTTTGGGTAAATTAGCCCACACACAAACGCATTTGGGAGTGGGGCCGGTTCCTCTCACCAAAACAATGACAAAAGTCCATATAAACATATGTTCGCAAATCCTTCGTTTTTGAGTTAGTAATTTTAAAGAAAGTTTCCGGTAGATTACTCTGTGTAGCCATGTAGACTAGGTTACATTTGTCATTCGTGAACATTTATGTCTAGTCTGTCTTTAACGTTTAACGTGTGTAGTAGTTAGTTAACTGAGAAATGTTCCGTTTAATAATGGCAGGGTATTCATATCGTCGGCAGGAAGATATGATTTTTACATACGGGCGCGAGAATGCTAATGGACGCGAGGCTGCACGGCTGTATCAGTTAGCGTTTCCAGACGGAAGGCTGCTGAATCGTCCAATCTTTGCTGCTGTTTATCGTCACTTTGCTGAGACAGGATCAGTGGATCGAGGAAAACACATCCTACAGGCTGTCGGAGATGACCCGGGAATCAGCAAAACGTCAAGTGGCCTTAGCATGCCCTACATCTACAAGATTTTTGTTTTTTTTACTTCCAAGGAGAATTCTTGCTGATGGTTTATTATACAAACTGCCTATCAGTTGTTTGTCTCGTCAGTCTTGGTAACGGATTTGACAACCGATGGAATTACAAATTTATAGTAGATGGCGCAGTGTTACCCTAGAGACGAGGTTACACTTTTCTTTCGTGTACATTTGCGTCTAGTCTGTTTTAAACATTTAACATGTTCCGTTATATATATATATATATATATATATATATATATATATATATATATATATATATATATATATATATATATATATGGGCACCTCGGCGTGGTGTAATGGTTAGCAAGCTTGTCTTGCTAGATGAGTTACTAGCGTAGGCCATTGTGATTGGTGGATCTGATTATAAACAAAACAAATTCTTCTTTCCTACTATTTTCCTTATTATTCTTTTTCTCTGGAAAAGAGTTTGTATTTTCTTTCTTTCTTGTTCTTTTCGTTTTCTACCTTTTTTCGCATAAAAAGACTTTGTATGTTGCTTTTTAAATCTCAGTTGTCTACTAACCATTCATGTACTAACGCCTGAGGAGATGTCTTAATACACATCGAAATATGATTGAATTTGTGTGGCGTTATTCACATGTTTTTAATGTAATATCCTAAAATAAAGTATATATATATATATATATATATATATATATATATATAGAAAGAGAGAGAGAGAGAGAAAAAAAGAAACAATATTCTCCTTAAATATAAAAGTTTTATAGACATTGTATTTACTATTGTAAAAATCATGTAATCGAAAGAATATAAACATTTACATGTATTTAACTCCTGCTCGTTCCTCTCTCTCTCTCTCTCTCTCTCTCTCTCTATATATATATATATATATATATATATATATATATATATATATATATAATATAGATATATAGATATATATTTATACATACATATATACATATATATATTTATACATATATACATAAATATATATATATACATATATATATATATATATATATATATATATATATATATATATATATATATATATGTAATAAAAAAAAATTACATATTACATATTAGCTCTGTCCTCACATTGAGCTCTCAGGATTTCATCCTCTTTGGATTTACCAATTCGGTTTACCAAGTTCCTTATAACTTAAATATATATATATATATATATATATATATATATATATATATATATATATATATATATATATATGTATATATATATATGTATGTATAAATATATATATATGTATATATATATATATGTATGTATAAATATATATATATATATATATATATATATATGTGCCTGTGTGTGTGTGCTTGTGCTTGTGTGTGTGTGTTTGTCTTTGTGAACAAAGATGCAGGTAATATTATGTAGACAGAGAAAAAATAATGAGGGCAATTTAGAAAATGTTTGTAATGTGAAAGCGATTTTCAAACATTTATGTATGTATGTATATATCTATGTATCTAACTATCTAAGTCTATTCTCATCTATCTATCGAATACTTTTCTCATCTACCTACCTACCTAACAACCAATCTAAATATCTATCTATCTATTTTATATAATTATATATATATATATATATATATATATATATATATATATATATATATATATATATATATATATAAATATATATATATATATAAATATATATATATATATATATATATAAATTTAAATATATATATGTGTGTGTGTGTGTGAAGACTGACAGAGTGATTGATTTGAGAAGCAGGTTGGGTCTAAAGATCTTTAAACAAATTAGCAGACATAGATAGATAGATAGATAGATAGATAGATATGGAAATGCTGAGATAGACAGATAAGGAAATGCTGCGATAGATAGATAGATAGATAGATAGATAGATAGATAGATAGATAGATAGATAGATAGATATGGAAATGCTGAGATAATCAGATAAGGAAATGCTGAGATAGATAGATAGATAGATAGATAGATAGATAGATAGATAGATAGATAGATAGATAGATAGATAGATAGATAGATAGATATGGAAATGCTGAGATAATCAGATAAGGAAATGCTGAGATAGATAGATAGATAGATAGATAGATAGATAGATAGATAGATAGATAGATAGATAGATAGATAGATAGACGAACACGTTACGGCAAGCTCGATGAAGGCACCATTTTCAGTGATATAATACCATTATGAGTGACGTAATCCTGGGAGGTATATGTGGGAGATATATCTGCCCTACCCTGTAATATATTCTTTGAAATGATACATTTAAGAACAAGTATTTGAATCCAATTTAATATACGATACATTTATTACATACTTTAATTAATAGTCATTATTATCTACACGTGAAATATTTTTCATTCTACGGATATCTATAATGGCAACTTTGAAATTCAGTATTTGTAATAACTATATTTCTCCAAGCTAAAAATCGATTTACTTCGTATTTTGAAATTTCGTATATTTGGATAATATTATAACCATATTCTAGAAATCGATTTGAATTTTATTTGCCGAAAAATCAGTTTAATTTATATATTGGCGAGTTAATCGATTATTTCAATTTTGTACATCCATACATGCAGCCGAATTTATTTTACTGAACAGTCTTGAAATTATGGTTCAATAAACAAAAATAACTGACAATACAGATAAATCGTTATTGCCTTTTTGAAATATCGGCTTTTGATTTAAAACGTTTAACAAAATTCTCTGGAAACTTGTATTGACGTGAAAATTATTAACTAATACAGTTCAAGTATTACAAATATATATATCGATCCACGAATGGACGATATAAAATTTTCGCAGATGAAAGCGACTGATAGAGAATAAATGTCATTGAAAATTGAAAATTTACTTAATTCATTAAGTTCAGATTTAATCCATTTCGATTTTCATTTATTTATTTGATAAATAAATAAATAGAACACTTGATTGATTAAAAGAGTTTCATACGAAAACACATTTTGATAGGGAAGAAAAAAAGAAGCATTTTTATCGTATCACTCATATTATTAATACATGACGAGTGTACAAGGAGAATACACGATATTAAATGAAAGAATAGAAAGAAATTTAAATTGTTTAAGGAAGAGAAAGGAATCGTGTAATGTTAATATTTACACAAGTGCAGATGAATATCTTTGTGTTCGGAATTTTAAATTGTATGCCTTTTGTGTAATGATGCGTAAACACAAATGGAGTATAATAATAATAATAATAATAATATTATTATTATTATCATTATTATTATTATTATTAATAATAATAATAATATTATTATTATTATTATTATTAATATTATTATTATTATTATTATTATTATTATTATTATTATTATTAATAATAATAATAATAATAATAATAGCGAAAATGCTTTTGCAAAAATGTTGGATCCGATTTGTACCAGCAGAGATACGATTTTTATTTATTTTTGTATAGTTTGTCTCTATTTCTTTCTTTCTTTTTTCTTTTTTCTTTCTTTCTTTCTTTCTTTCTTTTTCTTCCTTCCTTTCTTTCTTTCCTTCTTTCTTTTTTTTATTTATTTATTTGTTTCTTTTCACACTATTTTTATGCGTTTCTTGATTTTTTTCTTTTTTAAATTATTTTTTTTTCTATCCTATTTGCATAGATATGTGTTTTATTTTTTGTGTTTGGTTATATGAGATTTTTGTCTCTTTCTTTTTTTCTTCCCTTCTTTCTTTATTTCTTTCTTTCTTTTTTTCTTTCTTCGTAATGCCTGTTCTCTTTTATATTCTTTCTTTGTTTCGATTCTGTCTACCTTTTTCTTTTTCCTTCATTTCCTCCTTTCTTTTTCTTTCTTTCATTCTTTCTTTCTTTCTTTCTTTCTTTCTTTCTTTCTTTTTTCGCTTCATTCGACGGTTTTCCTTCTGTCATTCTTTGCCTCATTCGACATTTCTCTTTTTTGTTCTTTTTTCTTTCTTTGTTCCTTTCTTCGTTTCATTCGATCACTTTCTACCTGCTTTCCTTTCTTTCTCTCTTTCTTTCTTCGCTTTATTCAAACATTTCTTTCTTTATTCGCTTTATTCAAATTTTCTCTTTCTTTCTTTTCTTTTTTCTTTCTTTCTTTTCTCACTACTTTATCCGGATATTTATTTATTTATTTTTTATTTTGCTTTATTTCTTCTCTCCGATGTGCACCAGTATTTATTCGTGTTTATTTATTGTGTTTCATTATGTGAGATTTGTCACTGTTCCTATATTTCTTTCTTTCTTTCTTTCTTTCTTTCTTTCATTTTTCCCGCTAATTTTCGGCTCTTTTATCCATTCGTCTTTTCTTTCTTTTTTTGTAAACATTTTCATTCGTGTCTTTTTATAGTTTTGCGTACATTTTTCTTTTCCTTCTATCAACCTCACTTTTCATTCTATAAATAATTATTTCTTATTTTCTTTCTTTCTTTCCCTATTTTTTTTCTTTTCACACCCTTTGAGGCATTATTTCTAGCTTTACGCAGTTAATTCTTTACACTTTCATTTCTTACTAAGAATAAGTTTACATTCATGAAGGAATTAATGTATATGAAAATGAAGAAAGAAATAAAGAAAAAAGAGAGAAATATCTCTTTCTTTCTTTACCTCTATATTTATTTTTTTCCATTTCTTTCTTTTCATAAATACATTTAACTCTATTTCTTTCTTTCGCAATGTTTTCTTTTTCCCTCATTCATTCCTTGCATTGATTTAGAATGTCTTTCTCTTCGCATATCTTTTTTCCATTTTCATTTATTATATATATATATGTTTATTATAATTATATATATATATATATATATATATATATATATATATATATATGTATATATATATATATATATATATATATATATATATATATATATATATATATATATATATACTTTTTTCTTTCTTTTGTTTGTCGCCTTTGTTTTTGCACAGTAATTTTCCAGCTCAGACCATGACTAACAAGATATTTACTCATCCAAGTCCTTCTCTAAACATATATATATATATATATATATATATATATATATATA
>OZ010605.1:62919727-62922227 GCA_963932145.1 Acanthosepion lycidas | reverse complement strand
TACGGAACTCGCTTACATCCAGACCCTGAATTTTTTAATCATTCAATCTCTCACGTAAGTGGTAGTCTTCCCCACGTGTTTCCCCAGTGTTCTTCTCTTCTCTTAATGCCTTCTTTACCGCTATCCCTGACTCATGTCGCGCTACGCAGATCTACCCTCTTGGCAACTGTGATCATGCGGTAGTATCTGTAAACTTCTCTTTCCGCTCTCCCACTCGCCAAGAATCACATACCAACAGAATATCTTTCTGTTATCCACGAGCTGATTGGGACTCGTTTCAAGATTTCCATTGTTACGTTCCTTGCAATGAAGTTTTTAATCATCCTATTCAAAAATGCTTCTCTGAGGTCTACCTCTGTGTGAAATTTGCTATCGAAGTTTTCATTCCAGTAAGGATATACCAAATGAATCCACGTACAGTTCCTTGATTCTCACATGCATGCACGGCCTCTGTAGCCCATAGGAATCACTTCTTCCGGCTGTACCTCCGTGATGTGTCTGATTGCAACAGACGTCTCTTTGTCTCTGCTCGCAATGAGTGCATGCTCGACCTCAAAGAAGTGGTGTTAATGTTTGCTGATAGAATGAAACAACGTATATCCCCTCACATGTTAGGTTCTAGATAGTATTGACGGTTCTGCATGAGCGTGCTGAAAAGCAGACAACTCAATCCCTCCTCTAATCAATCAATTTGAAATCCTGACTTTTACAGCAGATGAGGTTGATTGATTTGTTCGGTAGTTCTCTTCCAACTCCATATTCGACTGATCTGGAGTATCCTCACATTTTTTCCCTTACAACGGAGGTTCTACTGAGAGATATGTGCATAACCCTGTCACTGGTTTCAGGCATCATTTCCAAACTAGACTCCCACAAAGTAAACGAAAGTGACAGGATCTCAGGGGTTCGTCCTAAAGAAAAGTACCCTTGAGCTGATTCCAGTTCTCTCCAAACTGGACAAAAATTGCCCCACTGCTTCCTGCTTTCTAGCTCTTTGGAAGTCCTCCTCTGTAGTTCCTGTACTTAAGAACGCTGGAGAAATTCCTAACGCCACAAATTATCGCCCTGTTATTCTCTTACCACTTTTGGGAAAAGTATTCGGGACTGTAATCAATGCTGAAGTGGTTAAGCATCTTACTTGTCACGACCTCCTCCCGAACAAACAATATGGCTTCCGTTTCGTCAGGTCTACCGTTGATGTGTTAACGACCACCACTGAATATATATATATCATTCTCTTGATAATAACAACGAAGCTCATGCTCCGGCTTTAGATATCTCGAAAGCATTTGACAGATTTGTAATCATATATCTAGATTCAGATGAAAGCATCCTATATTTGGAACCATATACTTAGATTCAGATGAAAGGATGAATATATATTAACAACGGCTGAGTATATTTGACTTTCATAAGCCATTACCAAAGAATACTTAATATTTTTTGCGCGATGTCATTTTCAACATTTTTCAAATATCGCGTTTACACGCGTCATGTCAATTTTCGTTAAGTATCGCTTATCTATCCAAATCTGCTATTGGCATAAACACCCTTGAAAGGAGAAAATAAATGATATGATTTGATGATATTCTTTTATCTTACACAAAATTTAATGCACCCGTCGATATTTTTTGTCAGTTTTTCTGGTTCTAATGCGGATTTACATAACAGTAGAAAAATATTCATTTTTTTTTTTTTTTTTTGATGTAATCCAATCATTCCTATCAAATCGTAAAATGAAGGTCGTTTTGAACGGGCTCGCTTCCAGATCCTTTCACACGAACGCGGGTGTCCGCCAAGACTCTATCTTGGGTCTAACGCTGTTTTTGATCTTCACCAATCATCTTGTGATGCCATCAGTTCTCAAGTAGTTATTTATTCAGATGATACTTCTATTTATTCCTGGTCGATAGAAAATCCGTCAGAGCAGACAAAGTAAACCTGGCAGCTACTTTTGAAAAGGAATTCCAATCAGTGTGACAAGAAATGATTTGTACATTTTATATCCTCCAAAACAAAACTTCTCTCCTTTAAATCACCACAGAGAATCTTTTACTGCCATCATTACTGATACAACTTTAGGCAGGTTATGATTAAATCATTTCCTGTCCTACCTATATGTAGGTGTATGTGTGTGCGTGTATTTTTCAAGGGGAGATAGATATATATTCATAGCTGAATTGAGGAATCGTCTTATCCATTAGAAGCCCTACTTTAATATAAAGTTTTACAAATTCTAACCGATGATTACGAATCACTGGGAACAAAATCTATAAGCAAAATACGTGTATATATTTTATAGAATATTACAGTTATAAACTTATATCAATGGAGTAATGGATAGCTGCTCGGTTTGAGGAATCGGATATCCGAGTTCGAATTCCAGTCGAATCCATTACATTCACTTACGTGCTAATACCCTTGTGAAAGGTATGAATCCTCTTCTTTTCCACCCAGCTATGGGTAAATTATAGAAGGACATACCGGGTTCTATAACCTT
>OZ010605.1:62854727-62914727 GCA_963932145.1 Acanthosepion lycidas | reverse complement strand
CGAGGAGAGGAGAAACTTAGTCTTGCCGCCGAGATAAAGCGTGCTCGAAGGAAAGAAAACAAGAAGGAGACATCGATTGAAAGCGTCTTTACAGACATTTGTTGTAGTCAAGACTGTCACTCTGGTGTGGGCCTGTACAGCCATACCAGACGCTGAGCCGCCATCAACAGCTGGACCATAACTTAATAGACTCAGATCCAAGGTCTCTCGAGATCGACGAATGTCACACACACACACACACACACACACACACACCAAAACTCTAGATGCCCAGAGCTTGGTAACCAATCTCTCCTCTGTAGCAGTTCTAATGTTCCAGTGAGGGGAAATACTGGCTGCTTATATTCAATGCCTCGAAAACCAAAATATTCAGAACATTCACCAATCGCGGTGAATCTGGTAGGATTCGGGCCTTGAATGCATATTGGGACTTAAAGTCAACAGTGACCATAATTGGAACACGTACACACGATCCATCGCTAAAGATGCTGGGAAAATTGTCCGTTCCCTGGGACGCTCCAGTAAGTACCTGACCTCTCATGCTATCCTCTACTTTTACAAGAACCAGATCAGATCGAAAATGGGGTACTGTTAGCATATAGGGACACGACATTTCCAGACTCAAAAGAGGCCTAAAGTGTCTCCGCATCCTTTTGGGCGACGAATTATTTTCCACCCTACAACTCCTTTCCAACAGACGAAACAACACAAGCCTCTCGATATTCTAACGCTATTCTCATTGACATTGTTCAGACGAACGAATTTCCTTAGCTTCACCAGTTTTAACCTTCATGCTTGCACGCCATGACACGAACCTTGCAGCGAACCACCCTCATTACCTTCGTATTTTATTGGTGAGCAGCTTCTTTCCACAAACTGCTGCTTTCTGGAACCGACTCTGCCCGATCACTATAATCTAAACCTTTCTCGGCTTAACCGTTATATTTCCCACATAGCAGCATAAATTGTGTCTCTTTCGCTGTAAATATCTGGTAAAGAGTTACAGACTAAAATGGCGCGTTTTCTTTACGAAGTTTTTTCGAGTGCGTATGCCATAAAACGAAATAAACACTGTTTAGAAAACGGAGCGTCTATTCAAATGCGAGTATCCAATAATAATAATAATATTCGTAGTAATAAAATATAGGAGGTCTGATAAAAAAAAATATCGGGACTGTTGCTATGGTAAAGGAGCTAAGGTATGCAGAGTGAAGTCACTCGGCTCAGATTTACCTTGAACTCTTTCGCACATACTAAGTTATGACATTCATGCTCGCTTTCATTGTTTATATCAGTACTTGGAAGGGAAGTGTGTAGAGCGTGGTCGTACCACCACACCAAAAATTTCCATCAGTGACCAGGTTTTGGCAAAGAACAAGAAAAGTTCGGCAACCATTATATTCCCCAGATCTCGCCTCTTGTGACTTTTTCCTCTTTCCAAAAATCAAATTCCATTTGAAAGCCACACGATTACAAGACGTTGAGACCATCTAAGAGATTGCGACGAGGCAGCTGCTTGCGATCACAAAAACAGGAGTTCCAAGAATGTTTCCATTATCCTTGGATAATGTATGTGGCTTCAAAATGGGGCTACTTCGAAGTAGATTAATCCTTTCAGCCCTGCGTTCCTGAAACCTTTTAACCCTTTTGCCTGGGTTCCTGAGTCAGAATTCGCAAATAATTGGTATGTAATGTTTTACGGTAGATACAAAAATAGTTACAAAGTTTACCCACCGTTCAACCGGTGGCTGGGCATTACGTCATTTTTCTCTACCCTCGTTTAACCGGTGGGTGGACTTTACACCATTTTTGCCTACCTCCAGTAAAGCGGTGGTCAGAGGTCAAAGGGTTAAATGGTAAATTGGTATGTGATGCAATTTTCTTTTTTATACACGTCCCAAATATTTTTGATCAAACCTCAAGTATGTATGCGCACATGTGTGTGTTTGTATGTGAAGGGTATGTGGTAAAAATAAAATCAATAGGACGCCTTCTCCTAAATGATTTATTCGAATATCAATATATATACATATATATACATATATATATGTATATATATACATATGTGTGTGTGTGTATCAATATATATATATATATATATATATATATATATATATATATATATATATATATGATTGGTGTATACGGAATAAATTCCAATAACCAACAATTACTGTTCTTAAAAGAGTGCCCAATACAGAGTAGAGCAGATATAATTAATTATTTAAAAATGATATCATAAATATGTTATAAAATCACTACAAAAATAGCCATTTTGTTTCAACACCTCCAGTGTCTTATCAAGTGATGCTGTTGAATGTCCAATGCATTCAACACCATCACTTGATAAGACACTGGAAGCGTTGAAACAAAATGGCTATTTTTGTAGCGATTATATAACATATTTATATTATAATTTTTAAATAAATACTTATATATATATATATATATCTATATATATATATATATATATATATATATATATATATATATGGGTATTGACGTGGCTCAATCAGATTATTAGATATTAGCAAATGTGCGTTAGTGTACATACAGAGATGTTCAAATATTTATTTCCAACTTAATTTAAGGTCGTTAGACAGAAGAGAGCTAAGAAATGTATATTAAGAAATATATATGTACCTTCGTTCGAAGTGCAACTTAAGTTTCGTTGTTCTACCCACTCATCAGGCACAAATTATTGCGTTTGATGTTTTTTTTCTTAATATTCTGGGTTTGATGGGTGGTAACACTAATTTAAACGCAGATTCAAATCTCAAATTCAAAATAAAGTAAATACAATATTGGTATGTTTGTTTGTTTGTTTCGTTTGTATTACGGTATATCAACCTCAATGGGTTATTTAATGCCGAGAAAATTTTTATTGCTGGTAATGTTTTTTCTTGAAAAATCTAATTCTGGGAATATTTTTCCTTGAAGAAATCAATAGCTGGTCATATTTTTTCAAAGATTGTATAGCAGTTTGTATTTCTGCTATTTTTTTTAAGTATTGCTAATAATAATTTTCCTTCAAAACTTATTGCTGGTAATAATTTTTTTTATTTTTTTATTACAGAGTATTTCTGGTATTAAAACCTATTTTTACACAAGTTCGGGTGTCAACTATTTGCCCATAGCTGGGACCCTTACAGGTGCTACCACCCCGGGTCAGGGTGGTCCTGGGAACACCAGCAATTAAGAGATGGTTCCACGCTCTCAAAACCTCCTGTTCAGAGGATTGCTGCTGGACGTAGTTTATCGTCTTACGCAGGACGTGGATGTAGTTTATCGTCATACCCAGAACACAATGCTGGGATGTAAATACAAAATGTAGAATGTATATAAATATATATTAAATTCCGGACAAAATATGCGACCGAACGTTAAATGCGAATATAATGACATGCTCAGACAAAAATCGTCTCGCTGCTTTCGACAGACTAAAGCATATATAATGCAGTTCAGACATTAATGTGCATGCAATGAAATTTCTGTTGGATCTGAGAGTACGTTGGAATTCATAAATGAATTTACTTATTTAAAGTTTAAAAATTGACACACCGGAAATATTTACGCCATGAATGTAGACATTAAATTCTTTGAAACACACATACGTATGTAAATAATGAGACGTTAACTGACGTCTGGAAATAAAAGGAAATAATTTTTAAAAGGGGGGAAAAAAAAGAAGGAAAAACTCGGCTTTAGAAAGAATCATTCCTCCATTGACGTTTTTATTTTGGAAATTTTGTCTATAAAATGAACTGGTCGATATGTCTTTAATATCTATCTATCTATCTATGTATGTATCTATCTATCTATCTATCTATCTATCTATCTATCTATCTATCTATCTATTCCAATCTTTTCATTATCTATCTATCTATCTATCTATCTATCTATCTATCTATCTATCTATTCCAGTCTTTTCATTATCTATCTATCTATCTATCTATCTATCTATCTATCTATCTATCTATCTATCTATCTATCTATCTATCCGAGTCTTTTCATTATCTATATATCTATCTATCTATCTATCTATCTATATATGTATATATATATATATATATATATATATATATATATATATATATATATATATTAACCTGTTCAGATCTATCTCAGTCTGTTCATATCTATGTATCTCTCTATCTATCTATCTATCTATCTATCTATCTATCTATCTATCTATCTACCTATTTATATATCTCAATGTGTTCAGATCTATCTCAGTCTGTTCATATCTATGTATCTCTCTCTATCTATCTATCTATTTATATATCTCAATGTGTTCAGATCTATCGCAGTCTGTTCATATCTATGTATCTCTCTCTCTTTCTATCTATCTATCAATCTATCTATCTATTTATATATCTCAATCTGTTCAGATCTATCTCAGTCTGTTCATATCTATGTATCTCTCTCTCTCTCTCTCTCTCTCTCTATCTATCTATCTATCTACCTATTTATATATATCAATCTGTTCAGATCTATCTCAGTCTGTTCATATCTATGTATCTCTCTCTTTCTATATATATATATATATATCACTGTATTTTCGTCAGCTATCTCAGTCTGTTCAGATCTCAATCCGTGCAAATCTACTAATGTATCTCCCTCTCTCTCTCCCTCTCTCTCCTCTCTCTCTCTCTCTCTCTCTCTTTATCTATCTATCTATCTATCTATCTATCTATCTATCTATCTATCTATCTATCCGAGTATTTTATTTTCATCTATCGTTTTCATTTAGGAAATTTTGTATATAAACTGAACGAGTCGATATGCATCTATCTATCTATCTATCTATCTATCTATCTATCTATCTATCTATCTATCTATCTATCTATCTATCTATTTATATATCTCAATCTGTTCAGATCTATCTCAGTCTGTTCATATCTATGTATCTCTCTCTCTATCTCTCTATCTATCTATCTACCTATTTATATATCTCAATCTGTTCAGATCTATCTCAGTCTGTTCAGATCTATGTATCTCTCTCTTTATATATATATATGTATATATATATATATATATATATATATATATATATATCACTGTATTTTCGTCAGCTATCTCAGTCTGTTCAGATCTCAATCCGTGCAAATCTACTAATGTATCTCCCTCTCTCTCTCCCTCTCTCTCTCTTTATCTATCTATCTATCTATCTATCTATCTATCTATCTATCTATCTATCTATCTATCTATCTATCTATCTATCCCAGTATTTTATTTTCATCTATCGTTTTCATTTAGGAAATTTTGTATATAAACTGAACGAGTCGATATGCATCTATCTATCTATCTATCTATCTATCTATCTATCTATCTATCTCCATATCTGTTTGTCTCTCTGTCTTTCTCTCTCTCTGTCTTTCTCTGTCTTTCTCTCTCTCTCTCTCTCTCTCTCTCTCTATATATATATATATATATATATATATATATATATATATATCAGAGATGATGCCGTGACTTGAGGTAACAGAAATGTTATTTTACAGGAAGATACTGAGAATCCCATCAACTGAGCATTGAGTAATGAGGAAGTTTTAAGTTTGTTTTGTTTTACGGTATATCCACCTCAATGGGTTATTTAATACCGAAAGATTCTTTAGGATAGAGTCGTATGAATAGAATTTGTCTTTATTGCTCTATAATTTTCTTGTTTTTATTTTTTCACAAAAAATTATTTTTGCTATTATTTTTTTCACAAATCTATTGCTGTTATTTTTATGATATAAATGTATGTTTATATGTTCATAATGTTTTGACCTCAGTTTGAGGGTCGCCGGTTCAGGGTGCACCTGAGGGAAAAAAAAACAGCAATTAAGAGCTGGTTCCATGCTCTTCAGAACGTTGCGATGAGAGACCTTGCTGCCTGATATCGATATACCCAGGACGAGACGTTTTAGAAGAAATGGAAAAATAAAAAAAAAATAAAAAAAAAAACGAAAAAATCAAATCACTTGACTAAATATCAAGAAGCAGAACTCAGAACTTGATTAAACGTCAAGAAACAGAAATTTGGAACTAAACGTCAAGGAACAAAAAGCTTGAACATGATTAAACGTCAAGAAACAGGAAGTAGGAATATATGCTAAATATCAAGAAGAACTTGATTAAATATCTAGCAGTAGAAAACCGAATGAAGAAAGGAGGCTTAGAAAATAAGTCACAGACAAGAAAGCATCGAATAACCTACGTAACCATGTTGTATGAATCGTTGGTAAAAACAATGATGAGGAGAGGTAGAAAAAACGAGAAAACTTACTAAGAGCTTGAATTATTTATATTATTCTGACACTTATCCTCGTCTTCATTGCCGTATTCACAACGTTTGGGCTGAGGCCTCCTTCAGGTGATTGGAATTTCAAACCGGACATTTCCTTTCGTCCACCGGGGTAGATTCTTCTGGTTCCCCGCGCCATGCACATTCTGGATGACTTCCCATTTACTTAACTCTACACGTTTTTGGTTCACACTGCTCTGGCCTGGTATTGAACTCACTAAGACATCTGGGAGAGGCATGACACGTAGAACTAGAACAATATACCCCGGTGGACGAAATTAAGGGTTAGGTTCGAAATTCCAATCACCTGAAGAAGGATGGAGTGTACAACGGCAGAAACGTTGTGAATACGGCAATGAAAATGAGGATAACAGTTCAAATAATGTAAATAATGCAAGTAACCATAATACCTTGTTTCAGAAATATAGACAGATATATAGAGAGACATAGTCATAAAAGACCGAAATGTTGTTAATATAGCAATGAAGGTGAGGATAACAGTCCGAATAATGTAAATAACGTAAGTAATCATAATACCTGATCTCAGAGATAGAGACAGATATATGAAAAGACATATACATAAAGGCCGGAGCGTACAACGGCCGAAACGTTGTGAAGACGGCAATGAAGATGAATACAACACCCCAGATAATGTAAATAATGCAACTAATCATAATACCTCATCTCGGAGATATAGACAGATACCTACTAAGAAATATAAAGGAAAAAATGTTGTAGAGAGACATGATTGTCCATGTGAGCCAAGATCCACCACGTCCAGAAGGCGCATAGATGAAGAAAATGAAGTGTAATGTGTAACGAGTTCTTTCCCTTATTTACGGTCATTCACAACGGAAAAAGTTAAAAATCGAGATTGATTAACTGGAGCATAGATGTTCCGTACTTAGAAATGAAAGTTAGTTCTCATGCTATGGCAGTGAAATAGGTTTGAGCTTCAGGTGGCTAAAATGAGCTGAGAGTTCAAAGAAATTTTCCCACGTCCACACCCAGTTTGAAACAAGTTCTAATAACAGCTGGATATAGTCTTTTGATGTAAACGACTTCCAAAGTTTTTAATTGTTTTTGAAGTTGGATTGGCAGAGTACTGTTCTATTCTTGGCCAAAATCTGTCAGAAATGAGCAAGGGCAATGTGGATTTGTGGTAAATGATTGTATATGACACTGTACACAGAGAGATGGCATGAATACTTTCGAGAGGTTGTTGTGGTATGAGTAATATAAGTTGAAATATTTAGTCATTACAAAAACAGATTACGCCCAAAATGACAAGATAATTTTGCAATATATATATATATATATATATATATATATATATATATATATATATGTGTGTGTGTATATATATATATATATATATATATATATATATATATATATATATATATTTATATATATGTATGTATATGTATATATGCATACTTTCAAACAATAAGCAGTGCCTAGGGACACCGATTTGATGAGGATATAAAAAGAGACTTAGTATTCTTTAACTTCTCTTACATTCTGACGATCAGCTTAGGATGAAACAGAGATTTAATGTCTGTATCGAATTCACTGAGTATTGTTTTGAGGGCTTTGTGTTTTGATTATGAGTTTAAGTTTAATTTCGAGGGGCACAGAGATCTTTACATTTTGGTGCTGGTTAAGTACCTTGTTTTTTCTTATTTTTTGGCAGGATAAGTATTGGGAAGGTTGTTTCCGATAATTTTATATATATATATATATATATATTGATGCATGTTTCATTAAATATTATAGACAAATTTTGTCTATTTATTTTATGCAAATTCCTTTCATATCATTTAATGATAACATTACCATTAAAAGACAAAAGAAAAGCACCATATTGATACATATTTTTTATCCTATCTGTTGTGCCCAGAAATGAAGACACAAAGGGGAATTGAGTTAAACAAATATATTAACAGAAACAGTAATACAAGCATATAAAAACGGGAGTGTTACAGCAAGAATGTTCGGTCCGACTGTCAGAGCTGACTGCTGGAAATTTCCCACTCCAAAAAGCAGTATCTGCTCCTATTTATAACTGGGAGAGTCAATGCAAAAATGGGAAAATTACCATAACACTATCTATCTATCTACACACACACACACACATATATATATATATATATATATATATATATATATATATATATATATATATATATGTGTGTGTGTGTGTGTGTGTGTGTGTGTGTGTGTGTGTGTGTGTGTGTTGTGTAAAGTAAAATACTATATTTACTCGCTGTGGTGATCACTACTTCAGAGACAAGCAAGATTAATTAGTTGCGTTAATTATTAGTTTGGTGCAAAAATAATGACGTAATAATGCCTTTTTTTGACGTATTTTTAACGTCAAAAAACGACATTATTACGTCATAATTTTTGCACCAAACTAATATATATATATATATATGACGTCAAATATTATGAAATAGACAAAGTCCGACAATTATTTTAAGACATTTTTATGTTTATACATTCTTTTTATAGATACAAATATTTAAGTAAATGCTCTGTTTTATAATAAACAGTATTTATAACATTTACCGGCCTGAATATCCGAGAAATTTTCATAGAAAATATTTGTCCTCCGACAGGATTCGAACCTGTATCCTATACAGAACCGTCATTTAGTCTGACGTGCCTTTTAAGCGATTCAGCGACAGAGGATCGTTCGATTTTACTGTTTTTAAACTTCAATCATCCATGAATCTCTCACATACATTCATATCTGCTCGGAGGACGAATATTTTCCATGAAAATTTCTCGGACATTCACGCCTGTAAATGTTGTTTAATACTGTTTATTATAAACAGAGAATTTACTTAAATATTTGTATCTATAAAAAGAATATATATATATATGTATGTATGTATGTATGTATGTATGTATGTATATATATATATATATATATACATATATATATATATATATATATATATATATATATATATATATATATATATATATATATATATATATATATATGCATATATACAAATACAGGTACCATATACGCCAGCTAGATGTTTTCCATAAAAGCTGTCTCGTGCAATCTGCGGAGTTCAGCTTCAAGATAGGACATCTAACGTAGACCTGTTTCACAAGTGTAATATTGGAGGAATCGAGACTTTTATCATATAGTCTTAGTTACGGTGGACTGGTCATGTCTTGAGAATGTCTGATGACAGGATGCCCAAGATCCTAATGTACACCCAGTTAGATCAGGGCTATAGGAATGTAGGACGCCAATGTCTAAGATACAAAGACAAGCTGAAAAGCAACTTGTCAGCAGTTAATATACCACATAACACCCTTGAGCGCTTAGTATTGGAGCGGGTAGAATGGAGATAAACGTGTTTTAGTGGACTCAGCAATTTTCAAACTGCTTGTCTGACACATCTTCAAGAAGCGAGAGCAAGATATAAAAGGTCAACCTATGTAACAGTGATCTCCTCTCACAATCCTCACATTTGCTCCATATGTGGCCTCCTTTGTAAATCACTAGCGGGTCTTAAATGCCACTTGAGATTATTGCACAAAATTTCCAAAAATCAATAAGTTGTCAGATCCTCATACAATGAAACCGACGAGAGTGTCCATTATTATATATAGGTATAGTTATAGATATAGATAGATAGATAAATAGACAGATAGATAGAGATGTTTGCGAAATCTATCTATCTATCTATCTATCTATCTATCTATCTATCTATAAATATATATATATATATATATATATATATATATATATATATGTATATATATTTATATATAGATATAGATATAGATATAAATATATACATATAAATATATAAAAATATATATATATATTTAATTAATAAATTAATTGATAAAATAAATTAAAATAAATAAATCGCATTCTCTTTGTATTGCCTCGTTCCCAATAACATTAAACATAACGTCAGATTAGACCATTTCGAACGTCCTGCGTTCTAATGAATACCAAGATGTAGACAAAAGAGTAAAAACAAATACACAGACAACACATCCGTTCTTGATAATCACTGGAAAGTCAAAAGAACTTGAATAAAAATAACAAAATATGAACTTCGGGCAGTTTATCCAAAACTTCTGTCATAATACTGAAAATCTTATCCGAAATTTTGAAAAGTGTGATAGAAAAATTAAACAGGACATTTTCGGTTCTTTATAATCATATATATATATATATATATATATATATATATATATATATATATATATATATATATATATATATATATATATATATATATAGCTAGCTAGCTAGATAGATAGATAGATATACACGATTAAATACTCATCTTATTTACCCTTCTAAAATTTTCGCGTCAATGTATCCAACCGGAATGTGGCGGGGAATATTTTATGTTTTGATGATGTTCTCTTTATATATAATATTTACTTGGATTAACCGCTTTATTTTACAGAAATACTTTATTCGACCGAAACATTACACACACACACACGTACGTATATACATACATACATATATATATATATATATATATATATATATATATATATATATATATATATATATATATATATATGCAAGTTTACTTTAAAACAATTGACAAGACTCTTTCGTTAAGTTTTTTTATATATTTTTGATGTGTTCTTATTATGCTATAACGCTGTACAAATAATACGAATTCATATATATATATATATATATATATATATATATATATATATATATATATATATATATATATATATATATATATAAAGTTAGAAAAGTCATGCTGTACTGCTTGACATTCGCGCCAGAAACTCCAATACGAACATTTCAGAGGGTTTGAGTGTCAGTTTGAGAACAGTGCAGAGGATTTGGAAAGAGTTAGATGAGTCTAATGGTGATTACGAATGTGCGGAAGCTTGGAAAATTCTGATCGTTGTGATAAGAAAACAACTCCCGAATTTGTTGGTTATTGCCTCAGACTCAACTCACAGGCCTACATCAAGTGCCTTGTGCTGGTAGTGCTGCCCGGGGTCAATAGTGTGACTGCTGGAAGAAACTTTGTCTGGCAACAGGCCTCTTCACCATGTCACAATAGCATGATAACCAAGTCATGGCTGTCAGACCATTTCTGTGACAGCATCACACCCTACATTTGGTCACCTAACTCCGCAGATTGCAACCCCTTTGATTATTATGCATAAGGCGCAGTTGAGCGCGAGGCCAACAAAATTCCTTGAAACACCAAAGATGAACTGAAAGCAAGAATTATGGCAGCAAAAGAGTTTCAGGAGATTCCGAAGTCGTCTTAAGGCGTTGGTTGAAGCCAATGGCGATTTTTTTAAATAACTTTATTCTTCATTATTTCAAGGTATTTTTTATGTAACTTCGATTATTTCCTTTTTTGCATAAGTAGACGATAATTTATCCAACTTATATATAATAATTATATATATATAATATCTTGCATATTGAGTGCTGGTGTTAATATAAAATCTCTTCTCTTCATATATATATATATATATATATATATATATATATATATATATAGACTGAAACACTGGAAATTTTACCAAGAAACTGCGAAGTCGTGATAAAATTGATATTTAAAAGTTAAGTAATCTCTTCAAATATATATATATATATATATATATATATATATATATATAATATCTTGCATATTGAGTGCTGGTGTTAATATAAAATCTCTTCTCTTCATATATATATATATATATATATATATATATATATATATATATATATATGTAGATGTGTGTGTACTCCGTTTTAGCAGATTATAATGAATAGAAGTTTGACTATGCTTAATTGTATGTTTGACCGAAATATTTGATTTTCTCAAAAATTGCTTATAAATAGAGAAGTACGTTTTTTACATTATTCGGACTATATTCCTCATTTTTTTTCGCCGTATTTATTACAACGTTTCGGCCGTTGTACGCTCCGGTCTTCTTCCGTTGGTTGGAATGTCGAATTTTACGCTTTATTTCGCTCCTGGGGTAGGCTGTTCTTGTTCCACGCGCCATGTTTAAAGGATGTCTGTTATCAGTTATCTCCTGTTAATTTCCCTCTGAATGTTCTCCACTGCCTTAACCGGGTATTGAACTCACACTCTTTGGCTCCTGTCACTGGATCTAATCAACGCCTTTATCCAATGTGCTATGTGTAATAAATATGGCGACAAAGACGAGGACACTAATCCGAATAATGTAAATAACGTACATAATACCTCATCTCAGAAATATAGACAAACAGAGAAGTATTTCTGATGAGTACACTTTGGAAATTTGATTATATCTTAAGTTAATTTTTATGCAAACTAAAGAGGAAAAGCACAAATCAGAATTGCTGTCAATTTCAATGCGGCAAATTGTATTAAGTGGAATATGTATTCTACGACAAATTAAATTTAAATTGGTTGGAAATCGTTCCCACTCCTATCGATTTTTCTCACAAACCTCTTTTTTACTATTGGTCATTGATTCATCCTGACAATTCTTCTGTTTTTCTTTCTTAATACACCGTAACAGTTGATTTAGTGCACAAAGCTACTTTGTGCCTGAATTCACAATTGAATTTACTGTTAAAGATTAATTCCGTCAAACCATTTTTTCATGTAAATTTAAAGTATCTAAGACTGTTAATATTATACAGTAGAATCCCTGACAACCGGACTAAGAAGACCTTCCGGATATGAGAAATTGGTTACAATGCCTGGATATGAGGGTTTAAATGTGATAGTTTTTTTGTTTTATATATATATATATATATGTATGTATGCATATGTGTGTTTGTGTGTGTATTGTTTCGGTCGAATAAAGTATTTCTGTAAAATAAAGCGGTTAATCCAAGTAAATATTATATATAAAGAGAACATTATCAAAACATAAAATATTCCCCACCACATTCCGGTTGGATACATTGACGTGAAAATTTTAGCACGGTAAATAAGATATTTAATCGTGTATATCTATCTATCTATCTATCTATCTATCTATTTATATATATATATATATATATATATATATATATATATATATATATATATATATATATATATATATGATTATAAAGAACAGAAAATTACCCGTTTAATGTTTCTATCACACTTTTCAAAATTTCGGATATGATTTTCAGTATTATGACAGAAGTTTTGGATAAACTGCCCGAAGTTCATATTTTGTTATTTTTATTTAAGTTCTTTTGACTTTCCAGTGATTATCAAGAACGGATGTGTTGTCTGTGTATTTGTTTTTACTCTTTTGTCTACATCTTGGTATTCATTAGAATATATATATACACACACACACACACACACACACACACACACACACACATATATATATATATATATATATATATATATATATATATATATATATATATATATACATATATATAAAAATGAGAGAAAAACAAATGGAGTAAAAATCCACTCTTCGTCGCATTTAATTTTAAAATAAGTTTTTAATACAAATTATAGCAAGTATATTATTATTATTATATTTTTATTCATTAGAATATATATATATACACACACACACACACACACACATATATATATATATATATATATATATATATATATATATATATATATATATATATATAATGAGTGAAAAACAAATGGAGTAAAAATCCACTCTTCGTCGCATTTAATTTTAAAATAAGTTTTTAATACAAATTATAGCAAGTATATTATTATTATTATATTTTTATAATAAAAGATTATAATAAAAACATTTTGAAATCGCTACACAAAAGAATTTATATTTCAACACTATAATTGTGCTTCTTCAGGCGATGGTAAGGAACTGGTGATTAAATGATTTGTAAGAAAAATTAAAAACAAAGTGTTACTCCTTTTCCGAAAGTTAAAGTGTGGGGGAGCATAAGGCTAGAATTAAAAAATATACTTGTACATATTGCCTTGATGAACCATTATCCCATTTAGTATTATTAACATCGTATTTTGATGTTCCATATATTTAATTTTAAGTACAGGCCATTTTAACAAGTTTCTTGAATATAAAAAACAATACTTTTTTTTTCTGTTAACATTACGTCTGATTAAGCCACGGATCCCTTCAACAAAATGAACATGTCAGATTTGTCTACAATCTCGATACATTTGTCGATGGCATATTTCCCGCAAACGCCAATGATTAGGTGTACGTCGGCGTTTTATTGTGACATGAAAAAATAATTCATCCCCCTTCACCCGCTGAGTCTCCTTTCTATTTCGCGTAGATCTAACATTTTATTGGTTTCTCAAAATATACCCAGAAGTCTATTTTTAATTCTGACCATATGTCTAAGCCTTTAACTTTCTGAAAACTGATGAGATTTTTATATATTGTTTCTATATATTATCAAAATATAGTTTTAAAGTTGGATATATTTATCAGGTGAAGTGCTTAATATCAGCGATAGAGACTATGTAATTATAAAATTGGACTCTGATGTCAATACAGTGTGGCGACGATCTGTTTTATGCTTGGATGTAATATTCAGAATGATCTGAAGATTGCGGTCAGATATGAAACAGGCTGTCACCACTCGATGCTGACTTCATGGGTTTCATGTTCGATTTAATTTTCAAGTCTTTTTTCATCGCTCTTTGAACTGCCAAAGATGAAATTGCTTTTTTACGTTGCAAACGTCTTATGAATTGTGATGGATCTTTCTTTTTTTCATTGATCTCTTTAGCTCTAAGTTGAAATGATCATTTATCTTCCTGTTGTGACCTCCTCATCCAGTTTTCCTCTCTTTTTCTCCTTTTTTAAACTTATTCGCCATTGTCTCCATGGTTCTTGAATGGACTTTGAAGATGGAAACCAGACTATGAATGTTGGTACCATTATTAAAGGTCTGAATGATAGTTTTTCCTCTCAGCATTGCTGAATTGCGAAGACAGTGTGCTGACACAAACGATTGTAACATGTTCTTTTTCTAGCGGAATAACTCAAAGTGGTTTTCAGTGATTCTTACTCTAAATGGTGTAAAGATTTTTATCTGAAAACCTGTAAAAAAAGAAATCCAATTGGTTTAGTGTTTTTTTTGAGATATTAAAAATTTTGTGGGATGGATAATTATGCAGTTACACGATTGTGACAATTTTGCTGTTACACCCGGTACACACACACACACACACACACACACACATATATATATATATATATATATATATATATATATATATATATATATATATATATATATATATATATATATATTGTGTACTGGTCATGTCTTGAGAATTTCTGATGGCAGGATACCCAAGATCCTAATGTACAGCCAGTAAGATCAGGGCTACAGGAATGTAGGACGTCATGGATAAGATGAAAATCAAATTGTCAGCAGTTAATATACTACATAACACCCTTGAGCTCTTAGCTTTGGAGCGGGTAGAATGGAGATCAACTTGTTTTAGTGGACTCAGCAATTTTCAATCTGCTTGTCTGAATCATCTTCAAGAAGCGAGAGCAAGATATAAAAGGTCAGCCAAACTAACAGTGATCTCATCTCACAATTCTCACACAGACTCCATATGTGGCCTCCTTTTTAAATCACTAGCGGGTCTTAAATGCCACTTAAGATTATGTTGGATATTATTATTATTATGTTATTTCAAAGTGTCTATTACGTCTCTACAATCAAGAAATTTTAATAAGGAAAATATTCTCTCCGGTAGGTATCGAAATTGCGTCCCTCTTTCTACGTGAAGTAACCTTTTGATCCGGCGTGTTTTATCGCTAGGCTACAGAGAGTGTCATATTTGCGTGTGCGAGATTTAATACGTTAATGTAGTATATGTTCTCCCATTATTTGTTCGTAGGTTACCTTTATTTTTAATTTGGGGTGTACGTGTATTTTTATATTTTCGATTCCTTTATTTTATCGATGAGATCACTTTATTTCTGCATGTGAAAGACGTTAATTTTTAAAGAAAATAGATTTTAGGCGTTTGCTTGTCACAACGACACAAAGGCATTATCCGCCATTTATTTTCCACAGAAAAGCATCATTCTTCGCCTTGTTGTTACCTGTGCTGTTTCCGCCAATGTAGAGATCTTATCGATTTATTGAATAAGAAATCATAGCGGAATCTATAATCTGGTATTGAACTAAGAAAAGGATATTGAATTTATTTATTTTGATGCATTTTAGCATGTATGTTTTAATTTGTATAATCAATCATTTTTAATTGTTTGTCTTCCTTTGTTAATGCATTTTTATGTCTTTCGGAGATCTTTAAAATATTTTTTTAATGATTGGAAATTTGCAGAAGGAAAGAATAAATGAACGATCGAGACAAATGGAATAAAATTGAAGAATAAAGAATAGATAATGTAGGAAATGAAAGGGAAAATCCAGAGATAACCGAATATAACGGAGAAAGAAAGAAAGAACGAAAGAAAGAAAGAAAGAAAGAAAGAAAGAAAAGACTGTGTTAAAGAGAAACGGAAAAAAGAAAGATAAAGTATAAAGAAGAAGGAAAACAACAACAAAAGGAAAAAGAAAGAAAGTAG
This sequence comes from Acanthosepion lycidas, assembly GCA_963932145.1. Classification (NCBI taxonomy): domain Eukaryota; kingdom Metazoa; phylum Mollusca; class Cephalopoda; order Sepiida; family Sepiidae; genus Acanthosepion; species Acanthosepion lycidas. The sequence goes on along the minus strand of OZ010605.1, from coordinate 62,897,893 downwards.
CAAAGAAAGAAAGAAAGTAAAAAAGAAAGAAAGAAAAAGAAAAAAGACTGTGTCAAAGAGAAATAGGAAAAAGAAGGAAAAACAACAAAAGGAAAAACAACAAAAGGAAAAAGAAAGAAAGAACGAAAAAAGAAATAAAGAAAGAAAGAAAGAAAGAAAAAGAAAAAAGACTGTCAAAGAGAAATAGGAAAAAGAAAGATAAGGTAGAAAAAAGAAGGAAGAAACAACAAAAGGAAAAAAGAAAGAAAGAAAGAAAGAAAAAAGAAAGAAAGAAAGACGGAAAAAGAAAAAAGACTGTCAAAGAGAAATAGGAAAAAGAAAGATTATGTAGAAAAAAGAAGGAAACCAACAACAAAAAGAGAAAAGAAGAAAGAAAGAAAGAAAGAAAGAAAGAAAAAGACTGTGTCAAAGAGAAATAGGGAAAAGAAAGATGAGGTATAAAAAAGAAGGAAAAAACAACAAAAGAAAAAATAAAGAAAGAAAGAAAGAAAGAAAGAAAGACTGTCAAAGAGAAACAGGAAAAATAGAAATAAAGTAATCATTAACGTCAGGGCCGATGCAAGAGCGCTGTGCCTCCCCCGAATCTATGATACTCCTCAAATCGCCATAACCCCGAATATATTATACAGGTTCAATCACTCTACTAAATCTTAATTTTCATATAAAATACAAATTTTATTGTAACTGGTATATAGGAGTAAATGTCGCTGCCGACACTTGAGTTTGAACATAGATCACCAGTGAGCAAATACAGACGATCCCATTGTTGAATTAAGTAGAACACGTGACCATAAAGGAAACGGATATATGGAAGAAAGAAAGAAATATTAAAGAAAACTAAAAGAAAAAAGAAGGAATGATAACAAGTGATAATCAATAAAATGAAAGAGGAAGACAAAAACAAAAGAAAAAGAAGAAAAAATAAAAAGAAACATATATAAAAGGGAGGAAAGATAAAACCACAATAAATTAAACAAGAAAATATAAAGCCATTCTTAGAGAGAAAGAAAAAAGTCTAGAAGATATTAAACATAAAGAGAAAGAACGATGTGTAAAGGAAGATAAACAACAAGAAGAAAGACAGAAAGAGAAAAAGAAAGAGTAAAGAAACAAAAACAAATAGAAAGAGAATGATTAAGCGGAGAAAGAAAAAACAAGAGATGAGAAAGAAAAAACAGGCAATAGTAAAGGAAGAAACACGAATTGAAATATTAAGAATGAGAAAAGAAAGTAAAAAAGCGTAAAGAAAGTACGTGTGAAGCAAGACAAACGAAAAAAGAAACAAAGAAAGATTTGAAGAAAAAAATACGAAAATATGAAGAAATGCAAACGAAAAAAAAAAGAAAGAAAAAATTGAAGAAAGAAATACGAAAATATGAAGAAATAGAAATGAAAAAACAAACAAAGAATTGAAGAAAGAAATACGAAAATATGACGAAATAGAAACGAAAAAACAAAGAAAGAATGAATTGAAGAAAGAAATACGAAAATATGAAACGAAAAAAGAAAGAAAGAAAAAATTGAAGAAAGAAATACGAAAATATGAGGAAATAGAAACGAAAAAAGAAAGAAAGAATTGAAGAAAGAAATACGTTTAAAAAAGATAATGTTTTAAATTTGGCTAAGAAAGGAAAGATAGATGGTTATGGAAACAATAGAAACATTCCTCGGTGTAATGAAAGTGAATGGTTTGGTGCATCGTAGCGAGGTAGGCAGTCTTTCATTTGTTGTAAGATCTCACAAGTTTTTCTCTTCTCTCTTTACCGACGCCCACCCGGCGTTTCGCTTTCAGCTTCTGCTCCGGCGTGCGGTGCGTGTGCCTTGCTCAGTATGTGCCCAGTTCCCGAGGCCTAATGAAATTAAGTTCGTATTATACGCTTGTCAGGAAGGCTAATTTTGAATTCCAGGCCGACTCAATCTTTTCAGACTACTGGCTATTTCAAGAGCCTGGCATGGGAATGCTAAGCAATATGGCAGCGAGCTGTGTGGTCACATGACTCACCAGAATGAGGCGTCGTCTTCGTTGACGTTGTTCCGCCATCTTTCTCTTTTGCCTGCAGTCTTGCATTTTCACAGCGCCTAATGCTGTTTCAAGTGAATGACATATTCAATTTACCTTTGTGTACATATTTATTTGGAAGACAGAGAAAGACAGCAATGTCAAAGTAAAACATTAAAAGATGAAAATAAGAGAGTATGAGAAAGAAAGAAAGAAAGAAAGAAAGAAAGAAAAATGAAAAAAGCAAAAGTAAACGAAAGATAAAAAATTAAAGAAAGAAAGAACGAAACAAAGAAAGAAACAAAGAAAACTAGAACGGAGAGTGAAAAAGATAATGTGAAACTGAAACGGGAAGGAAGAAAATAAATTATTATTATTTGAAAGAAAGAAAGAAAGAAAGAAAGAAAGAAAAAGAAAGAAAGAAAGAGAAAGAAAGAAAGAGAAAGAAAGAAAGAAAAAGAAAGAAAGAAAGAAAGACGAAAGGAAATGAAACTGGAAAAAACAAAAAAACAAAAGATAATGCAAAAGTAAAAGCGAACGAAAGATAATGAAAGAAAGAAGGAAATAAAGACTGACTGAGAAATAATGAAGAAAACAAGTTTGAAAGTAGAAAGAACGATAATATATAAAACAGAAAGAAAGAAAGAAAAGAAAAGAAAAGAAAAGAAAAGATGAAATAAAGGCCAAAAAATAAAAGGAAAGAAAAATGGAAGAAAATGAAAAGAAAGATAATATCAAATAAAACAGAATGAAAGACTAAAGAAAGAAAGAAAAAAAGACCAATGAAAAATGAAGACGAGGAAAAATATGTCAACGTACCACAGAAAGGAAAATAACAATATCCAATAGAGAAAGAAGTTAAATCTGTACAAAAGGAAGACAGATTAAAACTGCAGTTGAATAAAAGAGGAAAAATATATGTAAATTTACAACTGAGATGTAAAAGATAACTAAGAAATTCCAAAAATGAAAGCAAAACTTCTAAAATAATTCCTGTATATATTTATTAGCTGTTGAATGTTTCCCATTTTTGCATCTTACTCTTGCGACATCTTTCTTTATTATCGTTCGGTTTTCATCTATCTCCATTTCTGTTTTATTCACCTTCATCTTATCAATCATTGGCTTTGCAAATATTTCACTGCTTTATTCTAATTTTCCTTTATCTTTTTTTCCCTTAGGCCTTTGTTCTTATTACTCTCTCTCTCTCTCTCTCTCTCTCTCTCGCTATCTATCTATCTATCTATCTATCTATCTATCTATCTATCTATCTATCTATCTATCTATCTCATTGTCTTTACCAATTGGTTCTTGCTGCATTTTGTTTCGATCTACGTTAGTCTCATTATTTTTCTTCTTTTTTTTTTTTTAATTCTGAGCTTTTGAATTTCATTTTTACTTCGTTTCACTTTTATCTTTGTCTCGATTTTCCTCTCAAGAACTTCTGTTCGTTTTTACTTGCCACTCATTCACTTTTCTCTTTTTACGCTTTCTTTTTTTCTTTCCCTTTTCTTTCCATTTTTCTCATTCTCTTACTTCATTCTCTTCATTTTTAGGAACTCTTTCATTTTTCAATGATCCTAAACTGTGTGCAGATCGTAGCATTTTAATTTTTCTTTCATTCTTTTTTCTTTCTTTTTCTTTCTTTTTAGCCTTTCTTGCTTCCATCATATTTCTTTCTATCCTTCATTCTTCCTTTTTCATTCTTTTCTTTCTTTCCTTTATCATTTTTTTCTTTTTTCCTTCTTTCTTTTTATTTCCATCATCATGTTTTTCTTTCTTTTTCATTCTTTCTTTTTTGCCTACATTTTTTCTTTCTCTCCTTTTTCATTATTTTTCTTTCTTCTCTTCCTTCTTTCTTACTTTCAATCTTTCTTTCTCTTTTTCTTTCCTTATCACTTTCCCTTTTAGTTTTCTTTGCCTCTTTGTTTTTTTTAGTGCGTTTCTTTCTTTCATTTGTTTCCAGAATTTTTTATTCTCGTTTCTTTTTTCCTTCATTCTTTCTTTCCTTTTTTCATTCTTTTTCTTTCTTACTTATTTCTTTCTTTTTCTTTCCATCATTCTTTCTTTTTCTTTCTTTATTGTTCTTTCTTTTTTCCTTCATTGTTTCTTTCTTTTTTACTCTTTTTCTTTATTCTCTTCCTTCTTTTTTTCTTTCTTTCGTTCTTTCTTTCGTTCTTTCGTTCTTTTTTTCTTTCTTTCTTTCGTTCTTTCTTTCGTTCTTTCTTTCGTTCTTTCTTTCTTTTATTCTTTCTTTCTTAGTTTCACTTTTAGATTTCTTTCCCTCTTTGGATTTTATTAGTGCGTTTGTTTCTTTCATTCGTTTCCTGTATTTTTTTCATTCTCTTTCTTTCTTTCTTTTTTCACCTCGCAAATCCTTCTTTGTTTTAATATAATTTCCATAGTATCACTTCTAGGCTACTTATCATTCTTTTTTTACCCTTTCTTAAATAACGAATAATCGCCCTTTTACTTTTTATCATCGCAATCAAGGTGCAAATAAAACAGTATAAACTGCCATTTGGCGCGTTCCTTAAAGAAAGATAACCAAACTGTACCCTGAGACAGAAAGGAATAAACTTAAAAATTCATTACACCGTAAACGATTTTTCTTTGATTAATTATTTTACTTTATTCTTTGGCGTCAAAGGAATTTTTAAAAATGTTTTCTTTGATACAATATTAATCCTAGTTAAATGTTATTACTCCTTCAGCAAGGAGATATCACTTTGGTTACTTTTATGCGCTCAAAATCTATAAGCTAAAATCTAGTCTTTTTACTGTCGAATGCGCAATACCTTTAAGATGGTAAATATTTATACGTTTCATGTCTGCCATACAGTAAAAGTTATCAATGTAAAACACTCTGCAAGGTTTCGAATTTAAAAACAAATTTTATACTAATGTTCGTCCAATAATTTTTTATACGATGACTTTCTAATGATGCTGAAAAATGTTCAGTTTCTTGTCCTGCTCCAAATAAGCACCTGTTACGTCCTACTGTGCTCTCTCTTTACAAGAGCCTTGTGCGTGTTGAATTATTTTTCATCATACCACCTTCATCCCACAGACGAATCGTTGCAACCATCTCATCAGTGTTTATATTTCTGACATTGTAATTTTTTGCACTATTTGCATTGTCCGGACTGTTGTCCTCATCTTCGTTGCCATGTTCACGACGTTTCAGCCGTTATACGCTCCGGCCTTCTTCACTTAATTCCGTCCATGGTTGGGGGGGGGAGATTGTTCTAGTTCCACGCGCCATGCCTCTTCCAGATATTTCAGTACCAGTTGTTTCCCTTTAACTTAACTCTCTGTAGCCAGGTATTGAACTCACAACTCTTTGGGTCTAGTCACTGGATTACTTCCTCAAGAACACATGGTCCAGTGGATAAAAGCGTTGGTTGAATTAACTCAGTGACTAGACCCAAGTAGGTGCGAGTTCTATAGCCGGATACAGCAGAGGTGAACAATGACTTAGAGAGTTGAGTTAAAGGGAAATAACTGATACTAGGACATCCGGAAGAGGCATGGCATGTGGAACTAGAACAATCTACCCCGGTGGACGAAGTAAAGGGTTCGGTTCAAAATTCCAATCTCCTGAAGAAAGCCGGGGTGTACAACGGACGAAACCTTGTGAATATGGAAACAAAGATTAGGACAACAGTTCGAACATAGTAAATAGTGTAAATATTAGGTTGGTGCAAAAATAATGACGTAATAATGTCGTTTTTTACGTTAAAAAATACGACAAAAAAACGACATTATTACGTCATTATTTTTGCACTAACCTAATAATTGTCTCACTATTTTCATGGAAACTGTTCTGATCAATTACATGTTTTAGTCCCAGCCGTTCTAACCTGCCGGGCCACGTACATTCGGACAATTACCGTTACCAAGAAAATTCAAGTTGGATAGCTTTTCTTCCCAAGAACCCCTACTTTGTGGAACAGACATTTGAGTGGATTCGTTTTCAGATCACAACATTCTAAACCTAGTAAAGATTAGTTTAACTGTTATATTTCTCTCAGATCCTCATGAGCAGCATTTCTTACTTCAAACTCTTACAACTTATGCAACACTCTCCGGTAGTTCTGTATTTTAGATAGATCTTTGGTCTTGAATAGGGTGAATATTAATGATATATATATAAAGAACAAGGACCACTCCAGGTTTACAAACAAAATTGTAATGGTAAATAGTGTTTGAAATGAATGGAAAAGGAGGTGATAGAAGTGAATATTATGTGCATAAAAAATGAATGTCCCTTTAAAAGAAGGGGTTAAGAGGGAAGTAGTCAAGGTAACATCTATGCGGGAGTTTCTTCCACAAAGAGCCCTCCTTGCTTCTTAGTGACATTATTGCGCTGCTTGGGGTGAAATGATTTTAAGAAAATTGATCAGGTGAATTAAGCATTACATCGAAAATGTACTTATTTACTAAACAGAAAAATCTGTAATTCTTCAGGTGCATGTGTAAACTCGAGTTATTCAAATATTTTCGAGATAAAACCTCGATTTCTTTAGTTTTGAAATCGAAAATCCGCTGAGTTACGTTCGTTGAAAATTAAGGCCTTTACATTTTTTGAAAAAAAAAAAAAAAAATTACATTTGTTTTTTTAACCCTAGAACACTAACCATGGGTATATAGTCCCCAGCGCAAATGACGTCATTGAGCGTCCCAAGCTGCTTAGTAGCTTCATTTGCCCACTTGACAGAGTAAAAGAAGGTTGCGCCTACTCGCTCTCTCTACTCCCCAGTGCTGTAGGCCTGCGTTTAGTATACACATGGTTGGTAATACGCGGTGTTGTGCACGGCGGGTATAGCTGCAGCAACTCGGGACCAGTACCCGCTTCGGCAGTGGCTCGCAGGACCTGGAAAGCTGTATAAAGTGTTTGAAAATCATCGGAGGATAATTTTTTTTTTTTTTGGTTTGAAGATTTTTCCTATTTTTAATTACAATTTTCAGTATCTGATATTCTTACCTAAATTATGTTTTTCAGTTCCTATTAATGTTAACTCAAAGTACAAAGTTTGAAGTGCCTCAATGTAAAATATTTCAAATAAAGATTTATATTAGGTTGGCGCAAAAATAATGACGTAATAATGTCGATTTTTAACGTATTTTTAACGTCAAAAAACGACATTATTACGTCATTATTTTTGCACCAACCTAATATTTAATTTTTTTTAAATATTTTTAAAATGGGGTATGATATACCCATGGTTAGTAGTGGTGTAACTTTAATTGATGGTTAGTGTTCTAGGGTTAAGTCCTTTGAATTGAAACATTACTTTCTGCAAACACAGATATTTCTATCTGAATATTACTCTATATTTTCTAAAGAAGTAATGGATTTTCTATTTATTAATCCGACAGATGTTCATCAAATTTAAGGTTATTTTAAGTGGACGAAGTAAATAAATATACTGTTTAATAAATAAAAAGTATACTTATTTACTTCGTCTGCCGGCTTGAACATTACAGAAATCTTATTAAAGAAAATATACGCCCTTCAGCAGGATCCGAACCTGCGTCTCCCCATGGACAGGGGGAAATTGTCGTTAGGTCCTTCCTGTTTAAACGATTCGGCAAAATAGAAACATTGCCGATCAAGCAAGTTCTGAACAGTGCCATTATGTGTAATTCTTTTTGCCATCGATTCTTCGAAATTTTCATAGACGGACGACACAACTATTTACTCCTGCCTCAAAAACACATCTAGTGTCGCTGACAAAACTAACCTGGCCGTTTGTCATGAAAAGGACATCCAATCGGTTGTGGACTGGGGCAGGAATTCGTTGGTTAACTTTAATGTCTAAAAACAAAACTGCTCTCTATTACTCAGGACATACCTGCCTCCCCCCCCCCATTAACTCCAGGATAGCGTCTCTTTCCGACTGCTCGGTCTCACATTGACTGCTGACCTGAGATGGAACAAATACATTGAGTCAATAGCTTCGGCCAACGCAAAGAAAGTTGGCTCCTTGTGCCGCGCCAGGAATTTTTTCTCGCCAGTCGATCTTTCAAATCTACAAATCAACCATTCACCCTTGCATGGAGTATTGCCGCCATATATGGTCTTGTTGTCTTCTGTTTGTCTCAAGGTTCTTGATATGATCCAGAGATGTATATGTAATGTAATTGACCCTGATCTGGCATCTCGTCTGCAGTCGCTCTCTCACAGACGTGCCGTCGCCTACTTCTGTCTTTTTTACAAATATTTTCACGGTAACTGCTCCGAGAAGCTGCTTTCGCTGGTTCCCAAACTTCATGAATTTGCGCTTTCTACTAGGCTGGCATCTCGCTCACACCCTTTCACTGCCGAAACTGTTAAATGTAGGCGTCTCTTCTACAATAGCTTTATGTCTCACACTTCTTGCCTGTGGAACTGCCACCCCTTTTCCTGATAGCTATAATCTCCAACTATTCAAATGTAATGACAATCGACGTCACCAGATGCCCTGATCTATCCCCTATCCTTCTCTTCATCCTTTCCAGTATCACTACTCTTTGCTCTCAATCCAACTGTCTTTAACACCTTGCATGCTAGTGGCTTCCCGCCTTGCTTGTGGTGAAATGCTTAAAAAAATTACTCAGTTTCGTATCCAAACATAAAAGTAATTTTTCTAAAGTAATAGAGATTTATTTATTAATCAGATAAATATTTGCCACTTGAAAAGTGATTTTAATGGATACTCATATTTCAGTAGACGCCCCGTATATTTATTAAATCGTATTTATATCTACTGACCTGAATATCATGTTGGAGAGGGCATTTTTCTTTTTTAATGCGTCTTTTTTCTTGAAACGTCTACTAAAATATAAGTATTCATTAAAAATAACATTTAAACTGATAGATTTCTATATCTTGCCATCTCACCAGACTTCACTCGTTAAGCCAGATGAGCTACAGGAATAGATTTCTAACCCTCACTCAAAAGTAGCAATCACTATTACTTAACATATATTTGTCTTACATAATATCCTAGTGGTGAGACACATTTTGAAAATCAAAGTCACAACTCGAGGAAAATGGAGTGGGCGAGGAGTTTACTGATGTAAAATCTAGAGTCAGATTTTGAAAATAGCTTCGTCAGATGTAGACTTCCATATGACAGACTTATATGGCATCCAACTCATTCCGCAATGTCAATACATCAACTACATACAACAGATTTCTCAGATCAGCGGCCTCAAACGAATATATGCTTTCGATCATAGGATGACAAACTTTCATTTGACCTTATAGAATGGCGCTATAAAATAACGAGCTATATCAAATGAAAAAAAAAATTGCATTACTTAAATTGTTCATACGTTAATTTATTTTTTAATCTTTCTTTCTTTCTTTCTTTCTTTCTCCTTTCTTTCTCTTCTCTTTCTCCTTTCTTTTCTTTCTTTCTTTTATTTCCACTACCTCTTTTCGATGCTTCTTTCTTTCTTTCTTTCTTTCTTTTTTTCTCTCTTCCTACCTTTCTTTCTTTCTTTGATTTAGTTTCCCAATCATTCTTCATTCTTTCGCTCTCTTTCATACCTTTAGTTATCCAATCTTTTTTTAATCTATCTATCTATCTATCTATCTATCTATCTATCTATCTATCTTTATTTCTACCTTTATTTCTTTATACCTTTCTTTCATTCTTTCTTTGCTTTGTTTTCCTAATCTCTCGTTCTTTCTCTCTTTCTGCCTTTTATTTTTCACAATCTTTCTTCAAATTTTCGTTTTTTCGTCCTTTCTTTAGTTCTTTGATCCAGTTTTTCCATCTTTCTTTTTCACATTTTTCTTTCTTTCACTGATTTATATTTTTCTTTCTTTATTTTATTTTCATAATCTTTCTTTCGACATTCCTTTCTTTCCTTCTTTCTTTCTTTGATTTACTTTTCCAATATGTCTTCTTTCTTTCTTTCTTTCTTTCTTTCTACATTTCTTTCTTTCTTCCTTTCTTTCTTTGATTTAGTTTTCCAATATGTCTTCTTTTTCTCTTTTCTTTCTTTCTTTCTTTCTTTTTTCATTGTTTTATTTTCCGAATATTTTCTTTCTTTCTTTTATTTTTAAAAATTTTCCTTCTTTCCTTCTATCTTTCTTTCTTTCTTTCATTACCTTAGTCTCCTAACTTTTCTTCTTTTCCTCTCTCTTTCTTTATTTACTTCCTTCCTTCTTTCTTTCTTTCTTTCTTTTTTAATTTTCGCAAACGTTTTTCTTTGTTTTGATTTTCCAATCAATTTTCTTTATTTTTATTTGTTTTATTTTCCCAACCTTTCTTTATTTCTTTCTTTCTTTCTTTCTTTCTTTCTTTCTTTCTTTCTTTTTCTTTTTCTTTCTCTTTATTTCTTTCCTTGTTTAACTTTCCTAATTGTTGTTCCTTTCTTTTATTACCATTTCCATTTCCTTCTTTCATTTTTCTTTCCTCCTAACCCTTCCATTTTCTTTCTTATACACATCAATATCATCTCTCTCCCTGTTCAGGTATACATTCCCTTTAATTTTCTTACACTTTTCTCCTCTTTCTTTCTTGTCTTTATTTATTTCTTTTTTTCTTTCATTCGACTTTATTTGTGTATTTCTTTCACATATGACACTTTTTTCCGTTTCCATGTCGTTACAAGTAAAGCCGCCATTTTCTTTGAACGAAAAACACTATTTAATAATTAAAAATAAATAAGAGAATGCATCTCATAATTATCCAAAGGCTGCATCTGTTTGTTACACTTGCATTCATCCGGTGTGACCTTAATTACCTCCCCTTGCTTACTGGATTAACCACTCTTCACCGACTGACGCCATCTTTTATTCGTTCTTTACCTATTCACTCGTAATATTTTCCTCTTTACATATTTTCTCGCTATCTTTTAGCCGATCTACTCGACTTGATTTAGAGTCACTTTTTTTTACCCTTCCTTTTCTTCCTTTCTTATCACCTGAATTTGGAAGTTTCTTTTTAAACAATGTACTTATCGTTTCATATATTCTAACTTTTACAGCTTTTTTTATATCTTTCTGACGTCTGTGACTTTTTTATTCATATTTTTTTTTCATGATGGCTCTAAGAATTAACCCTATTCATGAGTTATTTTCTATTTTAATTAATGTCATTTACTTATATTTTCCTGCATTTTACTTATATTTTAGTGTAATTGTTCCTTTTTATGTCATATTTGATTTTAAAAATATTTATTTAAATTTAATTTACCTTAATTTCTCACCTGGATACGTTAATAAAAATCAGAATATTTCCTTACTTTCTTTCATTATTTTAGCTTTTCTTTTCTTTCTTCAAAATTTTCGCCATTCTTTTCATCTTTTCTTCTTTTTTCATCTTATTTCTTTTCTTTCATTAATCTTTATATATTTCCTTTTCTTTTTTTTTGGTCATTTCTTTTATTCATCTTTTTCTTTTTCTTCCATGTTCCTCCTATTTTTTTTCAGTTCTGAACTTTTTCTTATACAGTGTAACCCGGATATAATAGAGTTGTCGGGACCGGATAAGAAGTATCTTATGTCCGGGTTTCTCTTATATCCGGGTTTGGTCTATTATTTATACATTAACACAGGCTCTAATTTGGGACCAGAGAAAATCTGTCTTATATCCGGTTTTCTCATTTATCCGGGTCTCTTATAACCGGGTAACACTGTATTTCCTTAGTTTCTTTTATTATTTGAGGTTTTCTTTTCTTTCTTCAAAATTTTCGCCATTCTTTTCATCCTTTCATCTTTTCTTCTTTTTTTCATCTTTCTTTTCTTTTATTCATCCTTTTGCTTTTCTTCCATGTTCCTCCTATTTTTTTTTTCAGTTCTGAACTTTTTCTTATATTCTCTTTTTTTATTTATTTCTTTCCTTATTGATTTCTTTCCTGTTTTGCTTTTGTTTCAGGTCTCCATTTTTCATTTCTTTTATTTCTTCTTTCAACTTTTTCTATTCACTCGTTTCTTCATCCATATTTCTTTTCATGTTTTCATTCTTGGCTTTCTTTCTTCGATTTATTTTCTTTAATTTTTCCTTTTTATGTTAATTTCTCCAATTCTTCTTCCTTCCCTCCATTATTTTTTCCTTCATGTTTCCATTTTGCATTTCTTTTCTTATTTTTTCCTCTGTTCTTTATTTATTTACAATTCCTTATTTATTTTATTTATTTCGTTCTTTCTTGCTACGTTAATATATTTACTATCTTTCCTTACTTCAGGTTTTCTTTTGAGTCTCTCTATATTTCTGAGATGAGGCATCATGTACATTATTTACATTATTCGGACTATTGTCCTCATCTTTGTCGCCATATTTATTACAACGTTTCGGCCTTTCAGTATCTGTCTATATTTCTGAGATGAGGCATCATGTACATTATTCGGACTATTGTCCTCATCTTTGTCGCCATATTTATTACATCGTTTCTGCCTTTCCGTATCTGTCTATATTTCTGAGATGAGGTATTATGTACATTATTTACATTATTCGGACTATTGTCCTCATCTTTGTCGCCATATTTATTACAACGTTTCGGCCTTTCAGTATCTGTCTATATTTCTGAGATGAGGCATCATGTACATTATTCGGACTATTGTCCTCATCTTTGTCGCCATATTTATTACATCGTTTCTGCCTTTCCGTATCTGTCTATATTTCTGAGATGAGTTATTATGTACATTATTTACAATATTTGGACTCTTGTCCTCATCTTTGTCGCCATATTTATTACAACGTTTCAGCCTTTCAGCATCTGTCTATATTTCTGAGATGAGGTATTATGTACATTATTTACATTATTTGGACTATTGTCCTCATCTTTGTCGCCATATTTATTACAACTTTTCGGCCGTTGTATGCTCTGGCCTTCTTCAGGTGGTTGGAATGCCGAACTTAACCCTTTATTTCGCACACTGGGGTAGACGTGCCATGTTTGATGGATGTCAGTTATCAGTTATCCCCTGTTAATTTCCCCCTGAAAGTTCTCCACTGCCTTAGCCGGGTATTGAACTCACACTTATTGGGCCCTGTCACTGGATCTAACTAACGCCTTTATCCACTGTGCCATGTGTCCTTGTGTAGGTAATGTAGGTTTGCTTTTACCTTCTTTTTTTTTCTTTTGTTTGTTTTTTTCACATTTTTTTCTTTCTTTTCGTCCTTTCGTGTTTTCTTTTCTTTCATTTTTCCCGTTTTTCTTTTCTTCTCTCTCTTTCAATTTTACTTACTTTACTTTCATGGTTACTCGCATTTTTTTTCTTTCATGATTTCTTTTCTTTCTTTCTTCTTTTTCTTTCTTTCTTTTTTCTTTCTTTCTTCTTTTTCTTTTTCTTTCTTTTTTCTTTTTCTTTCTTTTTTCTTTTTCTTTTTCTTTCTTTTTTCTTTTTCTTTTTCTTTCTTTTTTCTTTTTCTTTTTCTTTCTTCTTTTTCTTTCTTTTTTCTTTTTTCTTTATCTTTCTTTTTTCTTTTTTCTTTATCTTTCTTTTTTCTTTATCTTTCTTTTTCTCTCTTTCTTCTTTTTCTTTCTTTTTCTCTCTTTCTTCTTTTTCTTTCTTTTTTCTTTTTCTTTCTTTTTTCTTTTTCTTTTTCTTTCTTTTTTCTTTTTCTTTTTCTTTCTTTTTTCTTTTTCTTTCTTTCTTCTTTTTCTTTCTTTTTTCTTTATCTTTCTTTTTTCTTTTTCTTTCTTTTTCTCTCTTTCTTCTTTTTCTTTCATTTTCTCTCTTTCTTCTTTTTCTTTCTTTTTCTCTCTTTCTTCTTTTTCTTTCTTTTTTCTTTTTCTTTCTTTTTTCTTTCTGTTTGTTTCTATTATTTCTTTCATCTTTCATCTATACTTTTTTTCTTTCATGATTTCTTTTTTTCTTTTTCTTTCTTTTTTCTTTTTCTTTCTTTTTTAATTCAGGTTTCTTTTCTATCATTATTTCATTTTTTTATCTTTTTTTCTTGTGTCATTTTTTCTTTTTCACATTTTTTTCGTGTTTTCTTTTTTTTCCGTTCTCTTTTCTTTTTCATGCCGAATTTCCTTTTCTTTCTGTTCGTTCATATTTTCTTTTTTCATTTGCTTTTTTTTGCTTTTTTTACTTTCATGTTTTCATCTTTTCTTTTCTGTCAATTTTTCTTTTTTCCTCTACGTTCATATCTTCTTATTGCCTTTCTTTCTCTGATTTTAATTCTGAATTTCTTTCCAAATTCCATATTCACAATGTTTCGGCCATTGGACGCTACGGCTTTCTTCAGGTAGTTTTCTTCAGGTGATTTTTCGGTGAACGAAATAAAGTGTTCGGTTCAAAACTCCAATCACCTGTAAAAGGCCGGAGCGTACAACAGTCGAAACGTTGTGAATATGGCAGTGAAGATGAGTATAACAGTTTGAATAATGTAAATAATACAAGTAATCATAATACCCCATCTCAGGGATATAGACAAATATTTAGCCTGAAATATATTTATGTGCATTCTTAATTTTTAAAATTCTGAAAATGATTTTGCAGAATGTAGAAATCCTCCGACATACCTTGTTTTTCCCAGTATGAATGAATGCAAGGAACTCGTGTGAAATTCGCAATCGGTTCTCAGATTTCTCATCCGAGCCGCTGTCAACCTGTGGGGAAAAAAGAAGATATTTCAGAAATATAACAAAAAAAAATCGAATTTGGCCAGTTTTCTTAAATTGGTTACATGATTAGAACTAATGTTGTTCGTGCGTTTTTATCGAATTAAATCAATATCCGCTTTAAACACCAATGCCCTTCTATTTAAAATCGATACGCTGACTGTGTGAAGTGAAGATTCATTTGAGAAATATCTATAGATTTACAATAGACAATAGAGCTTCATTTTTATTTGATCGATACTCCCCGTTATTTTTATTGACTTTTTAACATTGACGAAAGGACACATTATACCCAATGCTGATCGAAGAAACAGTTCATCTTCTTAAACCGATTGATCTCTTCCCGTATTCATAGTGTTTCTGTGCAAACTATTTACACTTGTAAATAAACGAATTGCCACTATGAAACGTGTGTGCTCTTCACTGTTTATTGGAACCTGACAATCAATAAGTTTAATTCAGTTTATTAGATTCTCAATCAAGTCTCCAGTAGAGTTTGTATAAATCGAGTTCATACTTTTTCCAGGCTATTCATTTCGTTTATGATGCTTTGGGAGAAAAAAAATCCTCTGCTAGACAATCTTCAAGCATACATTGGTAGCTGCACGCGGAACCGATTACACTGGTCAACAAAAAAAAACAAAAAAAAAACAAAAAACGATGGTAATATTTCTTAACATAAAATCGTAGAAACTTTTCAATTTATATTTAAACAAATAAATATTGGTCTGCGTATTGAGACATATTTTTGCAATAACAAACAAGACACTACGTCTTTAATAATAACACGATTGAATATACCAAGAACAAGTAATTTTATATAATCTTTTAATAAACTAATAGCAGAAATAAAACCTTTTTGAACATAAGAACTATGGTGAAAATTTTCTCTTTCTTGATTGTCTGTGATGTTCAATGTTATTTAAGTCCCTTTTGATACTCCAGCAATATCATGTACAATGGAATAGCTTCATTCAATTGGGATGCCTTTAGTTGTAGTTCCTTTCCAACTGGGAAAACAAAATGCTCTCAGTGTGCTTGGTTTTCTTCTGTAATGAAGGGATAAAAGTGATGGGATGAATATATGAATATCAAACGAAAGATTTTAGGGTTTAATTTTTTGATGTCACCTTAATTATCAGGTATTTAAAGTGTATTATTGATAAAGTTTATCAGTTAATTTGAATTTGGGCGATAAATATGAAATATTCGGTACTTCTATTTTAGAGTTTTTGACTCGAAAATAACCTTTTTTTTCTAATACAAGTAGTTTATTTCAAGTGGCTGACATAGATTGCTCGACCTACCTGAAAATTGATCGATTTCTACGACGTTTATTAACAAAATTCTGAGATCAGCCAAGGTCGTAAATTAATAGTTTTCCTAAAAATGAGCAATTTCAGTACGGGAAAAATGTTAGCTAACCATGCAAAACAAAACACCATCAAATTAGCTAAAAAACACTTGTTTTGTCTCTTGGCAGCAAAAATCATGTTGACTAGTGTTATCGATATTAAACAGCGTAACAGAATCCTCATGGAAAACTAGTGACTAACTTTATACATATCACGATGTTAAGTTGATAATTTGCTAGTCTTGAAGTGTAATCCAACGGAGGGCCAAAGTTCCATAGCGCCGGGTGAAAATCCAGGTGAGACTGGGGTAACTATTTTATTCATATCAATAAATTGGTGTTCTGGTCTGGACGTGTCTTGTAACCGAATATAACTGAATATAAGAAACATTCATAGAACTGAACGCCAAGCTTTCCGCGACGCAGGATAAATTTCAGGCAAGACTAGAGAAACCTATTTACTCATATCGAATGATTGCGTCCGGTTTATTTTTTATGTTTGTTTATATATTTCAGGGAATCTAGTACCAAAACTGTTGTTGCAGAAGAAGATTCTCAAGTGAGACAAGAGAAACAAATTCATATCAAAGAAGCGACTTCAGGTTGTCACTTAATACAAAACCCAAGAATTGTTCATAGAACTAGGTGTCAATTTATCTAGAAACAGTAGAATTTTCAAACGAAACTGGTGAAACTATTTTATTCGTAGCAAGAAAAATGTATTGAGGTTGACCCTTGTCTTGAAAACGAATATCACTGAATATAAGAGCCCATTAATGGATCATAGGAATGACACCAAAGTATTCTAGCAGCTGAAGATATTTCTGGCGAGACTAGAGAAACCTATTTACTCATATCAGATGATTGCTTCAGGTTTATTATTGAATTGTTGGTCTATATGCTTCAGGGAACCTAGTACCAAAATTGTTTTCGCAGAAGAAGGTCCTCGGTCGAGACAAGAGAAACAAATTCATATCAAAGAATGCAATTTACGTTGTCACTTAATATAAAAACCCAAGGATTGTTCATAGAACTAGGCGTCAATTTATTTAGCAACAGGAGAATTTTCAGACAAAACTAGAGAAACTATTTTATTCCTAATATGAAACTGTATTTAGGTTGACCATTGACTTACTAGTATGGCCTGTCTTGAAAACGAATATCGCTGAATATAAGAGTCCATTAATGGCTCACATTAATGGTACCAAAGTATTCTAGCAACTGGTGATATTCCAGGCGAGACTAGAGAAACCTATTTACTCCTGTCAGAGGTTTGCTTCAGGTTTATTATTGAATTGTTGGTCTCAAGGAACCTAGTACCAAAACTGTTGTCGCAGAAGAAGGGCCTCGGGCGAGACAAGAGAAAAAATTCATATCAAAGAATGGACTTTAGGTTCTCACTTAATATCAAAACCCAAGTATTATTTATTGAATAGGTGCCAATTCATCGAGCAACAGGAGATCTTTAAGCGAGGCTGTTGAAAATGTCTTATTCGTATCAAGAAACTGTATTTCGGTTGACCATTGATTTACTGGTCGCGACGTGTCTTGAAACCGAATATCACTGAATATAAGTGTCCATTATTGGTTCACAGGAATGGCGCCAATGTATTCCTAGCAGCAGGTGACATTTCAGACGAGACTAGGGAAATGTATTTCAAATCAAAGAATTCAATTTAGGTTGGGATTTAATATCAAATTCCAATGACGAATCACGGAACTAGGTGCCAATATATCTGGCAATATGAGATGCTTCAGGTGTATCTAGAGAAACCCATGTACTCATATTAGATTTTTGCATTAAGTTGCCTACTGATTTGCTAGTCTGTATGTGCCATTGAACAGAATGCTAAAATTCCGTGGTAACAGGATAAAATTCAAGCAAAGGTAGAGAAGCATATTTACTTATATCGGAGTATTGATTCAGGTTAACCATAGATTTGTTGGTCTAGATCTGTCATGTAAGCTAGTGTCAAGAGTTTCGTCGAAGAAGTGTTTCAGGCGAGACTAGATAAACTGTTTGATATCGACTTTAGATTATGAGTTCATATCAAAACCCAATGATAGTCCATAGAACTTGATGTCAACTTACCTAGCATCTGGAGAAATTTTCGCTGAGATTAGAGAGGCGTATTTATTCATATCAGGCTGTTGTCTTAATATGACAATTAAATCGTTAGTCAGGAAATGTCATCGAACCGAATGCTCATGTTTAGTAACAGACGACAAATAAATCGAGACTGAAGTAAGCATTTGTTTCGTATCAAGGCATTGAGTTAAGTTGATAGCATCAGAAATATTTGATGTATATTGAAACAGAGAGACAAAAACTTCTCTACAAGCAGAGTGTTCAAAGGAATCCGAAAGATGTCTATTCACTCATGCCAGAGAATTGCCTTAGACTAATGCTTCGCTATTGCTTGGTTTACAAGTCATTTATTGCCCCAGATAACAACTGATTGAAAACCATCTCCGAGAAAAGCTGTCAAATTTTCCGTATCAGACCTATTCGGACTATTATTCATTACTCTCCCCAACTTCTTACTGTTTGTAATTTTAAATAAAGTTTGTCTTCTGTCTATACCTCCTAGTCGATTTTCTATCATCCATTTACATAAATTCACTAGGTACGTTATACAATATATTCCTCTTATTTTCATGTCCTGTGAGTACCAAATTCTCTAATCTCTCTTTCCTCTGGGTGGTAGCACCTGTAAGAGTACTTTCAATGGGAAAACAATGAACGCCCAAAGTGTGTACATTACTCTCTCGAAGTATGTTACACATTATTTATCATCTCTCACTTGCGTCTCTGTCTTTGGGCAGATTGCTCACACGGGCGACTCCGTCAAAAGACAGAGTCGCAACTGAGGAAAATTATAATGAGAGATGTCCAGTCCTGGGGAACAGCTGCCCAATTTCGCGACATCTCATTGCAGTAGAGAGAGAGAGAAAGAGAGAGAGAGAGAGATCGCTGCTCACACCGAGCCAAGCATAACTGACGCTACGGACAATTTTTGTTCCTATCCCGGGTGTACGCGTTCGGGCTCTCCATATTAAACTGACTTTTTGTTACAACCTGAACTCGTGGGGGCGTTTGAGTAAATATAAATAATAAACCCCAAAACAAAACATTATGAAAGTACAAAAATACATTTTGTATAAGAAATAACAACAATACATATTTATGATGTAATTACCAACAATACCTATGTATATTATATATTTAGTTGAAGCCATAAAAATACATTAAATAACCCACAGGTTGATATGCCGCTAAAGAAAATGAACCAACCAACCAACCAAGTACTCTTTCCTTATTATGTGTCATAGTAATATCAAGTCTCTGGTTCTAAGTATATAACTATTTTTTTTTTAAATTTTCCTTAAAACTTCCTTATTGATCACATTTCCTCAATGATCCGACTATGATATTCTCAGAATACTTCCATAGAAACAAATCTCTCTTACCTCAAGTTTCTTCTTCATTTGTGAAAAATGTTTACAACGCACATTGAGACATAAGATGATTGATTTAAAAAAAAATATGTTTTTGTCACTTCCAAAAGAAATATTCTTTTTCTCTCTTTTTAAAGAAAAACTTTTTTTTTTCTCTCTTATTAACTTTACTTGTATATTCGCTCATTCTCATATATTTTTACATTTTTCTTTCTTTTTTTTTTAATTTAATCCTCCGGTGCGTCGGTGCGTTTGCATCTGTACGGTTTTTTTTTTCTTTTTCTACTCTCTCCCATTTTCCGGTTCTCGTCTGCTCTCCGTTTCCTGATCTCCTACTCTCCTTGCACTTCACGCCTTCTCCTTACTCTCCTCATCCAGAATTTCATCAGATATGACCAAAATTAGATTTCCCAGATTAGCCCTTTCCGTGTCCTACTAAAACAAAGATATTTGCTAACTAAGTCAACCATCTTAAATCAAATCGGACTTTCACGCCATATGCCAGCCATTTTGCATCCGGTTTCAACTTCCTCTTCTTGCCAACACTGTCTATCTTGAAGCAGACATGAACGGTTATATTTACTTGTTTCTCAGGTGTTACCACAACCAGGAGGGCCACGCTATCTACAACCCACCTGATCATTCGCCTACACAGAATTAATATTAGGTTGGTGTAAAAATAATGACGTAATAATGTCGTTTTTTGACGTTAGAAAATACGTCAAAAAACGACATTATTACGTCATTATTTTTGGACCAACCTAATAGAAAACACGTTATTGCATTTTCATCTTTTTTTTTTCTTCTTTCTTTCATTATCCATAGGGTGCTGAAAAATGCACAGGCCGATTAACAATGGCGTTATCTTTTTTTTTAATCTGATATTTGGACATTTAGTTTAGATGCTGAGAAGTGACACGGGCCGCGAACTTTTTCGTAAACTCTCTTTCAATCGATCAGTCTAAGTTTCGCTCAAGCAAGAGAGGCAAATAATCTTACATTCTAAATGCTCTTCTGCACACGCACATACATATATATATATATATATATATATATATATATATGTATATATATATATATATATATATATATATATATATATATATATATATATATATATATATAATCCGGCGTTCTTATTAATATTTTTTTATTTTTACAAACCGTGCTCAATGCAAATCTACAGAGCATAAATATCCTATAATTGAAATTCTATAAATCTATAACTGAATTTGACGTTTTTAGTTTCTGTTTTTGAAACATGGTAATTCCTGTGTAGCGATGGAACCATAATATTAAATTTGTAAATTTATAATGTATACATATATATATATATATATATATATATATAGATAGATAGATAGAGAGAGAGAGAGAGAGAGAGAGAGAGAGAGAGAGAGAGTGAGAGACAGACAGACAGAGTGAGAGCTAACATATTCAGTTGTATGGTTATAGTTTGTAACCCTGGGTTCCACGCTTTTGCGATCATCAAACAAACACATCAAAGTTTGTCTGATGATCGGAAAAGCGTGAACACCCCCCAAAACACATGGTATCTAGATTAAGGGCAGTAGCCGAAATTTTGTGTAATCTTTCTGTCCTCTCGTCAGGAGCTCTCAGCAATTTCTGTTGATTTTCTCATTTTCGTTATTTTTATATTCAGTAAAGAAAAATAATTCATGCGCTTTTTTATTAGTGTTACTTCCTCTTTGTGCGTGAGTGTGTATGTGTGTGCATGTGCGCGCACTTACTCCTGTAGGTGAGTGGCGCGTATCTACATATTTGCACATATATAGATATGAATAAAGTCAAGAGGAAACATTTTCCTAGTCGAGGCGTCCTCTGATAGATTTTACAGGCAAATATAAACATTTTCCTTTGCTACACGTGCCTATAAGCAAATGTAAAAAAAAATATCGTACTTTTTTCAGAATTTTAAAATTTAAGATCTCTCATAAATATATTTCAGTCTAAATATCTATCTATATCTCTGAGATGAGATATTATGAACAGCACAAGAAGCTCTGAAAGAAGAGAGTTGATGCATACAAACAAGACTTTCCAAGCGGTTAAATGTTCCTAGATCGACAATTCATAGCATTATCAATAAGTATAACGAGACTTCTAAGATTGAGAATAAATTAAGGCCGGACAGAAAATGGTTAATTTCTGAGAGAATGGAAAGTAAATTTGTGAGAGATGTCTCGAAGAGTCCTCACTTAAAGAAAAAAAACATCAGTGTTGAATGTATCGACGAAGACAGTCACTAGATGCTTTCATCGATCAGTACTTTCAGGTTGTCGCCTAAGGCAAATTTCTTTGCATACGGCTAAACACCTAAAATGCAGATTAGCTTATGCTAGAAGCCATCTAGAACATGGAAATAAATATTGGAACTCTGTTTAATGGTCAGATAAAACCAAACAAGAATTAATGGTGACATGAACTCACTTTATGTCTAGAGGAAAGGGAATGAACCCCAGAAACCAAAAAAATACTCTCGTCTCCTTAAGCACCGAAGCAATCTACTTTAGGAATGTTTTTGCAGCTTCTGGACCAGGAGAACTAGATAGACTACTGCATATCATGCATAAAGTGAAATATTTAGCTATTCTTGAAAATAATACAAAACAAAGTGCACGAAAGCTGTCTTTGGGGTGCCACTGGACGTTCTGATATGACCAAAAATATTCGACACAAATTGTTATAAAATGCAAAATACAGAAAAACAAAGCTATTGCTATACCCCGCTCAAACAGCTGATCTAAACATCATTGAAATTTTATGAGCATATTTGAAGAAAAACGTAAGAGAAAAAAGTTCTTCCAATTTAGAGGAAGATTGGGGCAAAATACTTCTCACTGTATGCAGTGATCTTTTAATGACCTTAAAAAACGATAAAAGGCAATAATCAAGTATAAAGGTTACACAATGGATTATCGAGGCAAGAGCGCCAATAATTTTGTCCTACGTTAAATTTTTTTTTTTGTTTTTTTTTTTTGTATTATTGTTTAACATAAAAATATTTTTTACTTTAATGGGCATCATTGCAAATTCTTTCAAATCAATTTATTTATAAAAAATGCACATGAAATTTCCATGAAAATTTGAGGTATTACAACTTTATTTGTAATTATGGAAGTGGGGTGGCAATTCTGTCCACAACTTCACACACCCACACACACCCATACAAATATATATATATAGTCAAACCTAGAGAGCCAGACAAACCTACCAAGGTTTCACCTAAGCGGATCGTCAGAGAAAGCTGGTAGGTTTTCCTGACGATTCGCTTAGGTGAAACCTTGGTAGGTTTGTCTGGCTCTCTAGTTTTAACTAGGTCTGCTCTACTTTTGTATTGAGCACTTTTTTAGTTAGTTGATTACTCGATTCTAGGTTTTTTCTTTGGGCTTTGGACCTGTATGCTGTACGATTATTTTCGACATTTTTTTTCATGTTCATAGCTCTTTCTTTTATTAAAACTTTTTTTCCATCGAAATTGATTTGACCATTAGCAAATCAAGAAACCGAGGTTTTCCGCGACGAGTGTAGTTACCTATATATATATATATATATATATATATATATATATATATATATATATATATATATATATTGTCATCCACAGATAGACTCTTTCGCTGTATTACAGCTCATCAGTGTGGTTAGACATCCGACTCCTTCAAGCCAGGATCGAAACTCGACTGATTCGGCCACTGTCGGATATATTTCCCTAACCCATCGGCTCATGGTGAAAGAAAGGCGAATTTTTACGTACTTATTCTGTGAATAAACACGGCAATGATTGACAGTGCTCAATTCAGGGAAAGAGAAGAGACTTGTAATATTAGTACTAATTGTCATTGTTTACAAGTTGACACTTATCTTCCAAGAGTGCACAGCCAAATCTACATTCAACACAATCACTTGATAAGACACCAGAAGTGTTGAATCAAAATGGCTATTTTTGTAGTGATTTTATATCATGTTATAATTTTCGGATAAATGATTATATATATATATATATATATATATATATATATATATATATATATTCAAACAGGTTTGGTTAAATAATTTAGACATATCATGTCGATTAGTTTTCGCTGTGATTCTTTTCAAGTTCGCTGACTAATTTTTTGGTCGACTTAGAAAATTGAGTAAGAAAAATACCAAAATTTCCCCAAATACTTTCAATTTCATCTGAGACCATCTGTAGTGAGTGAAGTTGTCTGGGATTATATATATATGTGTTTCTGTGATTTTAAAACATTTCAACAGTTCAACATTTCAAGAGACAATAATCGACTATCAAAATACAAGGAGCTTGAAAATGAAATCTAAAACATGTGGCACATGAAGACATCGACAAATCCAATTGTAGTGGGAGCCTTTGGATGTATTGGAAAAGATTCAAATAGCCCCATTGAAGGTACTCCTAGTAGCCTATACCTTATAGAAATACAGAAACATGTACTCACAAGTACAACCCACACCTTACAAGGAGCTTTTGTGATCATAGGTTGGTGTTTTTTTTTTTGTATTTTTTTACAAAAATGTCAAGCATAAAATATAATGGTGACATTTTTGACCATGTGTTTCTGGTTAGGACCCGGAAGGAAACGATTATACAAGAAAAAAATTAAAGGAAATAATAATAATAATAATAATAATAATAATAATAATAATAATAATAATAATAATAATAAACACCACTCAGAAGCGGTTATGGAGATATAACCTGCAACAATTTATAGGACTACACAATACACACAGACAGAACAATCAAAGCTAATCGCCCTGACATGGTTATTAGAGACCCCAAACAAAAGAATTGGCTCCTTATTGATATGGCACACTCTGCAGACTGCAAAGTATCTTTGAAAATTTTCAAAAAGCTATCAAAATACAAGGACCTTGAAATAAAAATCACAAAAATGTGGCACATGAGAAAATCGACAATGCCTTTTGTAGTTGGAGCCCTCGTATTGTTTAGAAAAGTTTCCAGTAAAGCCAATGAGGGGTTCCTGGTAGCCCACGCCTTAAAGAAATACAAAAGAATGTCCTCACAAGTACAGCCCACACCTTACGCAGGGCTTTATCTATGTAAAATATATGTGATCTTATCATTTTTTGAGAAAAAAAAAATGATACTATTTCTTACCTTAGGTTTCTGGTTGGGACACGGAAAGAAATGAGTCCACACCGAAAATCAAAATAAATCAAATAATAATAATAATGTAGAAGAAGAAGAAAAAGAAGAAAGAAATAACGAAAGTGTAAACACGATAACGCTCTCATACGTTTAACATCTGCTTCCGTGAAATGAAAGACGTTTTAAATTATTTTAGCTTTCATTTTTATTCTGTTAGTTTTTTTTGTTTTTTTTTAATTGTGATTCATGCTTGAGTTTTCTATTGGTAAAGTTGTTAAGTTACTGTATTTAATCATGAAATCCGGAAATTTCCACGGACATATTATTTCTTTTCTTTTTTTTTTTTTTAACCATTTCATCCCCAATCAAAGTGTTAATGCTAGTAAAACGTCAGGAGTTATTTGGAATGAAAGAGAAAGATTCTGTGAAGATAAAGGACAATAAAAGAATGGTTATCCAGGAGACAGAAGATCTGGAATTTAAATTTTTGAAGATCGTAGGTGGCCGAGAAATCGGAAGAGACTTAGACATATGAGCAGGACGAGAATAGAAACTATCAAAATAAAACATATTCACTTCTTGCTACATAGACGAGAAACTCCTAAGAAACTTTAAAAATCATTAAATCAAGAAATATGCTATATCAGAAAGTTCAAATCGGAAAATTCAAAAGTAGTAAGCATAGATGTTAAATTATATATGATCATATTGATATAAATGTATAGAAGACTATATATATATATATATATATATATATATATATATATATATATATATATAAAGAAAGAACAGTAAGATATATAATCCGGTGTTCTTGTTATTTTTACAGAGCATAAGTATTATAAATTAAATGATTTAAAATATGTTTTTTCGCTACACAGTAATAACCATGTTTCAAAAATAGAAGCTAAAAACTTTAAATTTAAAGATTTATTTAAATTCGAAGCATTAATTCTGTTTCATTAAATTTAAAGTTTTTATCTTCCATTTTTGAAACATGGTTATATGTGTAGCGAAAAAAACATTTTAAATCAGTTAATTTATAATATACACACACACACACATATATATATATATATATATATATATATATATATATATATATATATATTAAAACCATTATTTAGATATTACAATAATTTAGTTACCTTTCTTGACGTTTACATCATAAAATAAAAAAATATAACCTTTTCATTTCATATATATCTTAGAAAATTGTAATATGAATTGAACTGCATCAAATATTTGATTTAAAAGAACTGATCCGACGTGCACATTTTCGGGATAACAGCTGAGACATTACTCTATTTATTGAACAATTTAGCTCATGCCACATCGACTGAAAAACCCCTGCAACAAAAAAATTATCAAGTTACCATATTCGTAAAAAACGCATTCTCTTAAATTTTCAAAAAAAGTCAACCTTAGCGTGTGACTGCACGTTCCAAAAGTTTTTATACGTTAACAATAACACATTTCTAAAAAAAACATATTTCTATTCGCATTTAATCTTTCGTCTCTAATGCTACTAAGATTTACTAAAATCAAAATAATTTCCATGCCTGAGGATGATGGTATGTACAGTTGAAAATACTTGCGTATTGAAAAAAGACCTTATACTGCTTGTAGCTATTAAAAACAAGGATCATAACATTCTTCGAGTGATTTGTAGGTTAATGCAGCTTTAAAATTAATTTTGCAAAGGTATTTCACCATTTCATATCATTAACTTTACTCATATATATATATATATATATATATATATATATATATATATATATAATTATTTATTTTAAAAAATTATAATATAAACATGTTATAAAATCACTACAAAAATACCCATTTTGTTTCAACACTCCCGGTGTCTTATCAAGTGATGATGTTGAATGCAAAACAAATGGTTTTAAAAGGAGGACTATATATATATATATATATATATATATATATATATATATATATATATATATATATATATATATATATAAGCAACACTTACCCGACCAGGATTTTGAATCCGGATGCCAAGAAAAGTCAACTAATTAATACTTCTGGCTCTTCTATTGCAGAACATGTTATAAATAGTCGGAATTGAGTCTTTGATTTTAAGATGGACCGTTTTTCTTTTTTATCGAGGTCCCATTCATCACATTACCTCAAGGTTGTAGAGTTCTTGTATATCAGATTCCGTGGGCCTTCCCTCTGTAAACAGAGGGAATACTTACTGGGTCTAAATGTTATTGGACTCTAGTTTTCTTGAAAATCATTTTTTTTTATTTTTTGGTTATCATTAATATCTATTAAATATACACGTTTATTTTTTTTTTTATCCCAGAAATAAACTTGATAAAGCTGGGATGAAACCGGTTGTTTTTTGGGTTTTTTTAGCTTTTAAAATATACATTAAAATGCCATATACATTATCCTTATTCCTAGCTATCCTTAAATTTTGTACTACAAAAAACTTTAAATATATATATATATATATATATATATATATATATATATATATATATATATATATATATATATATATATAAAGATCCAAGGAGAGCTCTGTCAGAGACAGAGCAAAATTATTAATTGATGAATATCAAACACTTAAAAGCCTTTAAACTTTTAGACCAGAAAACCAAATATAAATATAAAAAAAAACTCAAGGTTAAATTCAAGATATATAGATATTGTTTAGTGGGAGAGGGAGAGAGACAAAATATATATTTTAGATATTTATAATTGGGTTGCAGGTTTGAAAGAGTGAAGGCGAATTTTATAGCTTTCATGAAATAAAGATTATTATCAATGGTATTTTGTTTGGTTTTCATTAATTAATAATATATATATATATATATATATATATATATATATATACAGAGAATGAAAGAAATAGATGGGGATAGAGTGAAAGAGAGAGCCACGGAAAAATGTATGCACACTTCAGGAAAAGAAGATGTATGGTTTTTGTAATACTAAATTTATTCAGACATCAAGCAATGAATACAAAGTATCTTTGGACTCTACAATCCAAAGAGATACTCAAAAGGTTGACCTTTAGCTTCCAGACATTTATTAGTATGGCGAAATACTGCTTGGCCAACGTTGGCCATAGTGTCGAGTGGGATTGCAGCACATAAATTTTCAAATTCTTGTCTAATGGCCGCCAATGCAGTCGATTTTCTACAATACACGACATTTAGGACCTGTTGATATAGCAGTCATGAAGGGGATGCCATCTGTCGGGAAAGATATCGTACTAAACTAAACTGTGTTATCTCAATTTGATAAAACTACGAAAGAATTTTTTTTTCCTTTGCTGAAATGTGTATACATATTTGGGCGGCGTATTACTTATTATTTTTAGTGGATACAAGTATTTAAAGAGTCTCCCTGTTTTTAAGAGCCTTTAATTTTCTACCGGCCTGTGCACTCGAGAAATTAATAAAAGTGTTTATATTTTCTTTCATAGGTTTCCTAGAGTTTGCAGGGCGGTAGAAATAAACCTTATTAAAAACCAAATGACACTACGTCTCACTGTCTAACATAATAAAACATCCTTCTGTAAAACAATATTTCTGTTATCTCATGTTTCTTCTTTTTCTAGGAGGACATTGTCCAGTATCCTTTTTCATGTACGCGGATTGATTTTACATACGAGTCTAGTACTTTTCTTTGTTTCTAACGGAATTTTCCAGTTTCTTAATACTTTACTTAGCTTGTGAAAGGCGTCATTCGCTATCTGAATGTCCATTCAGATTTCAGTTTCGCAGTTACCATCCTCTATTAAAACACTTCCCAGATATTTAAATATTTGTTGACTAGTGTGTACATAAGTGATAGCGACAAATATACACTAGAATAACAAAACAATAAAATGTGTTTTTAAGACCATCTAACACTAATATATATATATATATATATATATATATATATATATATATATATATATTTTAGGTTGGTGCAAAAATAATGACGTAATAATGTCGTTTTTTGACGTTAAAAATACGTCAAAAAACGACATTATTACGTCATTATTTTTGCACCAACCTAATATATATACTCGACTCTCCCGTCGAATTCATCGTATGAGGGTCAAGCAGATCAGTTCCTATGAAACCGACAGACCGACATAGTGGTCAAGATTGCGTGCAGAACCATCCACTTTGAAGGGACGAATACAGAGACCTGGTACACTAAGTGCCACAGGCTCCGCCAAAGTCTCTTCACAGGTTTTGAATTCAGAGTTGTCCCTCTCCTAGACAAGTTGCCATCCAAGGCTATAGAACCCGCTCTGTACTGAAGCTGAAGCTGAAGGAGGAGAGGATTAGCACGTAAGGAATTCGAACTCGGCTCTTCGATTCCACAATCCAACCCGTTATACATTACTCTACCGTGCCTGCCTGCCCTCCCTCTCTCTCTCTCTCTCTCTATATATATATATATATATATATATATATATATATATATATATATATATATATATATATATATATATATATATATATATATATATATATATATATAGTGAGTGTGTGTATCTATGTATGTATTTATGTGTATGTGTATTTTTAAGATAGTAATTGCGCATATAAGCATTCAAACAGGTGTATATATTTTTAATTAAGATTCTTCAAACTTTCTTGTTTTTCTCCATTTGTCCATAAGACAATTGGCTTCCGTCTTCTCACCTTAATGGAAGCGACGAGTGCGCATGTCAGAACTAATATTCATAATGCACACTTTCGATTCTTTGTCGTAATAATATAAATATAAGAAGGAATAAAAAATTGTATTACCAGAGAAATCAGAGTTGAAATGTTGAGCCACATGATCAGAGACTGTCGCAAGCTGGCCTAAAGAATAATAGAAATGAACGACAGGGTGGCAACAGCCAGACACTGTGAACTGTGCAAAACAACTTGAGGTCGACGATGTAGAAAATAATATCAATAAAACAAAAGAATATTTTGGAAAACGAAACTCCCAAGATACAGGAAAAAGGATATAAATATCCCTTAAAATCAGCATCTCTGCAAGTCAGTACGTTGCTTTACACTAGATCTCAGATAATGGACCTGTAAGGGTTTATATTGAACGGAAAGCAAATGAAGAAGAAATACTACTACTAATAATATTAATACTACTACTACTACTACTACTACTACTACTAATAATAATAATAATAATAATAATAATAATAGAGAATATGCAATTAAACGGACAGAGAACTAGACGATAGAAAAAAAGTTGTAGGTTCTATCGACAAAATAATGTATTCTAAACGGACCTCAAGTATTTTTACAGGGAAATTGGAAAAGCAGTTACAGATTTCAAAATGCTACCATCTCTTGAAGAAGTGCAAATATATTGGGTCAATATTTGGAGCAGACCAAAGGAATATAATTTCAAAGCAGAGTGGATCAAACAAGAACAATAAAGAATGAAGGATAAAACTGTGCCACAATAGAAAAATATAACCAAGAATAATGTTAGGCAACTCTACCAAAAACTCAAAAATGTAAAGGTACCCGACTATTTGCTCTATCATCTGTTAATAATTCCCATAAGTCTTGCACAAACTTTATCAATGCTAGTTAATAACACCAATAAAAATCCAGAATGAATCAATGAATGTATTAGGTTGGTGCAAAAATAATGACGTAATAATGTTGTTTTTTGACGTTAAAAAATACGTCAAAAACGATATTATTACGTCATTATTTTTGCACCAACCTAATACTACATATCTCTGACAAAATAAAAAACGGGTGAAGCAGATGATCCAAATTATTATGGGCCAATCACATGTCTTTCCACCACATATAAATTGATCAGATCTGTCCCGACGAACTGTACTTACCATTTTTTCGATGAAATCAACTTTCTCCCTCTGGAACAAAAGAAGAAGGGATGTCGAAGAGGCTCATATGGTTGCAACGATGAACTATTAATAAATAAAAGGATCCTAGAAAATTGCAGCAAAAAAGGTAGAAATCTCAAAGAAGCATCGATAGTTTACGATAAAGCCTTTGGTAATGTCCCACACTCTTTGAACATTAAGGATTTGGAAAATATATAGTCTCCTCGGTGATTGTAAATTATTTTGTTGTAAGTTATATTGCTGGGCAGAAACGCTTATATTACAAGTTATTCTAGAGGCTATTGAGCAGAAATAATTGTGGAGCAGGATGGAATTTTTTGACTATTTCTATGCTTTTCTTGATATATATATACCTAGTGAGCCAGAAAAACC
Source organism: Acanthosepion lycidas (assembly GCA_963932145.1). NCBI lineage: Eukaryota > Metazoa > Mollusca > Cephalopoda > Sepiida > Sepiidae > Acanthosepion > Acanthosepion lycidas. Next base: position 62,867,106 of record OZ010605.1, on the reverse strand, counting down.
TACCTAGGTTTCACCTAAACGGACTTTTCCTGACGATCCGTTTAGGTGAAACCTAGGTAGGTTAGTCAGGCTCACTAGGTGTAGGTCTGCTCTACGGTTGTATTGAGCTCTTTTGTTAGTTAGTTCTTTACTCGTATCGGGTTTTTTTCTTTAGGCTTCAGACCTGCATCTGTGCGATTTTAGTAGTTCATGTTTGTAGCTCTTTCTTTTTTTAAAACATTTTTTTCCCTCGCGATTGATTTGATTATTTGCAAATCAAAAATTCGAGGGTTTTTCGAAACGAGTCTAGTTATCTATATTTGTATATATATATATATATATATATATATATATATATATATATATATATATGTGTGTGTGTGTGTGTTTGTGTGCGTGTTCATATACATATATATGTGTAATTTCTATATATTATTTATATATTATATATGCGCGATACTTATTTGAAATCGCTCACTATCAGTGATAGAGCTTAGTTGTATTGATGTGAATTTGTTATCATTGGTTTCTCTCTCTCTCTCTCTCTCTATATATATATATATATATATATATATATATATATATGTTAGGTAATTTACCGACGCATGCACGGATTCTCCCAGCTATAATTTGGAGCAGTTACTGCTTTTTAACAGTGAAGTTTACAGCAGACAGCTCTGAGAGTCGGACCGAACATTCTTGTTGTAACAATGTCATATACACTGTCTAACATAATAAAAAAAATCGTGCCCTCGTTTAAAAAAAACGAGGATCTAATACAAATAATGTTATATATATATATATGTATATATATATATATATATATATATATATATATATATATATATATATAGTTGTATATTTAGGCAGAAATCCTTCCTTTATGCATGTTTCATTAAAAACGACAGACAAGTTACTACGGTTAAGCTTTTTATTTAATTTTTCTTCTGTTCTGGCAAGAGTTTTCTTTTCTGAACAAAGGGTGTGTAAGAACTGTCCAAATGTTTTATATTTCCGAGCGCTTTCGGCTATACCTGTAGCCATTATCAAGGATGATTCGATTTTCTGCTTAATTGAGTGTGTTCGTTGTGTGTATGTATCAGTGTGTGGTAGGGATGTTTTTAATTTCCGAATACGGTTAGCATATTGTGGCTTTGTTCGTAGTTAATATTGTTAAGAGTTGGCTTTTTATTTTTTATTATTAAAACTTCCATTATTTTTAGTCTTTTTTTGCAGGTGGATATATATATATATATATATATATATATATATATATATATATATAAAGGGTGTATCATTAAGATGTATTATATACCAGGGTGTTTCATTAAGACGGATGAAAGTCAGCAGTAAATAAATCAGTGTTATTGGTGAAAATTGATTTATTTCTCAATTTGATCATGTTATTTAATTCCTGACAATTATATGTGAAAAATAATATTACCCAAATGTCCGCCAAATCTGAAAGAAAAGGGAAAAAATCATTAAACACTTAAATTTAAAACACATTTAGAATCGATCAAATTATTGGGACACCCTTTGTATATATATATATATATATATATATATATATATATATATATATATATATATATATATATATATATCTATATATATATATATATATATATATATCTATATATATATATATATATATATATATAAATAAATTAGGCTGTTTCATTAAGATGGATTATATATATGGGTGCTTCATGAAGATGGATCAAAGTCAGCAGTAAATAAATCAGAGTTATTGGGGAAAATTTTATTTATTTTTCTATTGCATCATGTTATTTAACTCATGGCAATTATGTGTGAAAAATAATATCGGTCAAAATGTCCGCCAAATCTGAAAGAAAAGAAAAAAATCATTAGACGCTTAAACTTTATTCAGATTTAAAATCGGTCCAAGTTATTTGATCACCCTTTATATATACATATGTTAGTGTGTGTGTGCAGAATTATAAATCTTTGTAAGTATGTCTTTTCCAGTAAACATATAGATATGAGTATAGATTTTCTTTTCTTCATCTATCTACCAATTTATCTAAAACGGACGCTAGTCATGAATACCATAACAAAAAGATCGATAATACATTGCTTTTTGTTTGGTTTTGTACTTACTCTCTTTGGCTATTTTTACATTTAATGATTTAAAAAGCAGAATTCGTTTCTTTTTTTTTCTGCTACAAGAGAGTTAAATGTATAGATACAATTCCAGATTATTCATACAGAAAATATTAGCAAAGCATCTGCAAAATTACTGAAATAAAACCATTATTTTTTTACTCTACGTTTCATATTAGCTTTCTTGGGCTGTTTTTGTATTTAATGATTGATTTGAAAAACAAAATTATTTCTAATAAGTTGCAAGCAAATTAATTGTATAGAGAGCATATTTCTTATGCATAAAATATAAACAATACAATTACAAGATTATTTAAATCAAAATAATCGATTTTTAATTTTTTTTTTTTTTGCCTGTAAGGTCATGTTAGAGATTTCTCTGGATAATTTTACTTTTAAAGATCAGAATTCTTTCTTATATATGACATTAAAGTTAAATGTACTGGTTATCCATAAAGTCTCTTTACAATTTAAAAAATATAAAAAAGCAAGTGATATGGCAAAACAACTAGATAGCCTTCAACCAACCATCATTTTCCAGCAAGATGGTACACAACCACATTGGGGATTGCACGTTTATGGGTTCCTTATTCAAACGTTTTTAGACCGGTGGATCGGAAGGCATGGCTCAATTATCTGGCCACCTGGTTCACTAGATATAAGTCCCCTGGATTTCTTTCTATGGTGTTATATTAAAGATATCAACCTGGACATCAGTGATCTCAAGCAAAACATCATTGCCACCATTGATAAGGCTATGCTACTGCGAAATTTAGTACTGTCTTGATGTACTGTGTGTAATGATGTCCCTGCAGAGGTGTATTAAATTAGTTCAAAAAAATCAATGTTTACTCTACATTTTGTAACAATTTCCACATATTTGTCTGTTGATTTATATTTGTAATACATTTTTAAAATTGTAATGAGACTTTTTGACCAAATAGTACTCTTATTCTGTTTTTTTCTTTCTTTCTATCTATCTATCTTAGTGTGTTCATATCTATTTATATCAGTTCATACCTATCAATCGACCAATCTCTCTCAGTTCATATCTATCTATCTATCTATATATATATATATATATATATATATATATATATATATATACATACATACATATGTAAATATATTAAAAATATGATAAACGGAAAACATTTCATTGCAAATAGATTTGATTACACGTTTCGCATTTCTAGGCTTTATCAGACCCCAAAACGAAAGAACTAAATGTGTGTTGGTGTACTTATTTGTAAGCTTAAATAGTAAGTTTTAGTACTTTTCCCTAAGATGGCTTTTCTTGTGATTAGAGGAGAAAGAAAATGAACGACTTTTAAAAATGCCGTTGATATTTATTCTTTATCTTTTTTTATGATTTTTTAGTTTATATCGAAAGCCGTTAATATATTTTAAATAGATACGCACACATACATACATACATACACACAACACATACACACATATACATACACACACACATACATAAATACACACACATACATACATATATATATATATATATATATATATATATGTATTTATATAATTATTTATTCGAAAATTATAGCATAAATATGTCATAAAATCACTACAAATAGCCATTTTGTTTCAACATTTCTGGTGTCATATCCTTTGATGGTATTGAATGGCATTCAACACCATCTCTTGATATGACACCAGAAGCGTTGAAATAAAATGGCTATTTTTGTAATGATTTTATGAGGCATTTATGTTACAATTTTCGAATAAATAATTATATTTGCTCTACTCCGTACTGAGCACTCTTTTAAGAATTGTATTTGTTGGTTATTGGAATTTATTCCGTCTACACCAATCCTATACTTGGATATGTACATACATACATATATATATATATATATATATATATATATATATATATATATATATATATATATATTGAACAATAAAAAAATTAAAAAATTAAAATCTTCAGACCCACTGGGTTGTAGATTAATATTCTTTCGTTTTTTTTTATTATTATTCCATTTAGATTCCTCGACTAGTTTCAGCCGAAATGGCCATCATCAGGAGGAGAAATATTTCTGCTTGCTGCTAGCACTAAACTACAGAAATGAATACAGCACACACACGTACATACATGTACACATATATATATATATATATATAATGTTCAACCGGCACGTATCTCCAGGACATGTATGTATGTATATATATATATATATATATATGTATATATATATATATATATATATATATATATATATATGTATATATATATATATATATATATATATATATATATATATATATATATATGTGTGTGTGTGTGTGTGTGTGTGTGTGTGTGTGTGTATATGTACATGTATGTGCGTGTGTGTGCTGTATTAATCTTTTTATTTTTTTGTTTAGAAATTTTACTTGATTTTTGATTAGCTAGAAGATATACTATGGAAATGATTTGGCAACAAATTTATTGAAGGAGACTAGAAATTCTTGCTTGTTTGTGTTACCATATCTCCCTGGGGGAATACCCACAGCATTTGAGAAGTTAATTGCGTTTTCTGTAATGACAGGCCCTAATTACCGCGCAGTTATTTACGCTTCTTCTAATCATTTTTACCTGCTCGATATAAAGCACACCCACAAAACAGGACGACAAGACGATCTCACAATTAGTGATTCCAAGAACTTTGATAAAAACGCCAATAATCAGCCTAACCAAAAGACAGTAATAATTGTCTCAGATGACGCGCGTGTGTAAAGAACACTCGGTGTCTCCCTGTTTGACACTGATGCAAGGTTGTCAGTATTTCTTTTTGGGTAGATGCTGAGTATTTTTCTTAGTAGTTTGTTGCATGATTATTCAGTTATCAATATATTAGGTTGGTGCAAAAAATAATGACGTAGTAATGTCGTTTTTTGACGTTACAAAATACGCCAAAAAACGACATTATTACGTCATTATTTTTGCACCAACCTACTAGATTTCTATGCTCTTATTTTTATGTTATTTAGAACAGATTTTTGTGAGCATGACGAAAGTGATAACGAGTATTCGTTGACATTATGTAAAGTGGCAACGAGTGTTCGTTGACATCACAAAAGATTATCATAGACTGGAAAACGTTAAGATTGTACTTATCGTGAAAACAGCCTGTTATGAATCTGTTCCACAAAACAATGGACTGCGGGAAAAATCGGCTCCAGTTGAACTTACATCACACAAATGACTTACGAAGCGAATGAAGATAGTTCGCTAAAATGTGAGTAGCATGGCGGGTGGTAACCGTGAAGTTTAGAACTCGTGGAACTAAAGGATATATTTCCTCTGAACACTTTCGATGAAAATAGCGATAGATCAGAGAGAGGCGTGCGATGTTTCGTCTATGGTTGCAGGGTGGAAAATAATTTGTCACACACAACGACGAGACGGGAAAGGAAGGAATGAGCAACTCCTGTCCGAATTTAGCAGCAGTACTCCAGTAGGCCTGATCTGGCTCTTGTAAAGGTAAAATATAGCATGAGGAGTCAGGTACTTACTGGAAGGGTACAGAGAAGCTAACATTTTTTCAGCACTTTTAGCGATGGATCGTATGTATTAAGGTCTGAGTTATGTTTTAAGGCCCAACAAGTGCTCAAAACACGGGCCTTCCAGATTGAATATCCATTCATCATGATTTATGACAGCTCATGGTTCGATCGGGGAAGATGGATTGTAACTAGTTTGGTTCTCGAGATATTTCTCCCAGTATATGATTATTGAGTTATATTATTTACATTATTCGGACTATTGTCCTCATCTTTGTCGACATATTTATTACAACGTTTCGGCCGTTGTACGCTCGGCCTTCTTCAGTTTGTTGGAATGTCAAACTGAACCCTTTATTTTGCTCACTGGGGTAGACTGTTCTAGTTCCACGTGCCATGTTTTTAATGGGTGTCAGTTATCTCCTGTTAATTTCCCTCTGAAAATTCACCACTGCCTTAACCGGGCATTGAACTCACACTCTTTGCGTCCTGTCACTGGATCTAACCAACGCCTTTATCCACTGTGCCATGTGTCCATGAGGATTATTCAGTTAGCAAAATACCCTTCCTGTATTTCTCTGCTCTTGTTTTATCTGTTATCTAAACTCTGAATTCCATCATATGAATTTAGCACCAAACCATTTTATTCAGATGGAAAATGGGAAAACTAGATAAGAATGGCGAAACTTGGGCTCTGGCCCTCGATAACTTGAAGGCTTTCGACAGGGCTTAGCATACTGACCTCCCTCGCAAGCTCAAGGAATGCCGTGTCATCGGACGAATATTTGGATTAATCCAATCATTCCTAACAAACATCGTTGGGAAGATAGTGTTGAAAGGACTTGCTTCCTGATCTTTTCATACTAACGCGAATGCCCCCGCCCGCGAGGACTATACTTGGGCCCACTGGATTCTGATCTTCATCAGTGATCTTCCCGATGTCATCATTTCCTAACTATTTATGCAAATGACACAGCAATTTATTCATGTCTTAGTAGCATATATCCGACATATCTGACAAAGTAAACACGACAACTGATTTTCAAAAGGACCACCAATCACTGGTTAACTGGGGCAAGAAATGGCTTGTAAATTATAACGCCTAAAAAAACAAACTGTTTTCATTTAATCACCACAGACAAACTCCAGGAAAGCAACACACTACGCCTGGCATTTTCGGCTGACATAAAGTGAAGCAACAATATCGAACCAATTGCTACGTCTACTACAAGGAAAGTTGGTTCAATGTGTCGTGCCAGGCAGTTTTTCGTATCAGAATCCATTTAGCACATTTATAAGTCTATTTCGTATCAGAATCCATTTTGCACATTTATAAATCTATTTCGTATCAGAGTCCATTTTGCACATTTATAAGTCTATTTCGTATCAGAATCCATTTTGCACATTTATAAGTCTATTTCGTATCAGAATCCATTTTGCACATTTATAAGTCTATTTCGTATCAGAATCCATTTTGCACATTTATAAGTCTACCATTCGCCCGTGCATTGAATACTGTTGCCATATCTGGTTTGAGGCTACAGCTGCACATCTCCATATTCTTGACAAAATCCACAGAAAGGTCTGCAACCTAATCAATCCTAACCAGGCATCTCGACTTCAGTCAGTTTCTTACCGACGTGACGTGGTTTCCCTCTAACTTTTCTGACGAGCATTTTACCTCTGGCGCCTCATTTAGGTGTGCTACTAGATTGGCAACTATGTCTCACTGTTGTATTAGCTAGATGCAACCGCCACTTCTACTCTAACAGTTTCTTGACTTGCACTTCTCATCTGTGGAACTCCCTTCAGATTTCTTGCATCCCTGATAACTACAATCTTCAAAGTTTTGAATGCAAATTTAATCTCAATTTTTGTCGTCAGGAAACCCGTTAATCTTTTTTTTCCTTTCCTTAATCATCCCCATTCTTAGTCGTCTAATTCTCTTGGAGTGAAATGATTACATAAGATTTTTTATGTATGGCTGATGCTAAAGGCCAGCAGAACAACACTTTATGCCATCTTGGCCTCTCGTTCTCACGTGGATCATCATATTGAATCAATTGCTATATCTAATGCAACGAATGTTGTTTTACTGTGTTAGGCATGAAACGTTTTGACGGAACTCATCTTGCACATTTATAAATGAACCATTCTTCCGTGAATTGAATACTGTTGCCATATCTGGTCTGATGCTACGGCTGTAGACGAGGTTCTTGACAAATTCAAAAGAAGGATCGGTAATTTAATTGATCCTATGCACGGTCAATGAATGCCAAATATTTCCTTATAGGTAAACGGCTATAATCGGCATTGACATTTTCTACTCTGTCTAGGATATCTTGAAGTTTTTCTTCTGAATGTGTCGTAAATGAAGAACCATCAGTGTACCTTGTGTTGTTATAATTATGTCCGCCATCGGTTATTAAGTTTCGCTTAGAGTCGTCTCACTATATAGGTTAAATAATTCTCTTGATAAAACGTATCCTATTTTCCTCTCTATCTTTTTGTACTTTTTATTTTTCCGCATGCAGTCTGTTTGTTTCGAGTAAACGATAAATGGTTAAATGCTGATATTGTCACATGAAGTGGTTAGTTCGATATATATATATATATATATATATATATATATATATATATATATATATATATATATATTATGTTGGTGCAAAAATAATGACGTAATAATGTCGTTTTTTGACGTATTGTTTAACGTCAAAAACGACATTATTACGTCATTATTTTTGCAACAACCTAATATATATATATATATATTATTTTGATGGCAGTGATTTAGTTTGTAAATTTTCTTTTTATTCTAAAGATTTAAAAACAATTTCTCATATCGAGATACTTGACAAAATTAAAAAGAAGGATCTGTAATTTAATCGATGCTGACCAGGCATCTTGACTTCAGTCGCTTTCTCACCGACGTCAACCTTGCTTCCCTTTCTCTTTTCTACACATAATTTCATTAGAACTGCTCGGGAGTCCTGACCACATAAATTTAAGCGTGCTCTTAGATTAGCAACTAGGTCTAAACGTATTACCGTTGAACGGGCTAGATACAACCACCATTTTTATTCTAGCATTCTCTTTTCTCGCACTTCACACCTTAGGTAGACCCGATTTTTTTGCTTCCCTGATAACTACAATCTCCAAAATTGTAAATGCAACGTCAATCGCCATCTTCTGTCTTCTTGAACCTTGTTTTCTTTTTTTTTTTTATTCTTTCCTCAATCCTTCCTCTTTTCCGTCTCCTTATTTTCTTCTGTTTTCACCCACTGTAATCCATTGCGTTTTTGAAACAATATCGCATCGCTTGGTGTGAAACGATTAAAAAAATTCGAATATCCAATCAGTTCCAGATGATTTCGAAATAAATCTCATTCTACAGTAATGCAAAATGGCTAATGTTGATTTTGTTTTTATGCGAGAGGAACGTTGTCTTACAGATGAATCCATTTCACACTTAAAATACGATTTCCATTTGACTGATGGGGAAAAGGCAACGCAGAGTTGAAATTGCGATGCTTAATTCATCAAATATTATAATAGAGAATACATTACAACAGACAAAAAGATATACTAGTGCACGGCTTTAAAGAGGAAATGGTTCTTATTCTGCTCATCATTTTTCTGTAACTGCATTGCACTTTTATAAGCGCAGATGTGGAAAAAATATTGAAAACATTTAATTAAACCGTACCCCATTCTCAACGAATCGAACAAAAGAATGAATCAAGAAAACGAGTTTTCATTGGATCCTGTTTGTTTTTCATCTTTCGGCTAATCGAGATTTCTTTAATAATGTCCTCCCTATACAAAGCCCAAGAACCACTCGTGGTAGAGGAGGAAGAAGCGCAGTTTAGGTGGATATGAGAAGATAATATTATATAGGTATAATATATATAAGTTATCTAAGAACAAAGTGTGTCCTGCCGACACTTGAGTTTGAACATAGATCGCCAGTGAGCAAACACATTATTGAATTAAGTAGACCACGTGACCATAGAGGAAACGCATATATGTAAGGAAGTAGCTGTCGTCTAGATTCATCTGTGTTTCTATTCTGCCCTCTATACTATACGGATTACTATTTGAGTGAGTATTATCGAGCAAGTACTATGAGCGCGAGTGATTTTTGAAGGCATCTGACACTAACATTGTAAAAAGGCGTACTATCGTCTGTACCTACTATTACAAAGTCTCTACTACAACGAGCATTACGAAAGTGACAGCGAGATTGCAATAGGGGTTGGCTACCCGCCCTAGTAGACAGGTATCCTTGAATACGGACGGCCAGCTATATATATATATATATATATATATATATATATATATATATATATATATATATATATATATATTAGTTAAACCTAGAGAGCCAGACAACCTACCAAAGTTACACCTAAGCGGATCGTCAGGGAAGGCTGGCTGAAAAGGTAAAGAAAGAATGGAATATTTATAGTCAATAAACAAAAAACCATAACCACTCCGTTGTTTGTTTGTTTGTTTTTATTTTGGTCACGTGGTTATGATTTTTTTGTTTATTGACTATATATTCCGTTCTTTCTTTAGCTTTTCAGCCAGCCTTCCCTGACGATCCACTTAGGTGAAACCTTGGTAGGTTTGTCTGGATCTCTAGGTTTAACTAGGTCCGATCTACTCATTGTATTGAGCACATTATTTAGTTATTTTGGGTACTTGCATCGGGGTTTTTTTTCTTTGGGCCTTGTACTCGTATGCTGGACGATTATTTTCGGTTAACGTACGTGTTCTTGGTTCTATCTTTTTTACGCCTTTTTTTCCCTTTGGTATTGGCTTGTTTATTTGCAAATCAAGTCACCGAAGTTTTTCCGAGCGAGTATAGTTTCTTATACTTATAAGATTTCTATTAATATTATATATATATATATATATATATATATATATATATATATATATATATATATATATCCATGGAAATAGCGATAGAGCGGAGAGAGGCTTGCGATGTTTCGACTGTGAGAAAAGGGTTGTAGAGTGGGACGCTTTGCGGCTCTGTTGAGACAAGAAATTGAAGTCTGGACAGCGTCTGTCCGTCTATGCCAACATTCCTCCATTATAGGTCTGATCCGTCAAACGTAGAGAATATCACAAGAAGTCAGGTACTTATTAGATCGAAGCATGGGACCGAGTATTTTTTCGGCGACGAAGCGTATGTACGATCTCCATGAGGTCTGCGTTGAATGTAAGGCCCAGTAGTTTGCTCAAGGCACGGGGTCTCCGAAATCGGACGTCCATACATCATGATTGCTGATAGTAAAATTAATTGGTATCTCAGAGCTACAAAAGATTACTTTGTATGGAACTATACATCTCTCTCGTAAAACCCTCTCCATCTAAACGAAACGTCCCATATGTGCGTAGCTAACTCGTGTCCCTTTTAATTATACACTTTGTAGGAGACGTGGAAATTACCCACTTAAAATTACTTTCTGGCAAGATGATACCACACGCAATAATAATAATGTAAAACCCGGCATGACAGAGTGGGCTAATATCTGCACTGGAAAATCTGCAACTTCTACAGGAAGGAAACTGAAAGAAATTGATATGAACTAGACCCGGTTACGAAGATAGGTCCTTGAACAATTTTATGGGACTACACAATACACGCAGACTGAACAATCGAAGCTAACCACCCAGACATTATTAGAGACCGCAAACAAAACAAAAAAAAAACTCTCCTTATTAATATGGCAATCCTTGCAGCCTGCAACGTATCTTTCAAGATCATCAAAAAGCTATCAAAATACAAGGACCTTGAAATCGAAATCTCAAAATTATGACACATGGGAACATCAACAATCCCTGTTGTAATTGGAGCCGTTGGTTTGATTGGAAAAGATTCCAATATCCCCATTGAAGGGAAACCTAGAAACCCTTGCCTTAACGTAATACAAAAAATTGTTCTCGTGATTACAGCCCACACCTTACGAAGGGCTTTATCTATGTAAATATGTGTTTGTGTGTTTTAATTGTCAGTGCAAAATGTCATGATGCTGACCTTAGATGTCTGGGAAGGACGCGGAAAGAAATGTGTACACACCAGAAATGAAATGAAAATAATAATAATAATAATAATAATAATAATAATAATAATAATAATAAGAAGAAGAAGAAGAAGAAGAAATAAAAGAAGACGAAAAATGTTCAAATACAAGGACCTGGTTGTCGAGAGTAACAACATATGGGGAATAAAGACAGAGACTGGATCAATTTGATAAGTGTCCCAGGTAACATCAACATAAATGTTGTCCATAAGATCGTCGTACTAAGAATATCCCATATACTAAGAAACGTGGCATCAATTAATTAGTCCAGTGATGACGGAAAATAAAGTTTGGTTCTCAAGACATTGACTGTAATCAGCTATTTTTCCCCCTGCTGAGCTAGATCAGAGGAGAGATCAGCTGCTAATCTCTGATCGACTTTGCAAAGTCGATCAGACATTGGCAGCCGATACAAAGAACAGAGATGATCTTTCATTTAACTCTAGAGATTTCCTGATATTATTTGGTCTTTCAGGTAATTTGTGAGCTTCATCATTTTTCATGAGACTGGCGCTACAATGACCCAAATAGCTATAACAAAAATAAAATAAAAATAAAAAAAACAAACACTTGAGCAGTTACAACATCAGTTCAGCGAATGACAAATACAGGTTGTCACTGCGTCCTTGGTATGACGATAAATTACATCCGACATCAAGGCCGCTGAC
>OZ010605.1:62839727-62847227 GCA_963932145.1 Acanthosepion lycidas | reverse complement strand
ATGTCCCATATGGGGCGACGCAATGTGGATCCCTCTTTCTGAACGAGATTATTCAGGGAGCATTATAAACGGATTATTTTTAAGTTTGTGGGATGAGGCAGCCAAGGTAACTTGTGCATTATTAGTAATTACATGCAGACACCATCGTTCGGAGACCGTTCTGAAGGCATTTCTAACTGTAGTTTTATACAGAACTTTTATCTAGACTCATCACGATATCGCGCATATTTGGCTGTGATGCATGTGTCTGGTATGCCCTTATTGGAATGGTTGCCATAATCGTTATATTGGTCTTTGCATATTAATAACTGCGTGTCACTTTCTTTTGCCGCGGTGCTATCTGAATAAATAACAATAATAAAGAAATCAATCAAGTGTACTCACAAATACAACTCACACATTACAAAGAGCTTTATCTATACAAAATGTGTGTGATGTTATGACCTTTGCTCTCTAGTTGCGACCTGGAAGGAAATGTGTATATAACAGAAATCTAAGGAAATAATAATAATAATAATAATAATAATAATAATAATAATAATAATAATAAATAGAAAAAAATGTGGAAACTGAAAACCAGAATAGTACCAGTCACAGTAGGTGCGCTTGAAATGATAAAAAAGAAACACAACAACATATTGAACAAATTTCTAGAAATTCCAGCTTAAGAGAAATGCAAGAAAATGTCTTTATAAGTACAGCTTCACACTAAGAAGTAATTTCTCTATGTAATTCTAGCGACCTTATGGGATTTAGATAAGCAATTCATGAAATGTAGGCATAACAACACACCACTACATGCCTTAGAACTTTCCCGCAGACTTGGTAGGTAGTTGGCCATAGCAGATATCGAAATATAATAATAATAATAATAATAATAATAATAATAATAATACTGTTGTGGCATATCTATGGACGATAATGAGTATGTCCCCATTCACATAAATACAGTAGTAAATACACTATGTTGGCCGGCAGTTGGAGATTCGTTTCCAGCTGTGCAGCTCAAACTCTCTGCCTCCGAGCAAAGAGGATCCCCAGACGAGACTCTGTCGAAGGATAGAGTCTTGTCTCAGGAAAGAGCTACCTGACTCCGTTTTATGGGGAATTTTTGGCCGAGAGTACGTGCTCGGATACCCTACATTAAATTCCTTGAGGACATCTGGGTATTAATTTCTGGGTATTATAAAGCGAATCTATCTTCAGCAACCATTTTTACTAGTGCTCATATTGCAATTTTTGCTGTTATCATTTCATGTTTTTACCAGAGCTCATATTGCAACCTTGTTGTTATCATTGCTTTTCTCTGGCTCTCCTTATTACTGGTTCTCATATTGTATTTATTTCTATGCTTGGTCGGCTCAGGAGATTTTTGCGGCCTAGTATATGTGCTGATTCCTTAAATTTACGAATTTTCAAGTGGTGTTCCTTGTCTATCATCTCAACATGATCCCATAAATGGTTGCTGAAGACATTAGGTTTATAATACCCAAAAATTCATACCCAGATGTCTTCAAGGACACATGGCACAGTGGATAAAAGCGTTGGTTATATCCAGTGACAGGACCCAAAGAGTGTGAGTTCAATACCCGGTTAAGGCAGTGGAGAACTTTCTGATAACTGACATCCATCAAACATGGCACGTGGAACTAGATATAGTGAGCGAAATATATGGTTTAGTTTGAAATTCAAACCACAGCGGCCGAAACGTTGTGATAAATATGGCGACAAAGATGAGGAAAATAGTCCAAATAATGTAAGGCTTCGATACTTAATGAAAATACGTTGCAGTAATAATATTAGTTGCTAGTTAATATTAAAAGCATTTTAATAAATGATTATAAGTTTTTTTTATTCGACCCAAGCAATGCCATTAAGATACAAAGGGCTAATAAGAGTGAAAGAGAATTAAAAAAAAATGAAGTAAACCCAATTCTAAACACGCAACAAGGGATAAACTCCTACTGCCGCTCAAAAACAAAGGAGAAGCGTGAACCAGACGACAGTTGAATATATCTACTGCTATTGAGGCGATTAAAATAATTAGTAAATAAAATTTAGAGTTCAGGTGGAGATGTCAGACGTATGGAGTTGATGTAGACTTTAGAAGAAACACAATCCTAAACAGGAAGCAAGGGATAATAACATACTCCTGTTCAAAAAGCCGTGGAGGAGCTTGAACCAAGCGAATCTATCTACTCCTATTAATTATAAAAAAATTTTTAATAGATATTTTTTAAAATTTCATTGGAAATAATGAAGAAATTAATTACTTGGTCAAGAATCAATGTAAGTATAAATAATAGAACATGACACTTATGAGAATAGCTTAGCTTAAAAGCCGCACACGGTAGGAAGTTTAAGCTACCTGCTGCGGAGGAACCTCTTTCTTCGAAAGCAGCAATGAATATTTTGAAGAAATATAAATTACTCAGTTCACTCCTTGGAACTTCAAAATCTTACTTTTCGGGCTAGAAGTTCAATTTCGACAAAAAAAAAAAAAAAAAAAAAAAAAAAAAAATTCACAATTTGGGTTGAAATTGCAATTCAGCCCGAAAATTGAGTTCTTCAAATCGGCGGAAATTCAAAACCTCACGTCACGGAGACTCACTTTAACTCTGATTCCTTGGCATTTTGAAGAAATAAAATTGATTTCCTCAATTCACAAATTTTTGGAGACATTTTAAATCGAATTTAAAACAAACAAATTTAAATTCACAAAGGTACTGTGTTACTTTAAACTCAATATGAATTAAAAGCTTTTAAAATCACTAATTCTGTTCACTTATTTTAAAATTTGAATTTTTAATTGTTCCATACTCATCCGAACACAAATCCCAATCTTTTATACTCAAGTACCAGATGTAGGGCAGATTTTCAATCCTGGATCATCCTGATTCTAAAAAGGTATATGTCTATAGAGAGCAAGTGTTAGAGTGGTTTCAGACACGGTAAAAATTTACCGTATCTGTATTTAGATGTAACTCTTTTGGTAACAGTTTTTTTTTTTTTTTATATATATATTATTATGGAAATACACTGAAAATTAGTAGGAAAGGATTGGTATGTATCATTGCGACAGAATATATAAAAAAATAACAAACAATGGTCGCATCCTACCGGTTCTCGCGAACGATTCTTAAAATTATAAAAGCTTTGCGAACCGATTATTGGATTATCCGAAAATAATCTTATATATTAATCGACGATATATAATAGCTAAAATATAATTATTACATTTCTGTAAGTTCTGTGTAAGCTGTAAAAAAAGGTTTTCTGGGATTCATATAATTTTTTCTGACAAAAGAAATCGTTTTGAATTTTAAAATGTGGCAAAACTTCGGGTCATGAATTTGATAGGTCTTCCATTGTATATTTGGCTAAGTTTGTGGCTAAGAAATCATAAAACTTCTGATGACATTAGAGTCAAAAAGCATCATACTTCTGAACAGAAATATGATGAGAATAGATTTTCACTCTGGAAATATCTAAATAAATAAAAGTTTTCTATTAAATTATCAAAATGATTTTATTCTTTTTGATATTATGAAGTGATTTGTTTCCATTCTCAAAATAAACAGATTAGGTTTCTAAAGAATACCTGGCTTTATAGAACCAGTTCCTGGATATGTTCGATGTCATTATTGGAAACAAGTATATTTCCTTAGAAACACAGGAAAGATTGCAGAACTGTTATGTAATATCCACGCCTCTATATGTCTATGAATGCTGTACAATCTCATGGCAGATGAAGAAGAGACTTAAGGAAACAGAAATTTGTTTCTACAGAAGGATGCTGAAAATAACATGGACCGAAACTGAAGGCAGCGATGAAGCTTTAGAGAAAAAACAGAAAGAAAAACACTTATATTTATATTCAGAAGACATTTGAAATTTCTTGGTTACATAATGAGGAAAGAGGGCTTGGAAAATCTGACATTAACAAGACTAGGGAAGGCAAGAGCGAGAAAGGAAAAGTGGGTGGCTTTCATGTTGCTTTATTTTGTTTATCGGCACCTCTAAGGATTATTTAATGCAAATAAAATATATTGTTGTTCATTTTAATATAAATAGGTATTGCTGGTAATTTATTTATATAAAATTTATTGTTAGTATTTTTATTATAAAAATGGTACTTTTATACTTTCATAGTGATTAGCTTTTGTTTAGGGGTTCACTGCTTGCTCATAGCTTGGACCTGGGAACAACAGCAATGGTTCCACGGTCATCAAAATCTCTAATCTCCCGATAAAAATTCTTGCTGCCAGATATAGTTTATCGTCATACCACGGATACCCCAGATTTAAATGAATAGTAGAACAAGAATTAGGAGAGACAGCTAAAAGACACAATTTACTCAGACCTGCAGAAGATAGGAAAATGTGGAGAGACATGATCGCCAAATTCATAAAGTTGTGTGACACGTAGAAGAAGAAGATGTGTGCAATGTTAAAATAGTTTTGAAGTATTTATTAGATTTTCTATATCATTTTGTTCTTTTTATTATCCCGTCTTTCTCATCTGTCCCTGTTATTTGGTATCCCTCCAGAAAGGACATTCTGGATTTGATCCCAAAAACTATGATGCCCCGCCCTACAACTTTCAGATCCAGCATAAAAGTTCTAATTATACGTGTTATACAGGAATAAAGTGTCACTGCCGGTACTTGAGATGGAACATATATCGCCAGTGAGAAAACACAGGCGATCCTATTATTGAATTCAATAGACCACATGACCATAGAAGAAACACATATATGGAAGATGGCGTGACGTTTAATTGATTACCATTTCTACTCTGTCCTCTATTACAATACGGATCACTATTTCTACTCTATCCTCTATTACTATACGGATCGCTATTTCTACTCTACCCTCTTGTGACACTATTTAGGTAGCTAGAAAGAAAGAAGAAGAAAAAACGAAAGAAAAAGGCGAGAATTAAATTTAGGTAATAAGAAGCCATTACGAAAAGGACACTAAGTGGTGTTATTAATTTTAACAGGGAAAAGTGATAAAGATTTTATTTTCATTAGCGAAGAAGGTAGGTGCTCGTATCTGTCGCGTTTGATTTATGACGGCGCACCGAGTATGGTAATGGTGAAAATTTCAGGTCGGTCAGGCGGCCTACGAAATAGAAACTGAGAGATAATATTAATAAGGTCATGCACTGGGTCGCGGGAAAAATGCCCGTTGGACCACCACCACATCATTTGAAAGAAAAGAACATCTGTTTTATGTCGAAGCTGGCTACGATAGGAAAATCATTTTATCAGAACGAATAATTAACGCCAGAATGTGGATCTCGCCGGATGACCACCCACTTGTTTGGCGAAGGTCCCGGGTGATGAATTCCAGGTGACATTGGGATAAGAATTGAGATTAAGGGACAACACTACGAGTCTAAGGACTTGTTGTCGAGAAGAAGAAAGAGAAAGAAAAGAAAAAGAAAAAAAAAGAAGATAATTTTTTTTTCTTTGAGCAAGATTTTTAAACCGAGGCTAGTCTAGCCAAACCCACGCCGCTGAGCGCCCATTGGCTGAATGGTGGCGTGAGCGTTAGGCGAAGGTAATCATGTGAAGTAGGAGGGGAGGACTGTTAACGCCCCCTGAAGGGATCGGTATGAGACGCCAGTATGAGAGAGAGGTGAAGCCTGTTGACGCCCCATGAAGGGATTGGGTGAGATACCCATATGAAAAACGAAGAATTTGGAAGGTCTTCCAAAAATGGAAAAAAATAAATTTTCCTGACCGAAAACAAAGAAGTGGATTGTGGATTTAGAATTATCAAGGAATTTCAAACCCCGACAAGCCCACCCCGGTTTTGGTCGGCGTCCATATAAGCAGAGTCGCAGCGAGTGAAGAGTAGTCGGAGTTGGCAGGGGAGTTGGCGGAAGCAGGTGAATTAAGGAGTTCGCAGCTGAGTTGAATTGAGTTGGGCCCGCCTCGCAGGAAGCTGACTGAGATTCCACGCAATTCCGAAGTCAACTTCTAACCAAGAACAATTTATTTTTGAAGAACGATTTAGACTCACACCACCAAAACAAGTTTTACGAATATCGCCTGAGGATACACCAAAACCAGTTTCTTAAAAGAACAACTTAAGATGTTAAGACTCGCCTAACAAACACAAAGTGTCACGAATCCATATAGCGGGTTGGGAAGAAGACGCAGTCCTGTATTCAGTAACCAGATATAAAATATTGTTATCCTTTTTTTAACACATTTGAACTTTTCGAGTTATTATTTTCTTTTCTTTTGCATATACTTGTGCGGTGTTACCCTTGATCGAACTCGGCTTGAATTACGGCCCGGCGACTGATTGATTTCGTCTGCCTAAGATCAATTCACAACGTGGGTAGGTTAGACTGGAAATCAAAACAGTTACTTCGGTAACCAGACGTTGGAGGCGAGCTAGAAACGACAAGGCTGATACCGAATCTAACCAGATTCACCTCCGAATCACCAAAAGGTTAGAACGTCATATCTGGTGCGGCGACCAATAAATACCAAGCCAGTTGGTCGTCACAGGACAGGACAACACGACAGACGCGGCCAGGCAGACGTCACATTTGGCGCAGCGACACCCGGGGGATGTCACACTCTATTACTATACGGATCACCATTTCAACTCTATTACTATACAGATCACTATTTCTACTCTATCCTATGTTGCTATACGGATCACTATTTCTACTCTATCCTCTATTACTATATAGATCACTATTTCTACTCTATCCTCTATTACTATTCGGATCGTTATTTCTACTCGTTGGTTGGTTATTTCGTTGGTTGGTAGGTCATTTTGTTAGAATGATTGAAGAATGGTCATTTTTATGATTGATAACCTTTGTTTGCGTATGCAATCGACAGTCCAAAATTTAATATTGATTCTTTGACATTACGATATTTTCGAGGGTTAATACTGACTGATATTTAACTCATTCAGTAAGGTATTCACGCATCTAAAAAGGGACAAACACTGTTCATATAATACACTTAATGTGAAGACTAATAGACATTATTTTTTAATCATATCACCGCAAGCAAAGCGGGAATGTCACTAGTACGCATGCGCTAAAAGAGAGTGAAATTGAGAGAAAAGACTTAGTATAGGGAGGAAAGGACAAAAATTGAACGGAATACAAAAAGACAGAAGATGGCGATTGACCTTGCATTTAAATCTTTGAAGATTTAAGTTATCAGAGAAGCAAGAAAACAGAAGAAATGTCAACAGGAGAGAAAATAAAATATTAGAGTAGAACTGGCAGTTGCATTTAACTATTTCAACAGTAAGAGGTTGGGACCGAGATGCCAATCTAGTAGCAAGGTTAAATCTATGTATTCGGACCAGCAAAGAAAAAAGATCGTCAGAGAAGTTGCCATGAAAATATTTGTAGAAAAGACAAAGAGAATCTATACCGCGTCGGTGAGCAAATGAATAAATCGATTATATTGTAGACCATTCTTTGGATTTTCTCAATAATCTCGAAATGACTAAC
>OZ010605.1:62814727-62834727 GCA_963932145.1 Acanthosepion lycidas | reverse complement strand
TTAAAGTAACAATAGTTACCGTATCAAAATATGGTAAATTGACTCGAGAAATTGAAAATAGTGTAAACACATCTTAGTAAACTGTCTCAAGGGTTTTGAGGAGCTTCAATTCCAATGAAACATTTTTCAAGGTAGGAAACGTTTTGAGGATCTTCAATTCCAATGAAACATTTGTCAAAGTAGGAAACAGGGGTAGAAAACAAAAGATCGATGAGAGATCTTGCTGAAAAATCATTAGAGAAATTAACCAAAACCGGTCAGTTATTAGTACAAAAATTGCTGCTACCTTGGAAAATAATCTTGAAGTTAGTGTCATCTCCTCCACTGCACGCCAATGTCTCTTGTGCGAAGTTATAAAGCCTATTCAAAAGTTTTTAAGCCACTGCTAAATAAAAAGCATAAAGCTAAACGTTTAGCATGGGCAAACACTCACAAGTCCTTCACTGAGTCTGATTGGAAAAATGTTCTTTTCTCCGACAGAAATTGAAATGTTTTCAAAAGACAAAAAAACAAAAATCAGACGGAGGAGCGAAGAAAACCCTTTGAAAATGAAAGTTTATACTGTGAAGCATCCTTTCAATTTTATAGTTTGGGGGTTGCTTCTCTTTCAGTGGGACTGGATTTTTGCAACCAGTAGACAAAACGCTGAACAGAACTCAATAATAAAAAAAATATTTGACACCTGCTTGCTGCCATCTGCCGAAAAACGCGAAATTGATCAATGAAATCTCATTTTTATGCAAGACAATGCTCCCTGTCACACATCAAAGCGGATGAAAAATTAGTTTTCCGACAAAAAAAATGTCAATGTTATGGTATGCCAACCGCATTTTCTTGACCAATCGAGAATTTATAAAGAAACTCATTCAAAACAAAGAAGCTTTGATTGGAAATTTGATTGTGGAGCGGAACAGTTTGCTAGGAGATGACATCTGTAATAGTCTCATTAAGACTATCCTGGACTGAGTCAAAAAAGTTTTGAAAAACAAAGGAGGAAACATAAATTACTAATTAAAATTTTCTTTTGTGTTTTTATTTTACTAAATTTCATTTTTTAAGAAAATATTAGATTAACTTTGTACATAATTAATACAGTATAAAAAGTGAATCACTTTTTTTTTGGCACAGTAAATATTTACATTAAAAACAAAAAATAACATGATTTAGGTTTGTTTCTTAAGAGTTTTCTTTTTGCAAAATTGAAAACAATGTATTATTTGCCTTACTTATACACACTTTTTTTAAAAACTCTATTTTTTTTATTTAAAATACTAAGAAAAACAAGATTCCCCCACAAAATGACTGAGTCACTTATTTTTGCACAGCTCTCTCTCTCTCTCTCTCTATATATATATATATATATATATATATAGAGAGAGAGAGAGAGAGAAAGAGAGAGAAAGAAAGAAATACTGAGATAGACAGTCTTTTATTATTTCGAACTGTTTTTCTTATCTTGATCGATACACTTGTTATTATAGGAAACAACTTTTCTCCCAAGTACCAACTAGCAATTATTTACATTGTTTAGCTTATATAAAATATCTGTTGATTATTTTGTTCCTCTGATGCTAATTATTTTTCGTTCCGGCTGAAGTTAACGTTTCTGATCCAGGGATCGAAATCAAGACCACTAGATGACAGTAAGTTGCGCACAACCAAACCTTGTCCCGTTTTGGGAGGTTTTATTCAACCTCAGACGGTTTTAACATTTGGTGGGAATGGCCGTTTCAACTCATTCAATAAGAACAAAAAAATTTTCTAGCATCTTTTATGTACCGCGGCCCTTCAGAATCGGCTCCCCACAACTTCCTATATTATATGCCAATTCTTTCCGCTGTCTATTCACACAAGCTTATCAGCTAAGTGACTCAATGCCTCCCCACTGTCATGCTAAATAGTAGGTTGGTGCAAAAATAATGACGTAATAATGTCGTTTTTTGACGTATTTTTAATGTCAAAAAACGACATTATTACGTCATTATTTTTGCAGCAGTCTAATAGTATCCGTGAGGATTCATTTTTCAAAGCCGCTTTGGCAAAATAGTTTTCCAAGGAATTTTCAGCATTTCTTCTCGATTCTTGGTCTTAGTGCTCTTTGTGTTGGCATTTTCTTTTAAACTTACTCGCGACGTCCATGCAATTTTCAGTATCATTCTATAGAACAATATGTCTGCTACCTCTAGTTGTCTCATCATCTTTGGGGAGGCTGTACAACATCCACTGCCACATGGATAGATATCACATAGCAATCCAGCAACTGCTTTCTTTGTTTCTAACATTTTTTTTCATTTCTCAGCTTAGTTTTTAGAATGTTTATTTCGCTAGCCAAATGCATGTCTGAATCACGATGTCCCACTTTGCTTCCACTTTTAAAACATTTCCCAGATATTTAAACTTCTGCAAGATATCAATGTTTCTATTGTTTTTTTTCTCTCACTGATGACAATACATTCTGTCTGTACCTCCCTGCCCCAGGACTCCGTCCCTGTGCTGGTGGTATCACGGCTACGACTAGCTTGAACCAGCTCTGACGAATTTAGACCAGCTATGACAAGCCAAGACTAGCTATGACTAGCTTAGACCAGATTGGACAAGCTATGACCAGCTAAGACCAGCTATGGCTAGGTTAGATCAGCTCTGACCAACTAAGACCATCGGCCCGAGTGGAAATACTCGGATCCCCACGTAAATACTGCCCTTGTGTCACAACCCGACTCAGTGGGATGTTAAGTAAATATCCATACATCCTGTCTTCTTATAGTTAATGTTAACCTCTTTTTTGTGGTTTGGTTTGGTTTGTTTTACGGCATATCAACCACAATGGATTATTTACTGCCGACAAGATTTTTATTACTGGTAATTTTATGTTTTTTTTACAAAATATATCGTTGGCAATATTTTTTCAAACATATTGCTGGTAATTTTTTTTTTTTCAAAAAATGTATAGCTGGTAATTTTTTTTCAAAAAGTATATTGCGGGTAATATTTTTTTTTTTCTAAAATCTATTGCTGGTAATTTTTTTTCCAAAATGTATTGTTGATAAATTGCTGGTAATATTTTTTTCTTCAAAAAGTATTGCTGGTAATGTTTTTAATCCTCAAAAATTATTGCTGGTAATGTTTTAATCCTCAAAAATTATTGCCGGTAATGTTTTAATCCTCAAAAAGTATTGCTGGTAATATTTTCCCACCATAAATATATTGCTGATAATAAATTTTTCCTCAAAAATGTATTTCTGGTAATAAATTTTCCTTCCAAAAATGTAATGCTGATAGTAATTTTTCCTTCAAAAATGTATTGCTGGTAATAATTTTTCCTTCAAAAAACTTGTTGGGGCCATAAATAAAGACACAAAGAGAGGAATTGAGTTAAACAAATATATTAACAGAAACACGGATACAAAACATACAAACGTGCAAGAATATTCGGTCCGAATGTCAGAGCTGACTGCTGGAAACAACAATCTGTAAAAAGCACTACCTGCGCTTATTTATAGCTGGGAGAGTTCATGCGTGCATGGGTAAATTTTCAGAATATTTTTACACTTTCATAGTGTATTGACCCCAGTTTGGGGGTTAACTATTTATCCATAGTTGTGACCGCTAACAGGTGCTACCACCCCGGGTCAGGGGGGACCTGGGAACACTAGCAATTAAGAAATTATTCTACGCTCCTCAAAACCTCCTGATCAGAATCCTTGCTTTTAAACGTAGTTTATCGTCTTGCCTTACTTTTTTTTTCCTCACATGAACAAAATAATACAATAATCTGAAATATTAATCAAACAATGCCCACTGTATATTGACCGGCGGGTACTTAACTGAAATGCTGTATTTTTAAAAACATCTAGTTCAGAAAAATAATTTGAAATAATAATTATTTATATTACTTACATTAGTCAGAACATTATCATCATTGCCCTATTCATAACGTTACAGCCGTCATACTCTCCGGCTTTCTTCAGGTGACTGGAATTTCTAATCGAACCCTTTATTTCGTCCACTGGTGTAGATTCTTCTAGTTCCACGTGCCATGGCGTTTCAGTTATTTCCCTTTAGCTCAGCTCTCCAAGTTTTGGTTCACCACTGCTGGAGCCAGGTATTGAACTCAAAACCTTTTGGGTCTAGTCACTGGATCTATCCGACGCCTTTATCGAAATTACAATCACCTGGAGCGTACAATGGCCGAAACGTTGTGAATATGGCAATGAAGATGAGGATGACAGTCTGAATAGTGTAAATAATAATAATAGTAAAAAAATAGAACATTATAATTAAACAGTAGAATAGAAGTACCCCTCCGAATTCAAAACCGTATGAAGCCAAGCAGAGTAAGTTTTCTCTCCTTTCTATATGTGTGCCGAAACTTTGTGAATATGGCAAAGAAGATGAGGATAATAGTTCGAATAATGTAAATAATCATAATACCTCATCTCAGAGATATAAATAGATACTGAAGTAGTGACTGTATATATTCGTTAATGTGTATATAGAATGTCTTTTATTTTGGAAAAAATTGCACCTGTCATTTAAATATATCTACCGGAAGGAAACACATTTTGATACATTCAATGTAATCCATTATTACAGAAGACCTGAATATGCATGTCCTTTGTATAGAGGACAGAAAATGATTATTTTATTTGTATTAGGTTGGCGCAAAAATAATGATGTAATAATGTCGTTTTTTGACATATTTTTTAATGTCAAAAAACGACATTATTACGTCATTATTTTTGCCCAAACCTAATATGTTTTCATAAGGAATTCGTAGGCAAGATATGTTTTGAAATCTGTTCAATATAAGACTTCAAATCGCTTATATTCTTCCTTAAAATAGTGAATGACATAACTGGACTACATAAATCCACAGCCTGTTAAGTTCTTCTCGGTCCACTTAGTGTAATTAGACTCAAGCAACGTGGAATGCCACTAGCACGTGGGATGCCACTAGCACGCATGGGTTACAGAAAGAGGGAGCGAGAAAAGGATGAAGAGAACGAGGACAGGGAATCTGGAGATGTCGAATGACATTACATTTGAATAGTTGGAGATTATAGCTATCAGGGAAACAAGTAATAGGAAGGGAATTGCACAGATGGGAAGTGCGAGACATGAAGCTATTGGAGTAGAAGAGACGACTACATTTAACCGTTTTGACAGTGAAAGTGTGGGATCGAGATGCCAGCCGAGTAGCACGTTTAAATTCATGCAGTCTGGGAACTAGCGAAAGTAGCTCGTCGGAGCAGTTACCGTGAAAGTATTTGTAGAAAAAACAGAGGGAGGCGATGACACGTTTATGAGAGAGCGACTGTAGACAAGATGCCAGATCAGAGTTAAATGCATTGCATATACGTCTCTGAATTTTGTCGAGGCCCTTAAAACGAACTTGACACATTACCCTTGACTAGCAGTCTAATAGAAGGGAAATTTTGAATGTCAAGCCATGAAGAGGGCAAATATCGTCCCCACCCCCCAAAAAAAAACAAATTTACAGATTATAAATAAAAGGAGGGCCCTGATCGCATACGACCTGCAGTCCAGTCAGTTAACCCTAGAACACTAACCATCAATTAAAGTTACACCACTACTAACCATGGGTATAACATACCCGATTTTAAAATATCAAAAAAAAAAATTAAATATAAAGCTTTATTTGAAATATTTTACGTGCAGGCACTTCAAACTTTGCAATTGAGTTAACATTAATAGGAACTGAAAAACATATTATTTAGGTAAGAAAATCAGAAACTGAAAATTGTAATTAAATTTACGCTTGATTCTATATACCCATGGTTAGTGTTCTGTGGTTAAAATGGTTAAAATTCTAATGTTTAGCGATCTGAATAAATACAAATGTTTTCTTTCATGTTTATAACCAATTTGTGAATGAAATGTTCATTTAAATTTTTTGTTTCAAAGATTTCAAGTAGTGAATATATCTTACTTTCCAAAGCGATAGCGAGCGGCACAAGTCTGCTAGTTCATAATATTATCCAAAATTTTAGCCGGCCTTTTCCTTTCATTTCAATAAATCTTAAAGAAGATTATTAATCCTCAGCACCTATAGACTGGTGCTACAAACCATAAACAAAGAGCCTACCAAATATAAAAAATATTACTTAATATTGTAAACAACATCAACAAATGTGTACCAGAATATTACTAGTAAAGAAAATAATGTAAAATATGTTTTCTAAAGAATATTTCCTCAATACTGGAAAGAGCTATAACAGTTAATGGGTTTGATATGTGTAAGTTAGTGACAAAATGATTTTTGTGTTACATATTTCAGCCGTCAGTAAAACTGTTTTGTCAATAAATGTCGATTTTGTCCAGTGTTGAAGCGGCCATTTTGATCATTCCAATTCCTATTTAATTATTAACCTCAGGAAGAATAGAGCGTTTAATGCTTTTCCAAAAGGCAATAGTGCGAAATTGATTCCTTCTGTTGAAACATACCTTCTCTGCCTTGAGTCTCTTCTTAACCCTAGAACACTAACCATCAATTAAAGTTACACCACTTCTAACCATGGGTATATCATACCCGATTTTGAAAATATCAAAAAAAAAATATATATATATATTAAATATAAATCTTTATTTGAAATATTTTACATGCGGGCACTTCAAACTTTGTACTTTGAGTTAACATTGATAGGAACTGAAAAACATTAGGTAAGGAAATCAGGTACTGAAAATTGTAATTAAAAATAGGAAAATTTGCGCTGGGTAATATATGGTTAGTTTTCTAGGATTAAGTGCTATACGTGATACACGCTGGAATATCATGTCTCTTTCGATTCATAACTGTCGAGCTAGAAGATTTTCCTGCAGTAGGTTGACAAGCAAGGCTATAGGACACAGTTTTACTTGATATTTAACCCACAGCTGGGAGGAGAAAAGATGGATTCCTACCTTTGCCAAGAGATTTTGAGTATAACTGAATAAAACGAACCCGACTGGAATTTGAACTCGGCTCTCTTATTCGAAACCGATATCCATTACGCCACAACGCACATGATCATCAACATCGTTAATCCAGTTAGCGCATTTTGCACTCCCCACACCTGTTATAATTGTGGTTCATGAAGAGATTCAAGGTAAAATAGTGCAATGGCTTGCCGGTTCCTTATACACCGAAGACGTTGAGGTTACCATCCTCTCAAAATTTATTCCGCCCTCTGGTAAAGCCGTTGACCTCAGTGGTGCAGCTCCTACGGCCAGGCTGGCGACTTGTCACAGATGGCTTTGGGGAGAAGCGATCCACTTCATCGGTTGGATAGGAAAAACCCTTCCGACTAACTGACTACAAAGTTTAACCGGCAAGTCTATGCCGTTGACCGAGGGTCTGGACTTCGCAGTAACATTGCGATTTCTCGGAGCCATATGTGAGAGGTGGATGTAGACTGCAGACCAGTAAGTTTCCGCATTTCAGTTCACCTGAGTAAAGCAGGGTTGACCATTTCGCTGCAAAGCTAATACCATTGTAGATACACCTCTAACACCCAGAGGTTAAATGGTATTTAAAAAAAATCACCGATGAAAGAATTTGTCTCAGACATATTTCGTAAAGAAAATTAAAAAAAAATATTGGCTTTCACACTTGTATACTCTTTGAAAACTGAGGCTTTTTCTCGAACATATTTGACATCTTTAACCCCTTCCCCGTCAACTATTATGGGAAAAAACGTTTCATTTTCAGACATTTTTTTTTATTTGTTTTTACTAGAGTAACTAAGAAACTGAAGTACCTTGAAGTACCCGAGCGGTGTCTAACAGCTATACCAGTTCATAACTGGGCTTGTTTCAAGCTCAGAAGGGCTTAAAGCAATCCAGACAGACGCCTAAACACGTCTTTAGATGGTTTTTGACCGTTACGTTTTGGGCCTGTTTATTCATCCGTGTCTGAAAAAGATACTTTCGATAAAAACGTGTATACACGTCTACGCCATGGATGGAGTTAAAAGATAATTATCTAAAGAAGTAAATGCAGGGTTATTCCGGTTAATTTTTCATGAAAAAAAAATTCCTGAGCACGAACTGTACGCTTTAAATCTAAATATACTTTAAAATTTAAAATTTTAAAAGAATGTTTAAAAAAAAAAAAAACTTGTTTCAAAACTAAATTTCCTTTTAAATTTTTGGAAGGCAAAAGAAATTTAGCTTGGGCAAAAAGCTAAATTTCCTTTTACATTTGGGAAGGGAAAAGAAAATGTGACTGGGACAAAAACTAAATTTCCTTTTAAATTTTGGGAAGGCAAATGAAATTAACTTGGGCAAAAATTAAATTTTCATTTAAATTTTGGGAAAGCAAAAAAAAAATATAGCTTAATCAAAAACTAAATTTTCTTTTAAATTTTGGGAAGGCAAAAGAAAATCTTAGGCAAAAACTAAATTTTCTTTTAAATTTGGAAAGGGAAAAGAAAATCTTAGGCAAAAACTAAATTTTCTTTTAAATTTTTGGAAGGCAAAAGAAAATATAGCTTGGGCAAAAACTAAATTTTTCTTTTAAATTTTGGGAAGGCAAAAGAAAATATAGCTTGGTCAAAAAGTTTAATAAAGAATTTCAGAGACTTAGTCGAATTTCAAAGCATTAGGCGAAGCTATAATCTTTTAAATAAGTTATTTTAAAAAAAAACTATTTCTGCCTTTTTCTTATATGATTATTCTAGTTTAGATTTATTGGAAAAAAAGCAGTTGGTTTTAAGCTGACGTCAAATCATAATTTCGTAATGTGTAATGGAGAAAATTTACTTCCTACTATCATCTTCTCACCTTTATAAACAAATTTGTTTTGTTAGTATTTCCAGCGTTATTCTGAATTTGCGTAGTATAATATATATTTATTACGAGAGGGAAGAGAGTTGGCATTCTGAACCCGAAAACTATCCAAAATTTCGTAGCCATTCTGAAAATGAGCAGAACATGTTTTATGTTCCACTTCCATAAAATATTTATAAATATCAAGAAATGTTCAAAAGTTTCTGTATGTTATGGTTAAGAGAGCTATTATAATATTACACTGTCCATACCGACATATAAAAATAAAAAGGGATATAAGACAATGATGCGTCTTCTCACCAGACCTTTTCAAGCTATACAGCGAGGCAATTCTCATAGAATTACCAGGATTCATTAATGTTGGCTACAGTCTTAACAACATATGTAAATGGTCCAGTAATGGAAAGAAAACTGGGAGAACTCCTCTTCTTTCTTCTTCTAACGGCATTCACCCGGGGTGGGTTGAGCCGGCTCCAATATTGGAGTTTCATGGGAATTTGGAATTCACAAGCGGTCCCCAGCCCGCATGTTTAGCAGATGAGATTTGATTATAGTGGTGAAGGTTTCGTGCAGGACCATCCACACTTTGTGAAGTGCCGATTACAGAGACATTGTGCACTACGTGCCACAAGGTTCCCAAACGACCCTCTGCAGGTTTTGGATTCAGAGTTATCCTTCTCCTAGATCAGTTTCCATCCTCAGGTTATAGAACCCAGTCTGTCCTGCTATTTACTCATAGCTGGAGGGAGAAGAATAGGATTCATACCTTTCCCAAGGATATTAGCACGTAAGTGAATGTAATGGATTCGACTGGAATTCGAACTCAGCTCTCCGATTCCTCAATCCAAGCCGCTACCCATTACTCCACCGTGCCTCCTAGAAGAACTCCTACAGAAATAAAGCGAGTAGAAAGGAATGAACATCAACTGAAGACTGAATGCATGGTGATTAGCAAAAGGGACAGCCCAACATGCAAATTGCAAATTGGGGATGTTAAAATGAAACAGGTACAATAATTTAGATATCTGAGAAGCGTATTAATAGAGAATGGAAAGCGCGATACCGAAATGCAGAGGCGCAATGGGATAGCTCAAGATGCCTTCCAAAAGCTATGAAAAGTATTAAGAAACAGAAAAATATCGTTAAAAAAAAGAAAAAAAAAAACGAGCACTGAACTTTTCTGTAATATCAGTAATCCCATATGGCAGTGAACGCTGGAGAATTTCGTCACAGATGAAGAAGAGAATTAATGCCAGAGAAATGGGCTGAAAATAAAACGAACCGAACAAATGAGCAAAGACGAAATTCTAGAGACAATGGCAATAAAAAAATACACTTCTACTTAACAGCAGGAAGAGATAGATGAAATTTCCGGAGCATATAACGAGGAAAGAATGTTTAGAAAATTTGATACTCACAAAACAAATTGAAAAAAATAAGAAACATATGAAAGCAACAGATGATCTACCTGGCTAACTTGAGTGAAGGGATGGCGGAGCGGAGTCTGGGAGAGGTGGCAAAATGTCAAAAGTTATTAAGAGCTACAAAGGACAGGAAATCATGGCAATAGCCTGGCAGAGGAAGAGGGATTAGACAGCTAAAAAGTGGGAAGAGAGAGTTAGAAAAAGGAATGGGGAAGTTTAAGAGATAAAAAAAAAGTAGTGGTGGTAGTAGTAGTAGAAGAAGAAGAAGAAGAAGAAGAAGAAGAAGAAGAAGAAGAAGAAGAAGAAGAAGAAGAAGAAGAAGTGAGTGGGGCAGCCAAAGTCTCGGAATAAAAAGAAAGCGATAAAACAATACAGGAAAAAGAGAGGAAGAAAGATGGAGAGAATAGAGAGATATAATATATGAAAGATAGAAAAGGGTTATTGAGAGAAAATAAAAGGGAAAAAAAGATGAGAAAGAGAAAGAAGGAGTAAAAAGGATGGGAACGTTGTAAAAGAGAAGAAGAAGAAGAAGAAGAATATGTGTGGTATTTCTGAAACTTCCAGAAGACACTGATGAAGTTCAATTAAAATCTATCATTGATGAGGAAGATTTGTTCACCACAATCTTTCTTTCCGTCTTCATGAATTTCAATCGACATCATTCATGATATTAATTCTGTATTTTTATTTGATCGTTGCATATGTGTTTGAATTATATCAGTTCAAGCAGGAAGTATATTGTCTATTTTTTGTTAATAGTATACAATAATTTCATCAGCCAAAATTCTCGCCGTCTTTATCTTTTACTTACCTGTTCGACAGCCATATGCACTCGTCATACTCTGGTATCTATCGTTAACATTAACTTTTCTGTAACGGGGAACAGAAATGTCACGATTCTGTGTTCGCGTTTTTACAAACGGATCCGAACCATGTTCAGTTCCTTTCTGAAATCCCCTTTCCGTTTTACTTATACTAATGGCTTTGTTTCTTTGCTAAATCTGATCTCCTTCATTCTTTCGGCTGCATTCTTCTATTTCTCCCTTGCTTTTTTTTTCTTTCTCTCCTTCTTGCTTATCCACGACCTAGTTCTTTTATTCTTCTTTTCCTTTTCCCTCTTAGTTTTCTTTCGTTTATTCCTCGTCACCCTTTTTTATTTCATTTTTCTTCTTTTTCTTTTCGCGCTTGGTCATCTTTTTTTTCCTCTTTTTCAAACTTGATCTAGGTTTTTTTTCTTTTCTTTTTCTCCTTCGTTTTTTTTTTTTTTTCGTTTATTCTTTCTCATCTTTCATCTGTTTTCGGCTTACTTTTCTTCTTCTCTTCCTTCTCTCGCTAGTTTCCTTCTTTTGTTTTTTTTTCTTTTCTGTCACATCCTTAATCTAGTTTTTCTACTTCTCTTCAATTCCTCAGTTAGGTTTTTTTTTTCTTTTAATCATTATTATAATTCATCTTATTCCTTTTTTTTACTTTTTTTTTCTTCTCTTTATTCTCGCTTGGCCTTTCGTTTATTCCTTCTCATCCTTCATTTCATTCGTTCTTACTTTTCCTCTTCTCTTCCTTCTCTCGCGAGATTTTCTTTCTTTTCTCCTTTCTCATCCGTGATCTCATTATTTTCTTCTTCTCTTCCTTCTCTCGCGAGATCTTCTTTCTTTTCTTCTTTCTCATCCGTGATCTCATTATTTTCTTCTTCTCTTCCTTCTCTCGCGAGATTTTCTTTCTTTTTTTCTTTCTCATCCGTGATCTCATTATTTTCTTCTTCTCTTCCTTCTCTCGCGAGATTTTCTTTCTTTTCTTCTTTCTCATCCGTGCTCATTATTTTCTTCTTCTCTTCTTTCTCTCGCGAGATTTTCTTTCTTTTCTTCTTTCTCATCCGTGATCTCATTATTTTCTTCTTCTCTTCCTTCTCTCGGGAGATCTTCTTTCTTTTCTTCTTTCTCATCCGTGATCTCATTATTTTCTTCTTCTCTTCCTTCTCTCGCGAGATTTTCTTTCTTTTCTTCTTTCTCATCCGTGATCTCATTATTTTCTTCTTCTCTTCTTTCTCTCGCGAGATCTTCTTTCTTTTCTTCTTTCTCATCCGTGATCTCATTATTTTCTTCTTCTCTTCCTTCTCTCGCGAGATTTTCTTTCTTTTCTTCTTTCTCATCCGTGATCTCATTATTTTCTTCTTCTCTTCCTTCTCTCGCGAGATCTTCTTTTTTTACTTCTTTCTCATCCGTGATCTCATTATTTTCTTCTTCTTTTCCTTCTCTCGCGAGATTTTCTTTCTTTTCTTCTTTCTCATCAGTGATCTCATTATTTTCTTCTTCTTTTCCTTCTCACGCTTAATATTCTTTCGTTGTTTATTCCATTCAGCCTTCATCTTATTCTTTCCTTTCTTCTCTTTTTCATGTCTCACTTGGACGTCTTTCTCATTTTCTTTCTTGCCTTTCTTTAATTTCTTCCTCCACTTCCTTCATCCTATTTCTATTTACTTTTTCCTTCTTTTCCTTTACGGTTTGTCTTCTTTCATTTATTTTTCTCATTTTTCATCTCATTCTCTCAAATTATTACTTCTTTTCTCACTTTATTTTCTTTCTTTTCTTCTTTCACATCCTTGATCTCGTTTTTTTATCTGATTTTCCTCCTTTCCTCACTTAGTTATTTTTTTTTTCGTTTAAACCATCTTATCATTCAACTTATTCCTTTTTCAGTTTTTTCTTCTTGCTTGATCTTCTTTCATTTATTCATTCTCATTCTTAATTTCATTGTGTCCTGTTTTCGAATTTTTTAAATTATTCTTTCTTTTCTTTTTCACATCCTTCATATAGCTTTTTCTTTTTTTTTTTTTCTTAGTCTCACACCTTGCTTCTTTTCTTCTGCTTTCTCTTGGTCTATCTCATCGTTAATCACATTTCTTCTTTGTTTTTTTCATTCTCATCTTTGATACCTTTTCTTCCATCCTTTCTGGTTTCCATCCTTCAAATGACTTTGACCTCTTCGTTTTTTTTTCTTCCTTCTTTTCTTTCTTCTTTTTTTGGTCTTCTTTCGTTTTTCCTTCTCGTTCCTGACATCTTTCCTTTCTTCTTTTCTGGTTTCCTTCCTTCAACTCCCTTTGACCCCTTCCTTTCTTTTTCCTTCCTTCTTTTCTTCCTTCTCTTTTGGTCTTATTTCGATTTTCCTTCTCGTTCTTGACATCTTTCCTTCCTTATTTTCTAGTTTCTTTCCTTCAACTCACTTTGACCTCTTCCTTTTTTCCCTTCTTTTCTTCCTTCTCTTTTGGTCTTCTTTCGTCTTTACCTTCTCGTTTTTGACATCTGTTCTTCCTTCTTTTCTGGTTTCCTACCTTCTACTCCCTTTGACATCTTTCTTTTTTTGTGCTTCCTTTTTTTCTTCCTCCTCTTTTGGTCTTCTTTCGTTTTTTCCTTCTCGTTCTTGACATCTTTCCTTCCTTCTTTTCTGGTTTCCTTCATTCAACTTACTTTGATCCCTTCCTTTTTTTTCTTCCTTCTTTTCTTCCTTCTCTTTTGGTCTTCTTTCGTTTTTTCCTTCTCGTTCTTGACATCTTTCCTTCCTTCTTTTCTGGTTTCCTTCATTCAACTTACTTTGATCCCTTCCTTTTTTTTCTTCCTTCTTTTCTTCCTTCTCTTTTGGTCTTCTTTCGTTTTTTCTTTCTCGTTCTTGACATATTTTCTTCCTTCTTTTCTGGTTTTCTTTTCTTTCGACTCCCTTTGACATCTTCCTTTCTTTTTCCTTCGTTCTCTTTTGGTCTTCTTTCGTTTTTTCTTTGTCGTTCTTGACATCTTTCCTTCCTTCTTTTCTGGTTTCCTTCCTTCAACTCACTTTGACCTCTTCCTTTCTTTTTTCTTCCTTCTTTTCTTCCTTCTCTTTTGGTCTTCTTTCGTTTTTCCTTCTCGTGCTTGACGCCTTTCCTTCCTTCTTTTCTGGTTTCCTTCCTTCAACTCACTTTGGCCTCTAGCCTTTTTTTTCTTCATTCTTTTCTTCCTTTTCTTTTGATCATCTTTCCGTTTTTTCTTTCTCGTTCTTGACATCTTTCCTTCCTTCTTTTCTGGTTTCCTTCATTCAACTCACTTTGACCTCTTCCTTTCTTTTTTCTTCCTTCTTTTCTTCCTTCTCTTTCGGTCTTCTTTCATTTTTTCCTTCTCATCCTTGACATCTTTCCTTCCTTCTTTTCTGGTTTCCTTCCTTCAATTCACTTTGACCCCTTCCTTTTTTTCCCTTCCTCTTTTTCTTCCCTCTCTTTTGGTCTTCTTTCGTTTTTTCCTTCTCGTTCTTGACATCTTTCCTTCCTTCTTTTCTAGTTTCCTTCATTCAACTCACTTTGACCTCTTCCTTTCTTTTTCCTTTCTTCTTTTCTTCCTTCTTTTTTGGTCTTCTTTGGTCTTTCCTTCTCGATATATTTCCTTCCTTCTTTACTTATTTGCTTCTTCTTTTTTTCTTTCTTATCCTTTTCCTCCTCATCCTCCATTTCGTGACTTCCGTTTCTTTTCTACATTTTCTCCTTTTCACTCCTCCTCCTTCGTAACCATTTTCTTTGGTTTTCTCGCTCATTTATTGTTTCTTTTTCTCCCTTCATATTTCCTTTTCTGTCTTTTTTTCTTTTCTTTTCTTTCTCTTCCAAATCTATTTTCATTATATTCACCTCTATTGTATTTTTCTTCATTCTTCCCACTCTTTAATTCTCATATTTCTTTTTCCTTGTTTCTTATTTTGTTTTTTTTTTTGCTTGACTCATATTCTTTATTCCGCTATTCCAAGACACTCATTAAAGCTCTTAATCACATAGTTCTAATTATCCTTCCGCCATTTTCAATAGAGTGGCACCCCCAACCAAATCACATTTTCTCTGTCATAAATCTTTTCTGTCTATTGGTCGTTCCGTAACCTGGGAACTTTCCCTTCTGTCGTGTCCATCAAAACATGCAAAAATTAAGACCGTTTTCAAACAAACGGACCTATGGGAAAAGAACGTCTTGTTTGAAATAACTTTCTTTTTTTTATTATGAAATGATAATATTTGCCGATGCTGCCTAGCAACCTTGCATGAATTTTCCCGCCCACAAATTTGACGGAAATATTAAGTGCTCCGATCGACATATTAATGCAAATAATAGCGAAAAAATATAATAAGTGTTATTAATAATAAACTAATTGGCATTTTTTCCGGAATTTACACTGGTTTTTTACTTAAGATTTCTCTGAGACTGTAACAATTTTTTCTATCTACAATTACATCTCATATCTATTCTTGTGCTACTCATAGAACTTAATATAACTTATAACGGGCAGACGTTGCCATGAATACTACACTGGCCAAACTGGACGATGGACGACATTTCATTACCAACAAGTTAGGGATCCGAACAATAGAAAAATCTCTCAGCCAACATATAGACGGCTTTTGACAAACCTCTGTGTTTTCCCATTCTACCAATGTGACTTCAAGACCACTGAACAAAAACGCATTAACAAAAAAGCATTTATCATCAGTAAATTTAAACGAAGACTCACTGCACAAGCCAAAGTTACACCCCTCAAAATAGTTTGTATTTTCCACAACATAAGCGACAGAAATAAAACAAGTTGCGTTACTTTTTTTTATCCATAACGTAAGCGGCTGCACGCGGTATTTCGATAAGTGTTTAAAAAGTACCAAACCAACTTTTGAAAATCTATACAGTGAAACCGGTAAACTAAATATATATATATATATATGTATATATATATATATATATATATATATATATATATATATATATATATATATATATATATATGTGTGTGTGTGTGTGTGTGTGTGTGTGTGTTGTTGTTGTTGTTGAAGACATATGTATCATAAATATTGCTTATAAATATATAAAACCTCAAGTGCATTTCAAAACTTATTAGTATTTTCCTTATCTATCCATTTCTCTCTCTATGTCTCTCTCTCTTTCTCTGTCTCTCTCTGTCTCTCTCTCTCTCCCTATATATATATATATATATATATATATATAGAGAGAGAGAGAGAGAGAGACAGAGAGGAAAGCGTTTAGCATGAGGCTTCTCAGGCCCTCCAGGAATCGCGTCAGTTGTTTTCACCGGGAAATCTTGTGCTATGGAAGACATAACTTTTTTAGACGACCTTCATCCAAAGTCTTTGTTTGGTATAGTAGACTTAATCCTTTAACCAACCCCAAAGTAAAAAAAAAGTCACAGGGTGTTAAGTCAGAATTCCTGGCTGGCCACTCATACATAAAATAAAGAGTTACTTTTCAAATCACCATATATATATATATATAATAGAAATTATTAGGAAGTCTTGATAATTATATTTGATTAATTCATCGAGTCTGATAGAAACCTCAACAGAAAGCACTGGGCGGGCGTTTCGTCCTATATTTGGGACTCATCAGCAGTGCGCATCCACTATCGAGAATTGAAACCCGACAGTCAGGTTGTCGAGCAAATATCATACCAACTGTTCCAACGGGCCTCGGTGACGAAGAGATTGCAAATCAGACTCAATATAGCGCCGCTCGCTCACATATTCCGTGGTGAATTAATCAAATATATATATATATATACACTGACATTTGTTGTTAGCTATATAATACTGAATTTCTAAATTGTCACCACCACTGACAATGCATTTTTTGCCAACAACGTATAAAGTTGTGTATGGCCAGGTAGGAAGTATCTAAATTATTAGAGATTACATACTTTTTGCTGTCATCATTGCTGAAACAGTATAAACACTCAAGAGTTTCATATTCCCTATTGTCGACTCTTTATAGACTTCGTCCTGTGTAAGACGATAAACTGCATCCCTGTCCTGGGTATGAAGATGAACTATATCCGCGTCCTGGGTAAGACGATAAAGTACATCACTGTCCTGGGTATGAAGATAAACTACGTCCGAGTCCAGGGTAAGACGATAAACTAGGTCCAACAGCACGGCCTCTGATCAGGAGGTTTTTTAGGAGCGTGGATACACCTCTTAATTGCTGGGGCTCCCAGGTCCACCATGGTCTGGGTTGATACCACCTGTTAGGGTCCCAGCTATGTGCAAATAGTTAAGACT
Source organism: Acanthosepion lycidas (assembly GCA_963932145.1). NCBI lineage: Eukaryota > Metazoa > Mollusca > Cephalopoda > Sepiida > Sepiidae > Acanthosepion > Acanthosepion lycidas. Next base: position 62,817,453 of record OZ010605.1, on the reverse strand, counting down.
CAAACTACTGTAAAATAGGTTTTAATACCAGAAATACTTTGTAATAAAAAAATATTGCCATCAATAGTTTTTGAAGGAAAAATTATAATCATAAATTATTTAAAGAAAAAAGTACCAGGAAAAAAAACATCTATACACTCCTTGAAAAAAAAAATTACCAGCTATAGATTTCCTCAAGGAAAAAGTCTTCCCAGAAATAGATTTTTGAAGAAAAAAATATTACCAGCAATACAATTTTTTGTCGGCATTAAATAACCCATTGAGGTTGATATGTCGTAAAACAAACCAAACCAAACTAAAAAGTATTAGCAGCAATAAAAATCTTGTAGGCGTTAAATAACCCATTGAGGTTGATATACCGTAAATCAAACCAAATCAAACCAAAAATATTAGTAGCAATAAAAATCTTGTTGGCATTAAATGACCCATTGAGGTTGATATGCCATAAACCATACCAAACTTTATGGACTCTATAAACCGTTACGTTCCGTATCGTCTCTGAATTCTAGTGGTTTATCGGCACTTCCTCAGTAAGGACGCAACGCTGCATCAATAGAAAATTCCTTCAGGTTTATTTCTCATTCACGTTTTTCGTTGGTGTAGGCTCATGCTAGTCACTTTATCTTGGAGAACACAAGAGGGAAAGGGAGCTAGAGAGAATAGACGACAACCAGTCGGTTATTTATTTTCTTTTCGACGGGTGTCACGCATATCCCTGCCAAAACCATGAGGAAGCAAGAACATCTTCGAGACAAAGGCATCAGATCCGTAGAATTCACAACTTTTGTATCCGAATGCCTATTTTCCGCGCTTTCCTCAGCTTTATATTAAAACTTAAACCAAGACAATTCCCCATTGTGAGTGTTGCACGCCCAAGGTGTTAAACCACAACAAGGGTCGTCAAATTCTAAGCAATATGGTTGGTTCTAGGATTTTTTTTCACTTAAATTGACACTTTTATTTAGCATAGACATTTATATAGCAGAACGTCAGTCAAGCTATGTCGCATGGGAATTGATACAATTTTTTTGTCTTGGAGGAATTTCATGGTATCCCCTCTGCGTAAAACGCATTTTCATGCCAGGGGATGTTTATGCAGACCATAGTTGTCATTCATGGCGCCAAACTCGTTCAGAAACATTTAAACTGCAACATGTACACAACCGCTTTCTTAGACCAATGATTGAAATAGCTTCGAGTTGATGAACACTGTAGGTCTTTACGAGGAACATCTTGTTAGACATTTTCTGACGGTCGTCTTCTAGTATAGAATCCAGAGGTTAGCAGTGAATATTTTGGAGACAGTAGGAAAGCGTAGTTCAGGTTAGCAGTGGATATCGCAGCAAAGTAGCAGAGCGTAGTACTTCCTTCTATCATCTTCGCCTGACAAGTTGGCATTGGTCATTCGGCTAGGGTAAACAAAAATGGCCGCCTTTATACACGACGGATAGAATGTTCTGCGGCTTCTGATTGGTTAACCTTCTATTGGTAGACTATAAAGGGAGTTAAGTCATTTTAACGCGCTCACTAGTTACACTACATATACACAAAAAAACTGTAACACTTCTTTCTTTGAAAGTAGTGTTACAGAATCCCAAACAAAGAATATTACAAAATAACAGAAGCCATATCACACCAAATAAATGGATAACACATGTAACATAAGGAGGAAATAATGACATAATCAACGTGCTGATATTCCACACTATCTGTAACAAAAGTTTAGGAAGGAAAGTCCCATCAGTACTGGAAAGCATGATAATAGCAACTGGTCAGGAGAAATCTATTTTCCGGAAAAATGTTTTCATAGAAAGATTCTTATAAATTTCAAACGGTTGTAGCACTGGCTGCTTGGTCAATGAAAGTTTCCTCATGAGGAAACAGCTATATATTGTCTTTATCGGTGGCATGTCTCTCAATTGCTAATGTAAAGACGCTAAAAATAGTTTATTGGTCGCAGTAACTAGCCATTCCGTCAAAATCTATATCTGATTCTGTCCACCAACATAGGACTTATTATTAAAAGAGTGACTTTTTTTATCCTTTTAGCCATTATCAAGGATGATTTTATGAACGTATGGATTGTTTATATATATATATATATATATATATATATATATATATATATATATATATATATGTGTGTGTGTGTGTGTGTGTGTGTTTCATTAAATAATAAAGACAAGTGTTGTCTATTTATTTTAAGTAAATTCTTTTCATAATGACTGATAAGCTTAATAACACTTGTCTATATTATTTAATGTAACATGACATGTATGAATGAGAAAATGCTGCCTAAATACACCCAATATATATATATATATATATATATATATTAGGTTGGTGCAAAAATAATGACGTAATAATATCGTTTTTTGACGTATTTTTAACGTCAAAAAACGACATTATTACGTCATTATTTTTGCACCAATCTAATATATATATATATATATATATATATATTGAACGGAAAATGAAGCAGCCGGTCAAAGATGGTTATACTGCTAGTATATATATATATATATATATATATATATATATATATATATATATATATATATATATCAACGCTGCAAAGTTATAACTTTAAAATCAATCAGCTCAACCATCTGTGAGAATTAAGAACGAACACTAAATCTCGGCTTAATATATCAGCCCACATGATGGTGAACACTTCAGCATGTTCCTCGTGTGGACTTGTTTGTAAATCCCGTGCAAGTCTGTTG
>OZ010605.1:62747227-62812227 GCA_963932145.1 Acanthosepion lycidas | reverse complement strand
ATGTCTCTTTCTATATCCCTGACTTTTCCACTCCGCCTCTGTCTCACTATCTCGCTTTAATTTTAATACTGTTTTCTTTGTCCGTTTTTTTTTCTTACTTTTTATCATTCATTTTTATCGAATATACTCCTCCCTTCTTTACTGCTTTATTTTTTTTATTCTTTCTTTCCTTTTTTTATTAATTTCTTTTTTCTTTCTTTTTGATTTTTGTCCTTTCTTTTCCGCCTTCGTTCATTTCTTGCTTTTTATATTTCATTCTTTCTATTTCTGCTTACTTTTCCTTTTCCTTTTCCTTGGAATTCCGTTTTCTTTCCTTTGTTTATTTTTAACTCTGTTTCTTTCTTTCTTTCTCTCTCTCTTTCTTTCTCTCTCTTTATTTTTTATTTATTTATTTATTCCTGTTATTTTATCTTGCATCCATTTTAGTGTGTGCTTTTTTATATTCGATATTTTCATTGCTTTTTCTGCCTTTCTTTTTTTCTTTTTTTTTCTATCTTCTTTTCTTCGTGATCTTTTAAAATATTTTTTCCTTATCTTTTATTTCCGCGATTCTTTTTGGTTTATTTCCCTCTTTATTTCTTAGATTTTCTTCTTTAATTAATTCTTCTTTATCTTATTGCTCTAATTTTTCTCTTCTATTTTCTTTTCTTTTCCTTTCCTTTTTCTATCTTTCCTTTTTTTTATTCATCTTTGTGATCTTTTAAAATATTTTTTCCTTATCTTTTATTTCCGCGATTCTTTTTGGTTTATTTCCCTCTTTATTTCTTAGATTTTCTTCTTTAATTAATTCTTCTTTATCTTATTGCTCTAATTTTTCTCTTCTATTTTCTTTTCTTTTCCTTTCCTTTTTCTATCTTTCCTTTTTTTTATTCATCTTTGTGATCTTTTAAAATATTTTTCTTTTTCTCTTTTTTTGCTTTTTCCTTTCTTCTTTTTCTTTACTTACTTGTTCTTTCTTTCTCTATTTCTCTTTCCTTCATATTTTACTTGTTTTTTTTCTTCTTTTTGACTTGTTGCTTTTTCCTTCCTTTCTTTTTCATTCAGGTTTCTTTGCTTTCTTTTTTTATTTCTTTCTTCTCTGCTTTCTTTCACTTTGCTTTTTCCTTACTTTCTTTCTCTTTTCATTTGTTGTGTTTGTGTTCTTTTTGTCTTCTTGGTTTTCAACTTATTGTTTCATTCTGTTATTTCGTCTTTTTTTCATTTTTTTTACTATTTCTTTTTTCTTTTTCTTTTTTTTTTTACTTTATAGCGTTATTTTTCGTTCGAATATTCGTTATTGTATTTTCCTTTCTTTTTTTTTCACTTTACTCATTTACGTATTTTTTATTTGTTATCTTCTTTTTTTTGAAGTTTAAATTTCTAATATTTTATTTAATTAAAATTGAAATGAATCTTATTGCAGAAAATTCAAAATTACTGATGTATTTCTCAATATAATAATTCCAAATAGTTGCATCACATACTGTAATATAAGATTTTGTAACTATTATTGATGCTGTTCATTTTTATCATTTCACGCCAAACAAGGCGGGAATGCCACTAGTACGCAGGAGTTTACTGGGGAGTGAAAGTGAGAGAAAAGATTATAAGGAGGACAAAAGATTAACGGGATTCAAGAAGAATGGAATGAAGCCGTCTGTTAAATCAGATGGTGAGTTTTCTGTGGCACTTGATGTGTCGAATGGAACAAATTAAGGTTATTCTTAGCGCATATTCTTTTTGTTTCTTTTGTGTATGACTTTAAGGATATAGCACAGCAATAGCTTTTAACTTTTACATAACAGGTGGACTTTACATCCAGCTGATATTTAAAGCTAAAAGTTAACATCCAAATGGCATGGGATCTTTTTGCTGTTGATTCTGCCCTGGTAGGAGACAAACCAAAGGAGTTTACATGATTCTCGAATGCAAACCCATCGAACTTAACATCAGCATTACAAAAACTGTCCCTGAACAACATACAACCATGCTTCTAATATTACAATATAATAATAATAACAGTATACTAAAAATATTAGGTTGGTGCAAAAATAATGACGTAATAATGTCGTTTTTTGACGTATTTTTTGACGTCAAAAACGACATTATTACGTCATTATTTTGGCACCAACCTAATATAATAAATTATTATATATATATATATATATATATATATATATATATATATATATATATATATATATATATATATATATATCATGTTAAAAAGATAAAAAAAAAAAATGAAAACAACATAGAAAAGTTCATTTTCTCCATCAAGACATTCATTTCTGTAGGTCACTGCTACCAGCATGCAGAGATATTTCTTCTGATGATAGCCATTTTGGGCGAAACTAGTCGAGGAATCTAAATGAAATAATAATAATAAAAAAAACGAAAGAATATTAATCTACAACCCAGTGTGTCTGAAGATTTTAGTTTTTTAATATTTTTTTTATTGTTCAATATATATATATATATATATATATATATATATATATATATATATATATGATTATATTATTATTATTATTATTTTCTTTTTTAAAAATATGATTCCATAGCGACATAGAAACCTTTGTGTTTCAATACTGAAACTAAATATGTAAATTTAATTATAAAAAATTAAACTTAAAATCCAGAGTTTTGTTCTATTGTCAAGGGATGTTAGGAATAACTTTCTAACAAATTTACTTAATTTATAAGCGCAGAGCATGTTAATATTTTGAATTGTTATGGTTAAGGAAAATTCAATCTATTTTGATTTGGGGTAATTGGGATTTAATTTCCCTAGACAACTTATGTATCAAATATATGTTACTTACAAAGTTAGGTTAAGTTTACGTATGTGTGTGTGTGGGTGGGGTGCTGCTCACAAACATAGACAACCGTAAAAGAAAATAATTATAATATTTTGATCTACTTTTTGTATCGGGCACTGTTTTTTTTTTTTTTTTGTTTGATAAAAATAATTGCTAAGAACACCGGGATTATAAATCTTATTGTTTTTTCTTATTATTTTAATATATGCAATTTTATTATTATAGATGTTTATTCTATATAATTCTATATAATTAATTATTATATATAATTATTATATACTAATAATGATATAACTATAATATAATAATATATTATTATATTACAATATAATAACATAATTAAAATTATAATATTATTATTACTATTATATATTATATATAACTAGCAGCATGGCCCGGCGTTGCCCGTGCTTGATTCAAAAATCTTACGACTCATACAGCAATCGCTATCACTTGACTTTTTTTGCCCTTCCTTGCCATTAACGGAGTGCTCCTTCCCGTGCTGATGTTGCTACATGTCTTACTTCTTTCCTATCTCACACTACGAATTTTTTCTAAGCTCTATAATAAATATTAAATCTATTACGAAAAAAGAACTAAACAAAATGAACACAAAACGATCAGTTTAAAAAAGGACTCGTAACTGGAAAAATCGAATGAAAAAGAATGTTAACAACAAATACTTTTTCACACCAAACTCAGTTCTGCAGAATCAGAATCAACGTTGAGTTTAAGCAAGCGAATGAGCCAAATGGAGTAAATTGCCATGCAGATTTAAATTTTTCCCACTTGTGACGAATGCAGCTATCGATTTTTTTTGCATGCTAGTTAACATTCGTGTCAGTCGGCTGTTGGCTCTCACGCTGGCCAATAGAATCTTCCTGCCTATTCGTGGCAGCCAGCTATTGGCTCTTACTCTGGCCAGTACAAAATGGCCGCAAACTACATGAAAACTGCCGTAGAAGCATGAAAAAATCGATTATTTCCACTATTGATGAGAGTTGGGAAATACAACGTCGGTCTTGGCCTTCCCGATAACTTGGAACAAGTGCATGTAAATTTTGGTGCAAATCCTTCGAAAATTGCGGCCGTGCATTTGTTACACACACACACACACACACACACACATCCTGCTTTTTATAGATAGAGATTACTATATATAATTGTTATTATTTAATTGTTTATTATATATCCTTATTATATATATGTTATATATATATATAATTATATATAATAAATTATTAAAACAAATTATAAGATTATAATAAAAATATATTATTAATAACATAATAATAACATTATCTATAAGAGTCGTCTAACTATTCGGTTCTAATCAAATAACAGTTATTTTCTGAAGTTTGATCCAAAAGTTCCATTGTATAATGTTCGATTTAATTAACGGAAGAGTATTAGATTAAGCATTTCAAGAAGGAAGAACATTGTTGACAAAATAAACATTATTTACCTAATATACAATAGAATATCCCATTCTTATTAAGTTACGAACTTACTAATATATATATATATATATATATATATATATATATATATATATATATATATATATAATGGCATTTTATACTGGTCATATTACTGAAAGCATCTCGCTGTGAGAGTGGCCATTTATATACAACATCTGACACCCAGTATAAATCTCACCTTATTCACCAGCAGAAATGGTGTGTTATTTTTTTTTTTTTTTTTTTAATAAAAATAAAAAGACGCCAATTCAAATTACAGCAGCGCTCAAGTCGCCGAGCTAGGAATAAACGGTCCTGCTAATATTCAAAGAAAACAAAAAATATATCTTAAACGATCAACCATGAAAAGAAATTAAAAACAGCTTAAAATAATGCTGAAAAAGCGGCAGAACGCTCTTGGACAACGGACAATTTTTTGCATCTCTTACTCCCACCAAACAGAAAGATATAATGTTGGGAGGGCTAAATAAAAAAAATAATCAATATTTCCATGTCTGTCATATTCAATGAAATAGGTTTAAAAGAAATATCACTACCTAAATATATAGGGATTATCATTAATTTTACAAACATGGAAATCATGTAGTTTAAAAGCAGGAATTCACTTACTAACCAGCCGCTTCCTCTGAGACCAATTGGAATCTGTTCCACTTGCGATGTCGAACTCTCTGCCTTCGGGCAGAGAGGAACCCGGACGAGGCTTTCCGAAGGGCAAAGTTTCGTCCGATGGAGGTAGACAATCCCTGAACCCGTTTATGCATATCTCCCGTGATAGTAGTGTGGGAATTGTTAAATATTACTAGACGCTTCCTCTGTAGCTAAATCTTATAGGACGTCAGACTATATTACGGTTCCGTGTAGACTAGAGGTTCGATTCCTGTCGGAGGGCACATATTTTCTATGACTTTTCTCGTACATTCAGGACGGTAGATGTTGTTAATACTGTTTATTATAATCAGAATATTTACTTAAATATTTGTATCTATAAATATATTAAAATTATTGACGAAATTACTCCATTTCATCATATATATATATATATATATATATATATATATATTAAGACATTTTTTATGTTTATACGTTCTTTTTATAGATACAAATATTTAAGTAAATGCTCTTTTTATAATAAACAGTATTAACAACATTTAAGGGCCTGAATGTCCGAGAAATTTTCTTAGCAGATATGCGTCCTGCGACAGGAATCGAACCTGTATTCTATACGGAACCGTCATATAGCCTGACGTGCTTTTACCGATTGAGCCACAGAGGAGCGTTTCGGTAAGCAAGGTCGATTTTACTGTTTTAAACCACAATTATCCATGATTTTGTCTTATACATTCATATCTTTTCGATGCGTATCCAAATGTAAACAAAGTCCGACAATTGTTTTAAGACATTTTGTTATGTTTATACATGCTTTTTATATATACAAATATTTGTATCTATAAAAAGAACGTATAAACATAAAAAAAAAACATGTCTTAAAATCCTCATGTTTCTCTGGATTTTCAACTGCTTCTTCATTTACTTTTTGTGTCTGTTTTCCTTACAACCTCCTTCTCTACTCCGGCCATCGTCTTCTCAGCTTCCTTCGGTTGAACCGCATCACGGTTGTCTAAACTCTGTTCTTCATCTATGAGGTGACTGTCCATTCACTGCCATATACGAGGATAAGTATCCAGGTTAAAGTTTTTCTTTTTTCTTTGTTTCAAATGAAATTTTCCTGTTCCGTAATACTTTACTTAGCATTTGTAAGGCATTTTTCTATTCTGATTCCCCTTTCAAATCACAATGCGACATTTATCGTCATCTATTGAAACAATTCTCAGTGATATGCATTTAATTACTTCGTTGATTTTGCCGTTTCTAATTCGTAGCCCGCGACTTGAGTCGTTCTTTTACTCAAAACCATATATTCTGTCTTCTTAAACATGGACTAAAAATGATTACCCTAACACCTCGCTTCCAGTATACTATTTCAACGCTGCCTTGATTGGTTTTTGCGCAGTGGTTTACAAATTGAGATGATTTGAATCTTATTATTTTCTTTAGTGTTTTCCTTCTTTCACTCTGTCTCTCTGTCTCTCCCCACCTCTCTTAATATAACTTCGTCTCTCTTTGTGTCTCCGTGTGTCTCTTTCTATGCCACCATGTCTCTCTCTACCTGTTTCTGTCTCTGTTTCCCTATCTCTTTCTTTATTTCTCTTCCTCTGTCTCCGTGTCTTTGTATTTCTATGTTTCTCTGTCTGTCTGCCTCTACCTCCCCCTCTCTGTGTGTGTGTATATATATATATATATATATATATATATATATATATATATATATATATATATATATATATATATGTCTCTATTTCTGAGATGCAGTATTGTAACTTTTTACACTATTAACGTTGTTCGGTCTGTTGTTCTCATCATTATTGCCATATTCACGACGTTTCGGCTGTTTTACGCTCTGGCCTTCTTCAGCACCTGCCTATATTTCTGAGATATTTTAACAGTTTACACTATTAACGTTGTTCGGACTTTTGTCCTCATCTTTATTGCCATATTTACGACGTTTCGGTCGTTGAACACTCTATAGCCTTCATCAGGATATGTTTATATTTCTGAGAGGAGGTTTTATAACTATTAACAGTATAAATGTTTGTCTGACTCTGCTCCTCATTTTTATTGTCGTATTCACAACATTTCAGCCGTTGCACGCATAGGCCTTCTTTAGCTGATATACGGTGGAATTTCGAACCGAAACCTTTATTTCGTCTACTGGGGTAGATTGTTCTAGTTCCACGTGTCATGCCTTTTCTGGATATTCCAGTTTTCCGTTATTTCCCTTTAGTAACTCAACTCTACAATATTTGTTCACCTCTGCTGTGGTCAGATATTGAACTTACATCCCTTTGGGTCAAGTCACTGGATTACTTCAACCAACGTATTCATCCACTGGGTCACGTGTCCTTCGAGAGTCGTGAGGTCAATACCTGACCTCAGCAAAGGAGAACAAAACTTGTAGAGTTGAATTACTAAAAGGAAATAACTGAAGCTGAGATATTCAGAAGAGACATGGCACGTGGAACTAGAACAATCTACCCCATTGAACAAAATAAAAAGTTCGGGTCGAAATTCCAAAGTATATCACCTGAAAAAGGCTGGAGCGTACAACGGTCGAAACGTTGTAGATATGGCAATAAAAATGAGGAAAACGGTCCGAACAACGTAAATATTGTAAATAATCTCTCTCTCTCTCTCTTATCTATCTATCTATCTATCTAACTATCTATCTACCTATCTACCGTAATTTCTCGAAAATAAGACGCATTTTTATTTTAAATTACAGGTGATAGTAGAGGTGCGTGTTATAAATAGGTTTAAACCAAAATATTTTTTCGTTATTAATTTATAATAATAAATACGTACTTGTTGTTCTAAAATAAGAAAGATATTATCCCAGTTTTCATTTTAAATCCAACAGATTTCAACCCTTTGAATTCCAGAGTTTTAAAATAAGGCACATCAAAAGTCAAGGGTGTTTGGTCAGCATTTCCAATACAGCCTAAAGGATAGTTGTGCTTTTTTTCTTAGCTGAATAACTAAACGCTGAAAATTCGTAGCCATCAGGCAAACGCTGTGCTATGGATGCTCTTCTAATAGATATGCCAAACCTCTTCATAAAAAGAAAACAGTTTGCTGAAACTTTAAATATGTTTCCAGGATACATGGTTTTCTTAAGTTCTTTCGCCTTCATTTTTATTTCTACAGTCATTATAAAACATCCACTTGATCATCTTTCTTTCAAAAATTCAACGAAACTTTGTTCCATATCTGGATATTGAGATTTTCATAGCTTTGGCACTTAGTTTACACTTTTTTAATTCATTTTTATTCTTTCTCCATAAACATATGTTAGCCTCATTCAATTCATATTCTCAAGCTACAGCTCTGTTTCATATTCTTTCTGCTAATTCTATTACTTTTAGTTTAAAATCTACACTATAACTCGCACGTTTGGACGACATTTTGGCTTTAAAATAAAATGTTATATTTATCGGGAAAACCGCGATGGTAATTTTTGACATTATTTTAGCCGCTTAGTTTCAATTTTATTCTCAAAGTCAAGGTCGACAAAATGTCTTCGTAATTATTATTTATTTTGGGTATTTTTTGACAAAATTTATAGATGCTTATTATACCTAGGGTTAGATATATTTCTGTTATAGTGGAACACACCTATTGTATAGTTAATAGACTCTCCCACCTATAATAAGTAGGAGTAGTAAGAGTACGGAGTCAGTCGGTCAGTCAGTCGATGTCGGACGACAGTTAGTCGGATACTAAAAGTTCAGCGACCACAACTAGACTACTCTGCGTTATACCTATTATATCAAGTTCCTAACGTTTTGTACGTCGAACCTATTTTAGGACCGACTTAGTACAAATACAAGCCTCCAGTGTGAAATCACCCCACAACAATAATTTGGCGACGAGGATGAGATTCTAGAGATAAAAACTGTCTAGCACAACAATTTTTGGATCGTTTGTTAGGGCGCATATTATTTATGGTTGCGTATTATTTTCGAGAAATTACGGTATCCATCTCTATCTGTCTGTCTATCTCTCTCAGTGCCTTTCCGCCACTTTCTGCTTTTCCTCTCATTTTCTCTTATTTCCATCTTTCTCCATATGCCGCCCTTACAGTCTTTCGACGTTTATTTAGATGTTGATTTTAGAATTTTTGCCAGTCTTTCTTCTTTGATCAGCATGAATTAATCGTTTATTTTTTTATTTTTTTTTTTTGTTGTTGCAGAATTTGTTTTTCTTCTTCGTTGCTCTTTCCATCACACACACTGTCTCTCTCCCCGCTCCTCCTCTCTCTCTTTCTGTCATTTTTGCATTTCTTCCTCACAATAATTTGCATTCATAATTATATGCAACAAGTGTATCTGTCAATGTATTCCAGAATTTTCTTCATGTTAGTTTCCAAGTGGCTCGCTTTCATATTCATCGCCGCCTGCAAGCGTTTGGCTTCGTTTCTGTAAAGTTACACTTGTTCTGGCTTAATACTGTCGGACAGTTTGCAATGGGGCGGAGAGAACTGAATTTGAACGTTGGAAAGGCTTCATCTCTGTGCGAGTTTTAAAGTGAGTTGAAATCCAATGATTATATTTTTTTTAAAAAGTGCCTGCGAATGCAGAAGGAAAACCGGAAAATGAATTTGAATGGAAATTATGACTGACAGGAAGGAAGAAAGTAAGGAAGGAATGAACGGAGAATCGAACGAAAGAACAGTGAATTGAAAAAATGACGAAGTAGAAGAGGTGGTGAAAAATAATATCATGAAATGTGCTGAAAAGTCAGAAAAAGTGAGAAAGGGTTATGGTAAATGACGCAGAGGGGAAAGAAAGAAAGAAAGAAAGAAAGAAATAAAGAAAGAAAGAAAGAAAAGAAAATATTGTAGACGGAAAACACAAAGAGATCAATATAAAAGAAAGAACAAAATAAGTAATTAGAACTGAAATTTGAAGAGAGATGAGATGAAAAAACAAGATATCAACGTCAAAGAAAGAAAGAAAGAAAGAAAGAAAGAAAGAAAGAAAGAAAGAAACGGTCCAGGAAATATTGTAGAGATAAAACCCAAAGAGATAGCTTAGGACAAAGCTCGGTTCCCGTTGTACGAGCAAAGTATAACTAAACGGCAGAGGAGTTCGCTATTCTGCTAATAATATTAGCTCAAGTGCCAGGGGACCATCCCTTCAGGTACTACCACTCCTTCAGGACTGAGCTGAGACATTCAGAAAAAGAAGTGCCGGGAAGGCTTGAGCAGTTTTTCTATGGTACTGCCGTAAAACCAACATTAAACTTCGACCTTTGAATCACATTCAGTTGGGCGCGCTTATAAATATGGTTATAATGACAAAAATTACCTGCACTAACGTATAAAGCAGGGCTTTACAAACATTTTGTGTCGTTGTCCTCTTCCCCATAGAAAAAAAAATCCACCGCAAATCTGTACAGTAAAAACTTAAAAGTATACCAAATTTGTTTGGTAAAAAGAATTATTAAAAATAAGAAAGGGAGTTAATAAAAAATAATGCTGACTAAATCGTCTGCAGCTGCTTGTACTACGGAACAAACGAAAGCAGACGACCACTGAAACTATATATATGTATATATATATATATATATATATATATATATATATATATATATATATATATATATATTGTTTGTATTTTTCATTGATGTATGTTGCATTAAATAATATAGACAGGTTTTGTCTATTTATTTTAAGTAAGTTCCTTTCATATTGTCTGATAAGGCATTTAAAACATGCCTGGTACACAATTCCGGAAAATCCTCGTTGAAAACACAATTATACTTAAACATGAAAACAATAAACCAAAACCAAACATTCTTGAAGCTATATACATAAAACAGTTGAAACCTAACCTGAACAAAATAAACAACGAAATATCCACAAATATCCTTAAATGCCTATAATTGATAACAGGAGCCATTGGTTTATACTAACGGATTCCAATACTTAATAGTTCTCGTTTTCACTCTCACGTGGTCATGTGTGACGTCACGAGCTGCGATAAGATTTTCGCTTCTGCGTCTCGTATACACGAGTTTGTCGTTGCTTTGAAATTTTTCATGCAACAAAAACAGACTATCATTATTGTTTTGTCCGTGTATTGTTTAATATATTGAAATGTAATTGTCATCTTTGATAATACCTTATGTAAGCCGAAAGCTTAGGATTAAAACATGTATCAATACGGTTATTTCCTTTCGTCTTTCAATGATAATGTTATTAAGCTTATCAGACAATATGAAGTAATTATAGAATATGGTAATCCGTATCGACTTTCCAGGGGGATATAGATCCAAGGAGATCTCTATGTCAAAAGACAGAGCAAAATTATTATTAATTAAAGAATATTAAATACTTAAATTCACATAGGTAATAATTTTTATATGTATGTCAAAATAGATTAACACTCTCTGCCTTTTCCCAGTCCCTAAAGAAGATAGAAATATCTCTTGTTTTTAACCGTGGAATATTTTTTTCCATTTCATTTCTGATTTGTTTGTAGGTCTTGAAAATTGAGAGATACTGTTTTTTAAGGCTCTCATGAAATAAAATTTTTTACCTATGGGATTTTAAGTGTTTGATACACTTTAATTAATTAATAACATATATATATATATATATATATATATATATATATATATATGTCTTTGTAAGTTTATGTGTGTGTGTGTCTATGTCTGTGTGTATGTATGTGTCTGTGTGTATGTCTCTGTGTGTGTGTAGGCAGCAAACTCTCTTTTAGGCATGTCAGATTGAATACATTACAGACATTATGCCTGCTAAATTTTAACAAAATCCGTCCATACATACTGACGAAAAACATTCCGTTTATTTTTGTTAAAAGAAGAGGGATATGTTCTATAGCTGTTTAAATTTCTTTTATTTTCATTTTCCAAGTACTTTTGATCTTTTGATAATGAAAACATGTACATACATACATACACCAAACTATCTCTTGTTAACAATTAATATATTTCAACCTTGAATATGGCTAAATACATAGCCGAAACCGCTCGGAAAAAAAGATCAGTTGGAATGTTATTATATTATTCATCAACCGAAAAGAGAAAAAATGAAAGAACACATGAGAAATTATATAAAAAAACAAATCAAAGCACCTTGTTGGTCATATTTAATGAAACGGGCATATATATATATATATATATATATATATATATATATATATATATATATATATACAAATATGTAATGAAAAACAGACCACTTTAAGGTACCATTACGATAATTTATTTCACCTAAATCCTTTTTTAAGGATTCAGGATCATCAGGTAAAACTTCCAACAACGAATTGAGAGGAAAAATGGGATTAGATATTGGTGGGTAGTGTAATTTTTGTAATTTAATAGAGGGGGTTGAGAGTGGTAGTTAAACAGACAATATAAAGTATAGGGAGGGGTTAATTTTATATCTCTCTTAAGTATGTTTTAAGAGAGATATAAAATTAACCCCTTGGTACCTTAAAGTGGTTTGTTTTTCATTACATATTAGCTCTGTCCTCACATTGAGCTCTCAGGATTTCATCCTCTTTGGATTTACCAATTCGGTTTACCAAGTTCCTTATAACTTAACTATATATATATATATATATATATATATATATATATATATATATATATATATAATTTTATCATATAGACAAAAACAGTTTACTCACTACAAAGATGCAACATTATTTCGGTGTATTTCAATTGCACCTCGACTGGTGAGAACCGAATGCTGTGAACATTAGAATTTATATATTACTTTCGTTCTCACTGCATCGGATTTATATATATATATATATATATATATATATATATATATATATATATATATATATATATATATATATATATATTACTAAACAGATCATAACCTCACACACAGCATACACGCATAATGCCCGAATACACAATTTGAACCACACAAATACACACACACATATGTATGGAGAACGAACATATATACACTTACTGGCCAAAACCAAAAAAAAACACAGTAGACTAAACACAAGCACACGCACGAACACTATACAACATATGAAGTGTGTGTGTGTATATATATATATATATATATATATATATATATATATATATATATATACTAATTTTAATTACTTATAATAAAACAATATATATGTATGGAGAAGGAACAGTTATACTCATACTAGCAAAAACACATATAGACGTGATGCACAAAAATGAAGACAGGTCTGAGGAAATACAGGGGTCATAAAAAAAATAAGAACAAAGACCACCTCCCTTTGTCCTTTCTTTGACCAATCATAATTGCTTTATTACCCTTTATGTCGAAGAATATATTCTCCACAAGTCCATGAAAAATTTGGATTACTACTACGCACAAAAGACAATGGAGAAACATCGGAAAACAAGAAAAATTAATCCCTTTTAATAAAATGTGGAAATTACCATTATTTTTGTGATGAAGGTCGCGAGGCTAGAAACCCCTGTAGCAACAATATGGAAAATGAAGAATAATATATTTTTAAAAATCAACTTTATAATCATATTTGCGGCTTCTCTCCTTTCTCTAATTTATATATATATATATATATATATATATATATATATATATATATATATATATATATAATTTAGTTTTATTTTTCATGTTAATTTTATAGTTACGATTATCGTTGCAAGTGTTGACAAAAACAAAACTTTTTTTGTTCATAATTATTAAATTAAAAAGAATATACACTAGCAGCAACAAATAAACATTCAGCGAATATTATTTTTATGTCTATTTGGGTATGCATATATATATATATATATGAAGAAATATGCTCTTAAGGTGTGGTATGTTTATGGGATAAAGTGCTCAATATCAGTTAAGTTGTGCCAAAGGCTTTAATAAAAGCTTATAATATTTAGTGATGTATGAATAATCTTCTGACGGACACTCTTACTGTTTTGATAAAAAAAAGTGAAAATGATTTTATATTAAATAAAAGTGAAAAGAAATAAAAGCATTGATAAAAGAAAAACAAATCAATGTGCTAATTTTTTTTTTTTTTTTAATGATGATGGCCAACGTGGGAAATAGTTTTTAATAACCATAAATGAAAATAAATTTGAATCAAAAGTTATGTTCTGCCAAGTGGGTCAAATATAAATCTTTTAATATTTTCCCCAGAAACTATATGGTGAGCAAATTATGTCTTGATGTGCACTTTTCCTACCTTAATAAATTCGAAATAAACTGATTTCCTGCACAATAAAAAGGATAATTGTCAAAAAAAAAAAAAAGTTTACGGAGCTGTAACAAACTATTAACAATTTTCTAGCTCTTACAAAAGAATAAAAATGTCCAATGGTCAACTGTGATTTGGAATGGCTTCTAAATTTTAAAGCATCCAAAACGATACTGTTCTCATTTAACCGAAATAGAGTAACTTTTCTGCCTGCCATCAGCATGGCTAGAGCAAAACTCCTGGAGAGCAACACACTGGACTTTCTTGGCCTCACGTTTTCAACCGAATTGAAGTGGAACGACTATATCAAATCAATAGCTGCATCTACTGCAAGGAAATTTGGGTCACTGTGTCGTGCTAGAAATTTGTTCTAATCACATTTACAAATCTACCATTCGTCCGTGCATTGAATACTGCAGACATATCTGGTTTGGTGTTCCTGCTATATATCTCAAAATTCTTGACAAAAATCCAAAGATGGATCTGCAATGTAATCGATCCTGACCAGGCATCTCTATTTCAGTCACTTTCTCGCCGAGATGACATAGCTTCCCTCTTTCTTTTCTACAATTATTTTCATGGCAATACTAATAATAATTATTATAATAATAATGTTTCGCCTCTGTAATCAAAGATTTCGCGGATATAGCCTATAGACCACAGCCAAAACATGCACTCTAATGAACGGAATGATAAAAAAAAACAGAGAAAACACGGAGGCAAATAATAAAAAAAAATGAGAAAGAAGCCAATTATATTGTCCTGCTATTCATTTCGAGGTTTTTGAAAATAATCCAAATAAGATCGGCAATGTAATCGATCCTGACTTGCCATATCGACTTTAGTCACTTTCTCATCGATGCAGCGTGGCTTCTCTCTGTCTTTTCTACAAATATTTTAATGGCAACTGCACTGACGCGCTTTTTTCTCTGGTGCCCCGAGCAAATGAATAAAAGCATGCTACTAGATTGGCATCTAGTTCTCACCCTCTTACTGTAGAAACAGCTAAATGCAATCAGAAATTCTATCTTAACATTTTCTTTCTCGCATTTCCCGCCTTTTTACCTTACGTTTACATGCTTCCCTGATAATTACAATATTCAAAAATTTAAATGCAACGCCAATCGTCATCTTCTATCTTCTTGAATCCCGTTCAGCTTTTGTTGTTTGCTCAATCCCCCTCCTGAGTATGAGTGACATTATCGCCATGGTTGGAGTGAAAGAATTAAAAAAATATACAAGATTTTATTGAAAGTAATATAAGAAGTAGTAACATTCAATAATTTAGCTACACAACTATCATATATATATATATATATATATATATATATATATATATATATATATGTGTGTGTGTGTGTGTGTGTGATTAACGTGTAGATTACTCTCTCGAGTAGTTTGTAATAGGTTTATTTAACATCTCTCAGTTGCGTCTCTGTCCTTGGACAGAGTGCGCTCATGGGCTGCTCCGTTAAGGCACAGAGTCGCAGCTGAGGAAAATTATACTGAGAGGTGCCCAGAGAATATATTCTGTGATATGCCAAATTCCACAGGCTATCTTTCTTTTGCTATCTATAAAATTAACCTCGAATCTATTCAGGATATTTTTAGAAGTTGTCAAATTCTTCAAGCCTTATTTCCTGCCTTGGGTACGACGATAAACCTCTGATTAGCAGGTTTTGAGAAGCGTGGAACCACCTCTTAATTGCTGGTGTTCCCAGGGCCAACCTAACACGAGGTGGTAGCACCTGTTATAGTCCCAACAATGGGCAAATATTTAACTCCCAAACTAGGGGTCAAAACACTATGGATGTGTAAAAATAAGTTTTCATACCAGAAGCACTTTGTAAAGAAATCATTACCAGCAAGATATTATTTCCAGCAATATATATTTGAAAAAAAATATTACCAGCAATACATTTTTGAGAAAAAAATATTACCAGGAATACTTTTCTGAAAAAAAATTTCAGCGATACATTTTTGAGGGAAAAATATTTCCAGAAATATATTTTTGAAGGAAGAAAATATTACCAGCAATACATTTTTGAAAAAAAAAAATATTACCAGCAATAAAAATCTTGTCGGCATTAAATAATCCATTGAGGTTGATATGCCCTAAAACAAACCAAACCAAACCAAAAATATTAACACCAATAAAAATTGTCAGCATTAAATAACCCATTGAGGTTGATATTCCGTAAAACAAAACAAAAAGCAAACCAAACCAAAAAATATTTCCAGCAATAAAAATCTTATCGGCATTAAATAACCCATTGTAGTTGATATGCCGTAAACCAAACCAAACCAATGTGTCTTCACGAAATATCAGTTATCTCATTATCATCCTAACTATAAATGCTAATTATTCATCTTGTGCTATAAGTCGTTTACCTTCAGCACGTGTGCAGTCACGGCCCTATATATCTTCCTCTCAGTTGTATCTCTTTGTAGCGTTTGTATTTTAGCCATCCCGCCTCCACATTTCGCCTACATTCAGAAAAATGTCACTCAAGATCTTTCCCCGCTGATTCCAACTGTTCTTTATTGATTCTGACAGGACTAGTGACTATCAAATTCTCCAAGCAGTTTTTCCTCGGTTATCTATAACATTTAGAAAATAAAGTTTCGAAAATATTAGCACGATTTTGCAACCTCATTTTCATAAGCATTTTTCTTCTTCTTGTGCAGTTCTGTGCTAAGTCTGAAAACGTTTCAAGTCTGGCAAGGTGATGCAAAAAGGCGGCAAAAGCTGTATTGAACCTGGCAGAGATGTAAAACGATAAATCCCTTTGTGTTTCCAACGAAGAACAAGAAAATATATAAAAGGAACTTTCAAAAAGATGGATCAGGATGAGCAGGAAAGACATTGGCTTTTACAGATTAGGAATCGGAAAGAAACATAAAGAAATACCCATAGAAAGAAAAAAAGTGTATATATATATATATATATATATATATATATATATATATATATATATATATATATAAAGATGGAATGATTCTGTAAAGACGAAACGAAGGAGAAAAACTGTTTCCTTCACTTGTCAGTGATGAATAACGAAGCCGAGTAAATATATTCGTTTTATTCGATGCCGCGTTTCTTGTGCATTTCTTTTCGTCAAATAACAAATGCCGAACAACAAACAATAATAATAATCATGCGTTTCAATCGAAAGACGTTATTATTATATAGAGCTTTGTTGTTTTCTGTACGATGCGCAAAATAATTCGTGACGCTACTTATTGTCTAGTTTTTCTTTCATCGTATTACTGTCGCTTTTTATCACAAATATCAAATCGGCAGGACGCCTTGACGTGGGATAATTAATACTGAGTAGCGAGTTCAATCCTCACGAGCTGATCCATAAATTATTCGACCTTAAAGAACACGAAAAGGCTTAACCTCAAGTACCTTCCATCAACAAGCGTAACCTAGCCTAACCAGTCGATATTCAGGTAGTGTAATTTAGATTAACGTAAAAAGGTGAAATGTGCGAACTGAGATGAAATCCTACCTTGTGTGCTGCTTACATTTGCACGAATGCCCTTGGGAAAGGTATTAACACGTCTCCTCTGAGGTTAGAAGTAGACTGAACTTATTTTATACTGTAATAAACCCAGCAGATGTTTATAAGTGAACGCTGGCATGATTTGGACGCTCAACATTACTGTAACCGTGTCTACATGTAAAAATGATTAAAAATAATGGACACCCTGATAATAAAAAAAGAAAAATAAATCAACATGCAATAACATTAATTACGAACACGGCCACAAGTGCTAACTGTGTTTGGAAAATAAAACATCCCTATAATTCTGGATACTACCCATACATTAGTTAAAATGTAAAAATAAAATAATCCTTGATAATGGTTAAAAATATAGCCAAAACCGCTTGGAAATACAGAATATTTGAACAGTTTTTACACAATTTGTGTCCAGAAAAGAAAACACTTGTACGAACAGGAGAAAAAATTTAAAAAGGTTAATCACAGTAACTTGTCAGTGGTCTTTAACGAAACATGTATAAAAGAGGGATTGTTGCGTAAATATAAAATAATTATGTATATGCCTAAATACACTATATATATATATATATATATATATATATATATATAGAGAGAGAGAGAGAGAGAGAGAGAGAGACATACATATATGTGTGTGTGTGGCGTCCCTGATGGCTGCCTTGAGAGCAACCTTAGTGTTGTAGGACCTACTCTTCATCTCTTTCCCCAAGACGTCACAAACAAATTAGTCGAGAGATTTGCTATCTGGCGATGAGAGGCATAAGACGGGCAACTTGTGGTACGGTGAGAAAGTGACACCTTTTAAGAACATAAGATTCAAGTTCTTGACAATGCTCCTCATGCTTTTGTTGGGGGTCATCTTTCACAGCCTCGGCAACATCATTGACTAACTCGGGCGTTGTAGTAGCGCCAGAACACTTCAGATTAGTCTTTGCACTCTGACCTGAAATTGTCCTTGTCGCCTGAAGCTCCATGTGTCTCTGCCAGAACTTAACCATGGTTTGGGAACATTTAAACCAGTCAATGATATCCTTGTCTGTGTAGCTGGTATGAAGGCTCTCCTCATCAGCAGTTCGACGATCGTATTCTGAAGACATGTCGAATACTATGCAATTCGTCCATCTATGGCCAGCAATCTACTGAGGTGTAGTGATTTTCTAATTGCGTTCCTGAAACCTCGCTATGCTGTGACGTCATGGCACTATTGTCACGTAAAAATTCTGGAACACTTGCCACGTAGCCTGAGAAAAATCCCGAACAAGGAAAGAAAAAAGATAGAATGACCAAACGACAAGTGCCTAACTTTGTCATAAAGTGCTCAACACCCATATGCCCGAGCTAAGTCTGAGACAGAACAATAGGTTCATAACATCAAAATTTAACAAAGGAAAGTTCGAGTCTTTATCAAAGTTTCACGCTATTGCGATCTTCAGACAACTAGAACGCAACAGATAGATAGATAGATAGATAGATAGATAGATAGATAGATAGATAGATAGATAAAGTAGGTAGGCAAATACAGGGATAGATAGATAGATAGATAGATAGATAGATAGATAGATAGATAGATAGATAGATAGATAGATATTTATGAACGGACTGAGATAATGATAGATAGATAGATAGATAGATAGATAGATAGATAGATAGATTCACCTATCGCCCATTCAGTACTTCTTCCGTGTTTATTGAGCAGGAGTAAAGGTTTATCACTTGTTTCCTACTGATAGCAAGGGGACTGGTACCGCCCAGAGAGGCTGCTCTGATCAACAGTAGCTGTTAGCTGTCTGTTATATACTGTCTCTACGAACACTAATGGGCATGTCCCGATTTTCATAAATACGTTGGTAAATATTGTAAGTAGGGGGTAATAAGTAGTCCACCACTAGTAGTGGTTTACCTACTTGACGCCGCTGGCGAGTATTTTATTCTGTTGATGTTATAAAGATTATCATTTCTTTTCCAACCCGCGATTTGGTTATTCCTCATTCAGTTACCCTTTCTAGGATACAACAATGTCCTTGAATTAAGTTACGGTGGGCAAGCCTAAGGCTACATTATGCTTTAGCTTAGTCAACTTCTGGCCAGTTTATATTGGCATCGATGATAGATAGTGATAATTTTGTTGGCTTTTTTCTTCTTAAATCAAATCTCCTAATGATAGAGACAATGAAAATAAAGACGTGTAAACCAGTAATCAAAAAATACCTACCACCTCAACCTCTCCAATATTCATGCCAATGGTTCTAATTTCTCTATTGTTGAATTTTTTCTCGTGAATCAGTCTCCAGATATTTTTGCATTTTGTGAACCTAATTTAAATTATTCTATTTCTATCAAGGAATCCTCTTCTCTATTCAGTCTTCATTTTTGCCGAAAAGATTTTATCATACATATTCATAGCCTCAGTGTTTGTGTTTGAGAAAATCTCCCAAATGTAAACGAATTGTTTCTTGAGTGGCCAGGGGATTCTTTCATGAGCTTTCGGCTTTCATTATTGCACTCTGATAGTTATCCTTTTTTCCCTTCATCGTTCTCCTTCTTCTCAGGACTGTATTATATCAAAAAAATATCTGACATTAAAGAAATAAGAATTTCTCTACATCCATCTGCGAAATTTTTCTACCTGGTGATTTTAATGCTCATCTCGTCAGTCTAATGTTGCTGATGTTGCCGGTATTTAGACATTCATTTTTTCCATTGCTTAGTTTCTCTGTATTTCCCTACTCGTTTCCCCTATAAATATATTCAACATTCTTCTTTATTTGTTTTTTTCCTAACATCCTTACTTACCTCTTGTATTTTTTGACAATTCTGATCACGCTATGGTATCTGCTGATATTTCTTTTGATTCTTTTACCAGAAAGAAAACTCGTGTTTCCAAAACTTCTTTCTGATACCAGCGTACAGATTGGGATTTATTTCGTGGCTTTATTTGAGACGCCACATGGATTGATATTCTTAACCTTCCTATTGAGAATTGTGCCACAGAGGTTTCTTCTTGGGTTAAAGCCGGCATTGATGTTTTTGTACTTTCTCGTAAATATCAGATGAAGCCACAATCTTCTCATTGGTTCACACCAGCTTGTTCAGCCGCAATAGCCCATAGGAATCACATTTGCCTGTGTACCAGCGTGATAATTCCAATCCCAACAGACGCCTATTTGACAGCTCGAAATAATTTTAAACGTGTTCTCATAGAGGATAAGTCTTTGTCTGCTGATACAGTCGTAGAGCCTCTAACAGGTTTGGTACACATGAATACTGGAGGCTCTGTAATTGTGTGTTGAATAAATGTAAGTCTACTATCCCTCTTCTCTTCACTTAGTTTGAGATGCTAACATCATCTGTTGATAAAGCAGAATTTTTTGCTCGGAAATTGTCTTTAAATTCTATTCTAGGCTCATTTGAACTGAGTTTCTGCTGTGCAATATGCTTATAACTCCGCCCACGATTTCTGCTATAATTTCAAAACTGGATACGCACAAAGTATGTGGACTTGATGTCATTCATGTAATAGTCTTTAAGAAATGCGCTCATGAACCGTGAACTGTTCTTTCTAAACGTCTTGCTGCTTCTTGCTTGCCTGTTTGTCGGAAATGCTCTTCGGTATTTACGAAGGTGCTCCCTAGGGACCTTGGACTTACGTTCTTCGTAATGTTCATAAATTACTATCTAGATGGCATTAGTTCTCTTCTTTATAACTATGCTGATAACAGGAATATTTACTCTTGTCTTTATAATAAGCCTGGTCGGTTCGATAAGGTCAAATTAGCAGCTGAACTCAAAAATAATCGACAATCGGTTGTTTAATGAGGCAAACAATGGCCTGGATCATTTTAAAACCTTTCCGTGTTATCAGCGTGATAATTCCAATCACAACAGATGCTTATTTGACTGATCGAAATAATTTTAAACGTGTCCTCAAAGAAGCTAAGTCTGCTGATACAACCGTATAGCCTCTAACATGTCTGGGTCATATTCTTCGGTATTTATAAACGTTTCCGCCCAGGGACATTGGAACTACATTGTTTCTAATTATCATAAATGACTATCTAGATGGCATTATTTCTCAACTGGCTGTCTATGCTGATGACAGGAATATTTACTCATGTCTTAATAGTAAGCTTGGTCGGTTCGATAAGGTCAAATTAGCAGCTGAACACAAAAATGATCTACAATCGGTTGTTAAATGAAGCAAACAATGGCCTGTTCATTTTAACGTCTCAGAAACGAAAGAGCTGTCATTTAATCATCTGAGAGATCACTTTTTTACCTCCTATCGGCATGGTTGATGTTAACCCTCAGGGGAAGGAATCATTGCGTCTTCTCGGACTAATGTTTTCAGGTGACATGAAAGTGGAAAGAATATATTGAATCAAATGCTAAGTCTGCAATTAAGAAAGTTGGTTCACTGTATCGGGTAAGACAATTTTTTTCTCGGCAGAATCTATGTTATCTTGTAATGCTACTGTACATCTTAGCTTTTAATATTGCTGCCACATCTGGTCTGGTGCTCCTTCTATAAACCTAAAAATTCTTGATAAGTGCGCACTAATGGACATGCAGGGCTTATGAGCATAGATAAAAATATAGTTAGCATGGACAGAATAATATATATCCCCACGCTATATATATATATATATATATATATATATATATATATATATATATATATATAGTTGGATTGATGTGAGTTTGCGACACTGGGTTTCAACGACACATATATACGTATATATGCCAAGTTCCATAGTGGGTGAGCGTGCGTGTGTGTCTGCGTCCTTCAATGAGTGTACGGGCATGTATATATGTTTGCGTAAGTATGAGTGGCGTTCCGACGACAATTTTTTCTCCCACTTCCATAAAAACACCGATATATGCAACCATATATAAAGCCAAATTTTCAAAATTAATTAGTTTGTCTGACGATCGCAAATAACGTGAAACCCAGTGTCACAAACTCAAATCAATCCGACTAAATATGTTAGCTCTATCACTGATATTGAACGCTTTCCAATAAATACCACACATATAATATATAAATAATATATATAATATATTACACACACACACACACACGCATATATATATGTATATATATATATATATATATATATATATATATATATATATATATATATACGCGCACACAGATTGTGGGGAAGGATGAGAGAGTGAGAGATGCTGCATAAACATATACGGAATCGCTATAAAAAGAACGTTTGATCCTGACACCTACATTCCATTGTCTCGATCCAAGTATTATCTGGTAAAAAAATGTTTAATATGTACAAATCTCACTAGAAAATGACAAAACTAAATTTTCCTCCTGTCAATTAATCGAATTCGCCGAATATCAATAATGCAGCCGCTGGAATAGATAGATAGATAGATAGATAGATAGATAGATAGATAGATAGATAGATAGATAGATAGATAGATAGTGTTACGCCCCGGGGTTTCGTTGGGACTACGATATCCAGGACGCAACGAGGAAGTAAATAAGAGAAAGAAGAGATCCCAAGGTTCAATGCAAAAACACAGAAAAGAACAGTGGGGAGGGAATGCTCCAAATCCAGACAGCGGTAAACGCAATAAGAAATAAACAATTTGCAGACAGAATGACAGGAGACAATACGAAAATTTATAATAGAAATAGTTTATTTACAAATGTAAAGGTGCGAAATTAAGACAAGAAAAATATAAACAAAACTTAATAACACAAGGGATGGGGAGATAAGTAATCAATTAGACAAATATTACTGCGACGAATATCATAGGAATATAGAGCAAGCAGACAATAAGATATATAAAAACATGCAACGCTTACAGAAGATGGAGATCGACGTCGATCAGGTTTTTATCAATGGCACAGTTTAACAAAAAGGGTGTTATACACACTTTTGTTTTTTTCTTTTGAACATAAAAATGAGGGATTATCAATGTTCTAGTATGCACATGTGAATCACAAAAGCGTAGCCGACTTGGGCGTTGATGTTCTTAATTCTTCGGGCAGCAAACAGCGAAATCTAAATTTTGGCGATATCTGCTTCCTCGGGCAACAAACAGCGAAATCTAGGTATTTGGTGACGTCCACTTCTACGGTCAGCAAACAGCTAAGACTGGTACTTGATGACGTCGGCTTCTTCCGAGGACAAGTAACAGAGTGAAGAATCGTTACCCCGACACGCGCGAAACAAAACCGTCACGTGTCAGCCTATGGACAATGCGTAGGCGTCATTCATATAATACTGACGGGGTCACTTGCACCTATTCGCCACACAGAGTTCGTCTGGCCTACGATCAAAGACCAGACAGGAAATGAGAGGTTCTCTTCTGAGAATTGGCTACGAATTAAATAATAATAAAAATATATATATCTTACAATATGCGTTTTCACGGAAATAAAAAAAAATAATATTCCTATGTTTCGTCGCAATCACAATTGTACTTAAAACATGTTTGTAAAATTTGGGATGAGGGTACAAATATGGGCTAACTTAACAATAGATAGATGTGATTCTTCCTCAAATTGTATGGAATTACATCATAGATGACCCTACTAACTTTCTTTCACCAAATCTCTTCGAAACAATATCCATGACTGCTGTTTGTACATGGGTTCACAGCAAGTAACCGTAAAAGCCGATACTACGTTCTTTTTGTGTACTCTCTCATTGAAATAAATAAATCAAATTACAGTCAAGCAATCAGATTATACACATTTCCGTATTTAATAGTCTAGTACCATTGTTTACCTTGCTTTAAATCGTCTTATTTCTCTTGCGTTATTATTATTATTAATATTATTATTATTATCATTATTATTATTTATTTTCTTTGATTTCTGGCGTTTACACATTTCTTTCCGGGTCCCGCCCAGGGACCTAATGTTAGAAATGGCATCATGACACTTTCCACTGACAAAAAAAAAAAAAATTACATAGATAAAGCCCTTCGTAAAGTGTAGGCTGTACTTGTCAGAACAATTCCTTGTGTCTCCTTGAGGCATAGACTTCCAGGAATCCCTTCAATTAGTCTACTGCAATCTTTTCCAACCAGTCCTAGGACTGCAACTACAACAGGGATAGTTGATGTTCCCATATGCCACATTTTCGAGATTTCTATTTCAAGGTCCTTGTATTTTGACAGCTTTTTGAATATCTTCAAAGATACATTGCAGTCAGCAGGGACTGCCATATCAATAAGGAGGCACCGTTTTTGTTTGTGGTCTTTAATAACAATATCTGGGCGGTTGGCTTTGATTGTTCTGTCAGTGTGTATTGTGTAATCCCATACAATTGTAACAGGTCCTATCTGCGTAACCGGGTCTGGGTGGTGTTGGTACCAGTTTCTTTCAGTTTCCTTCCCGTAGAAGTTGCAGATTTTCCAGTGCAGATATTGGCCCACTCTGTCATGTCGGGTTTTACATTCAGTGGGTGCCATCATCGTGCATTATTATTATTATTATTATTATTATTATTATTATTATTATTATTATTATTAATCGTAATGTATTTTCCAATATTGTATTATACTTAGAGAAGTGTTCGACTTAAGAAAATACAGACAATGTTTAAAAATGGTAAACAATATTTTGTCAGTATGTTTATCTTTGTCAGGCTATCTTGAAAAATTGCATAAACCTATAAAAAGTTATTTTTAAAAAAAATACAGGTCTTAAGGATTTAATAGTCACAGTTACGATGGCCAAAAACGAAAAATGTGATATCAAAAGAACTTGTGAAGCATTTTTTCACAAACGACTGTAATTTCGACAAATGTTTTAAGGTACACTTTTTGAAAAAAATATCCAGAATCCACCGACACGCCAACACATAAAATGAATGAGGATATTTATATATGCAAACTAAAAACATTCCATCCTGGGGGAATTAACAAAATGACTGGAAAGTTCCATAAGATTTATATTAAACTATATGATCAATGACTTTTCCACGCTAATCAACTAACGAAAAATGTCAAGCTGATTACACACCCATCCCGTAACTCACGTTTAGTTGCATTCCATTCCCACTGGCTGCGTTTCACTGGATTTGCCGCGTTGATTACCAGTACAGTCGTCTATCTCAAGAGAAGCGACGTTTGTACAAAAAGTTGTATTTTCTAAATATTTATCATACTTGCTTTAAACATATCTTGAAAAGAGACATACTGTCAAAATATTGTTAAACATTTTGTCTTTTGTCTAAATGATGTATTATTATTATTATTATTATTATTATTATTATTATTATTATAGTTTTTACGTGTTTCAGTTTCTCATACGGTGGGTCTATTGGATTTTCTCTCCAAATCGGAGTATTTTGTATTCAAGGCGAGGCATGGTCATTTTTAAAGTTCAAATTAACCGCAGGCGTCGCCACTGACGGCCGGAATCTGTCCATGAGATATAGTTCTGCCAAAAAGCTAGACGTCATCATTCAATATACTGATGTGTGTGTGTGTGCGTGCTACTGTATTTGCGTGTACTTTAGCATCTGTGTGTAAGTCTGCAGTGTGAGTGTGCTGAGCGTGTGTGCATGTGTTTGTTGAGAGAAAGAAAACAAATAAAACAATTGCTAGCGTCAATATGCCAAAAAGTTTTCCTCCGTTTTATGGTAGACATTATTTTTATGTTTTGTTAATATATTTTCCGTTCATTTATCTTTTTCTTTTCTTCATTCTACCCTCTTGCCTTTATTTCGTGTACTTTCTAAGCTAAAATATATTTTATTTTTTTTATTCTGTTTTTTTTTCGTTTTTTTCAAAAGGTTTATCGCAGAAACAAACATTTTCGTCTTTTTCTTTCTCTCTCTCTCTCTCTCTATCACTCTCTCTAAGTTCTTTCACTTACTTTTTCTCTTCTTTGTTCCTTTTCATTTTTCTTTTTTTTTCCCTCTTTCTCTGATGAGATGATCTCTTTTTGGTTGTATGTCGTTTCTCTTTACTTATCATGGTAATGGTAATATTAGCCGTTTCCTTATGAGGAAACATTCATTGTCCGTTATAAAAATGTTAACGTGTATAAGGAGAAAATGCAAGACTGCAATTCTACAGTGAAAAGTAACATTAAAACCTTTTGTCTGGGTTCGAACAGAGATTATGTAAAATTGCCAATAATTCAAAATGAGCTGTTTTATTCTGTTTTATTTTAACAAATTATTTCTCCTTTATTCTTGTATTTTTTTGCATCCATGTTAAATGTTTATGTAAAAACGTAAATATTTGACTTTTTTTTTATTTCATACTAATGCTTTTCTATAGTCTGTTGGAATCAATCATTAACGTTATGAATAACGTTGAGTGGTCTCCCCTTGTTTTGTTACTCTTCTTTTGAGAGAGTTTATTGGAACTATAGGAGGACGCTACACGCTATACGCGAACCTTGTTTTCTCAGTTGAATAAAGCTTCCTTAAAGCTTACACTTATGCACTTTTGTCATTACAGTTACTTTCTGGTTTTCATTCAACCGTTCTCTTTTTTTAAAAATTGAGTTCCCCTAAGCATGGCAGTAAAGCCACTATGACAGAGTGTGGAAGAATTAAAAAACAGAAAAATTACTAAGAAGTGTGGACAAAAGAAGAGTAATCCTAAAGACGTTAGATAGCGATTGACATTGCCTTTAAATTTTTGAAGATTAAAGTTTGCTAGAAAGCATGGAACCGGAAGTAAGTTCCACAAACGTGAAGTGCGTAAAAAGAAACAGCATAAAACGTAGAATTACATCTAACCGACTCAGCTGTAAATTAATGAGTCCTTTTTGTCAGTCTAGTACAGAGCTTAAATTCATAAAGTCTTGCTACCATAGCGAAGAGCTCACCGAACAATTACCATGAAAGTATTTATAGAAAATGCACAGAGAGGTTGCTTTAGAGCGGTGGGAAAATGACTGAAACTGAGCCGCCAGATCAGGACCAATAATATTGCAGATTTTTCTTTGGATTTTATCAAAGATCTTTAGATCCCAAGAACACCAGACAATATATGGAATTAATATTGGAAACATGGACGAATGGTAAACTTATAGATATGTAAGGAGAGAAAGATGAGACTCCGTGGAGTAATGGATAGCGGCTCAGATCGAGGAATCAGACAGCCGAGTTCGAATTCCAGTCGAATCCATTACAGTTGCTTACATGCTTGGGAAATGTATGAATCCTCTTCTGGGCAAATAGGAGGACAGACTGGGTTGCCTTTAATGTCAACTGGTCTACCGCAGAAAAAAAAGGGCCAGCTACTGCGAGAAAAAATCTACCTTGAAAGATACATGATCGCCTAAGCTTGTGTCACTCATGTCACATAACTGACTAAAGGAGAGAAAAAAAGAGCCACTTCTAGACGGTTAGCATCAGCCATGTTGATGGAAAACGCTTAGTTTTGGAGTCATTAAAATTAACAAGCTATCTTTTGTCCCAGATATTAAAAAAAAAAGAACAGACTGAATTGATTTCTTTCATTATATCATTCGCTTTGATGTCAATTAGAATCTTTTTTCTTTCTTTCTTTCTTTCTTTCTTTCTTTATTGCTTTCTTTCTTTCTTTCATTCACTTTGATGTCCATCAGAATCTTTTTTCGTTCTTTCTTTCTTTATTGCTTTCTTTCTTTCTTTATTGCTTTCTTTCTTTCTTTGATTCACTTTGATGCCCATTAGAATCTTTTTCTTTATTTCTTTCTTTCTTTCTTTAACTTTGATGCCCATTAGAAAGTGTTTCCTCTTTCTATCTTTCTTTCTTGCTTACTTTCTTTCTTTGTTTCATTCACTTTGATACCGATTAGAACCTTTTTCCTTCTTTCTTTCTTTTTTCTTTATTGCTTTCTTTCTTTCATTCACTTTGATACCCATTAGAATCTTTTTCTTTCTTTCTTTTTCTTTCTTTTTTTCTTTAATCTATGCTTTCTTTCTTTCACTCACTTTGATACCCATTAGAATCTTTTTCTTTCTTTCTTTCTCTATTCCTTTCTTTCTTTCTTTATTGCTTTCTTTCTTTCTTTCATTCACTTTGATACCCATTAGAATATCTTTCTTTCTTTCTTTATTGCTTTCTTTCTTTCTTTCTTTCACTTTGATACCCGTTAGAATATCTTTCTTTCTTTCTTTTTTTCTTTCTTTCTTTCTTTCTTTCCTTCACTTTGATACCCATTAGAATCTTTTTCTTTCTATCTTAATCTCTATCTTTCTTTCTTTGTCAAATCTTTTATTTTTTTTAGTTTTTCTGTCTTTTACATTTTTTACTTTCTTTCGCTTTGGTAAATTCTATAACCATTTTTTTCATTCTATTTTACTTTCTTTTATCTATTTTCCTTCTTTCTG
Source organism: Acanthosepion lycidas (assembly GCA_963932145.1). Lineage (NCBI taxonomy): Eukaryota > Metazoa > Mollusca > Cephalopoda > Sepiida > Sepiidae > Acanthosepion > Acanthosepion lycidas. Next base: position 62,783,291 of record OZ010605.1, on the reverse strand, counting down.
TTTTCATTTATTTTAAGTCTTTTTGTCTTATTTTCTTTCTTTTTATCATTATTTATTTCCGTCTTTTATTTCTTCTTGCTCTCTTCCTCTTTCTTTCCTTTTTGCTCACTTGCTTACTTTCGCCTTCTTTCTTTCATTTTGTTTCTTTCTTTTCTCTTTCTTTGTTATTTCCTTCTTGCTTTCATCCATTTTTTTGCTTTCTTCCTTTTATGTCCTTTATTTTCTTTTTCATTTATATCTACTTTCATAGTTTTTCATTTTTTTTCTTTTTCGCCTCTTTCGCTTTTCCTTTTCCTTTAAATTTTCTCTTATTATATCTTTCTTTAGTTAATTCATTCTTTCTTGCATTATGGATTTTCTATTTTTCTGTCTTTCCCTCTTTTTCTTTATTCATTTCCTTCTGTCTTCTCCCATTCTTATTATTTCCTTCTATTTTAATTTTTCATTCATTCTTTCTTTTTTCTTTCTTTCTTTCTTTCTTTCTTTCTTTCTTTCTTTAATATTACCTAGATATATCTTTATTAATCTACTCCGCTGTATCCCTGCTTTCTTTCAATCTTTCTTTCAATCTTTCTTTCTTTCTTTCTTTCTTTCTTTCTTTCTTTCTTTCTTTCTTTCTTTCTTTGATATCATCTAGATATTTCTTTATTAATCTACTGCGATGTATCATTTCTTTCTTTCTTTCTTTCTTTCTTTCTTTCTTTCATTCTTTCTTTCTTTCTTTAATATTACCTAGATATATCTTTATTAATCTACTCCGCTGTATCCCTGCTTTCTTTCAATCTTTCTTTCTTTCTTTCTTTCTTTCTTTCTTTCTTTGATATCATCTAGATATTTCTTTATTAATCTACTCTGATGTATCATTTCTTTCTTTCTTTCTTTCTTTCTTTCATTCTTTCTTTCTTTCTTTAATATTACCTAGATATATCTTTATTAATCTACTCCGCTGTATCCCTGCTTTCTTTCAATCTTTCTTTCTTTCTTTCTTTCTTTCTTTCTTTCTTTCTTTGATATCACCTAGATATTTCTTTATTAATCTACTCTGATGTATCATTTCTTTCTTTCTTTCATTCTTTCTTTCTTTCTTTAATATTACCTAGATATATCTTTATTAATCTACTCCGCTGTATCCCTGCTTTCTTTCAATCTTTCTTTCTTTCTTTCAATCTTTCTTTCTTTCTTTCTTTCTTTCTTTCTTTCTTTGATATCATCTAGATATTTCTTTATTAATCTACTCTGATGTATCATTTCTTTCTTTCTTTCTTTCTTTCTTTCATTCTTTCTTTCTTTCTTTAATATTACCTAGATATATCTTTATTAATCTACTCCGCTGTATCCCTGCTTTCTTTCAATCTTTCTTTCTTTCTTTCTTTCTTTCTTTCTTTCTTTCTTTGATATCACCTAGATATTTCTTTATTAATCTACTCTGATGTATCATTTCTTTCTTTCTTTCATTCTTTCTTTCTTTCTTTAATATTACCTAGATATATCTTTATTAATCTACTCCGCTTTATCCCTGCTTTCTTTCAATCTTTCTTTCTTTCTTTCTTTCTTTCTTTCTTTCTTTCTTTCTTTCTTTGACTTCAGTTTTACTAATTATTTTTATTTGTTTTTCTTCCAACTTTCTTTGTTTCTTTCTCTTTCTCTGTTTTGATTTACCTTTGTTTATTTCTATCTCTAAGAATGTCATTCCTTTTCTATGACGTCATTTATCGATATCGCGCCTTTTCCAATGACCTCTCCTCCTCCAAACTTATTTTTTCAAACACATTTAAATTAATCCGTTAACATAATAATATTGTTGTGAAAGTAACCTAACTTAATAACATTAATATTTACAAATATTCAGGCAAGTTTAGGAATGAGATTTTTAAGGCGGTATATCAAAATAATCCGCTATTCACCAACTGTAGCACATATAGATTAAGAACGGAAGACGTGACGTTATAAGATTCATTGTTTTAAATAGAGTTGATGTTCAAAATTAGCACTTTTAGGATTCCGTATAAAAATATCTTCTATCGTAAACATCAAACTTTAATTTGCTAAAGTTCAATTGTCTAGATTGTCCCTAAACACATTTGAGATTTTAAAATTTCTGCTCTTTCTGATTCTGGGTATGAATATATCCTTTTTTTCCATTTTCCTCAAAGTTTTACCATAAATTATGCGCTTCGTCCATGTTATTCTCAGTATCATTCTGCAGTGTCACAATTCTGTTGCTTCCAGTAATCTCTACATTTGTGAGGAGAATGTTCATTCTCCACTGCCACATGGGAGAATCTATATGGCATATCGGTTCAGCACACCTCTCATTTTTTATAACGAAATTTTTCGATTTCTTTAGACATTGCTTGGAAAGGTGTGAATCTCCACGTCCAGCTATGGGTTAAATAGTAAGAGACCCACGTTATTTCCCCCAAAAAGTTATAACTCAATAATATTTCACAAAAATAAAGAAAAAATTATTCTTGCTATCCCAAAATTATATTTTGGCTTTAAATAACAGAAAGGGTTGACAAACCGTAAACATTTATATCAATCGATCAATAGTACTTTGCTTAGCTTTCGGAATGCATCATTTTCTATTTCAATGAACCTTTGTATTTCGCTGTTGTATTTTCCATCCACTGTCAGAACACTTTCCAGAAATGTAAAATTATTTGCTTATTGCATGCTGATATATGTAACTGATAGTTTACGGATAGAAATTTGCTCGTGGTGACAGCTATATTTTCTATCTTCTTACACTTGATATTTACTCCTTTCCTATCGCTCTCTTTAACTACCTATATTTTTCTTTCTGTTTCCGCGATCAACAGGGAAGCATCTGCGTATCTTATATTGTTATGGTTACGCCCACCGATATTAAATCCTGATTAGATCCACAGTTGCTTTAGGATAGCCTCGCTGTAAATGCTGAATAAATTTCAGTGAGAAGACACATTATTTTTAATTATTTTAATTAATTGATTTTTATCCGTATGCAGGCTGATTGTTCCCAATGTAAGATCTTGATTGTTTTAACATAGTTCCCAAATCGATTTATTTTACCTAAAAGTTCAATTAGTACATTGGGCTCGTTGTAGCTCAGCGTACTTCCTGCTCTTCCCTACTATTGTGATAATCGAATCTCCTACTTATAAATATGGCAAGTAGCCGCATTAAAGTAGGTTATGAGTATATTATTTACATTATTCGTACTATTGTCCTCATCTCTGTCGCCATATTTCTTACAACGTTTCGGCCGTTCAACGATCCGGCCTTCTTCAGGTGGTTGGAATGTCGAACTTAACCCTTTATTTCGCTCACTGGGGTAGACTGTTCTAGTTCCACGTGCCATATTTTAATGGATGTCAGTTATCTCCTGTTAATTTCCCTCTGAATGTTCTTCACTGCCTTAACCGGGTATTGAACTCACACTCTTTTCGTCCTGTCACTGGATCTAACCAACGCCTTTATCTTCAAGGACACATGGCACAGCGGATAAAGGTTCGACATTCCAACCACCTGAAGAAGGCCGGAGAGTACAACGGCCGAAACGTTGTAATAAATATGGCGACAAAGATGAGGACAATAGACCAAATAATGTAAATAATGTACACACTACCTCATCTCAGAAATATAGACAGATGGTTTATAAATAGTATTTGATTTACTCAACCATTTCCTATGTATTTAACAAGACCTCTTCTTCTTGGTTTCCTCTACCTACAACCTTGTGCAAATTAATTGAAACAACTACTTTAGTTTCCTTTCTTTTAATATACGTTCAGTTTTAAACCCACTGGAGTGACAGGGTGTAATCGATTTCTATTTTGTCATCAGATTAGTTCATTTGCAGTGGTGTGCAATAATATGAATCTAGTTTCTGGGTGTATGATGGAATTTGTTCGGCCTTGAGAAATATTGCATCATCCGTTATTGCATCAGATTTTTATCACGTGCAATTAATTTGCACAAGGGTGAAGATAGATAGATAGATAGATAGATAGATAGATAGATAGATAGATAGATAGATATGAACAGTCTGAGATAGATAGACTGGCTAGGAAACTTTCTTGATTTAAATCCAATCGAAAATCTGTGGTCAATCTTCAAGGAACGACTTCGTGGAATGGACATACGAAGTACTAACATGTTCACTGGGTCATGTTTCATTGGAAATATACGACAAATATGTAAATAATAACGGAATTCTTCGTTTTTTTTTCAATTAATTTGCACAAGGGTGTAGATAGATAGATAGATAGATAGATAGATAGATAGATAGAAAGAATCAAAGTTAGCATAGTTAGATACATAGAATCAAACTTAGCATAGCTAGCTAGCTAGAATCATAGATAGATAGATAGCTATGAACAAAAAGAGATAGATAGATAGACAATCAGATAGATAGATAGATAGATAGATATCAGCAGGCTGAGATAGATAGACTGGCCTGAAAACTCTCCTGATTTAAATTCAATCGAGAATATATGGTCAGTCTGCAAGGAACGAATACGTGGAATGGACATTCGAATTACTAACATGTCCACTGGGTTATGTTTCAATGGAAAAATACTAAAAAAAAAAGGTAAATAATAACGGCTTTCTCAATTCTCGGCTATTTTGGACAAAGACAGCATTATAAGAGGACTAGAGCTTATTAAACACTTTTCTGCTACTATATACCGTGTCCTTTCAGCTTTCATGATTCTCTACAATTGTCTCTGATTTCTAGCTCTTAATACATTCCGTCTCTCCTAAATCTTATTCCACCATTCATTTCTTCGAGTTTTTTCGATGTCCTTCTTTGCGCCAATCTGCCCTGTGTGAATCAAATTTTCTTTCCTCATTATGTGTTCTGAAAATTAAAATTGCCTCTTTTTGATATTACGCACAGATTTTGTCAGAAATAACTCCCATATATAGGTTCCAAATATACAACCCACATATTGGTAAGACTTTAGTAGCAATACCGTCTTCATCTAGCTAATGTCTCACCATTTTGTGGTTGCTATTTCTGGGTGGTATTTGTACCACACCTTGTGTAAGGGTGTTTTTTGTTTCCATTATTGCAAAAATTCGTCGTTGTTCTTATGTTCGGACTCTGGTATTCTCATTTTGTTCGGACTCTGGTATTCTCATTTTGTTCGGACTCTGGTATTCTTCTCTTGCTTCAAGTCGGAGTTCTTTATCTAAGAGAAGATAGTCCATCATTCTCTGCCATATTGGTGTTCTGATATTAAGTCACTTTTTTCGTTGTTTCTAAACAATATTTCGAACATAATCGGTAAAGATTTCTCTGATATCCATCTCATCATGAACACGGCATTACTTTTTCCTAGAAAAAAAGTAAACCGAACTTATTTAGCAAACACGGACATAGATAGATAGATAGATAGATAGATAGATAGATAGATAAACGCGAACTTATTTGCGATAGATAGATATGAACAGACTGATATATATATATATATATATATATATATATATATATATATATATATATATATATATATATACACACATACGGATTTATTTGAGATAGATAGATATGAACAGACATAGATAGATAGATAGATAGCGACTTATTTGAGATAGATATGAACCGACAGATATCGATAGATAAATAGACAGATAAATCGATAAACACGGATTTATTTGAGATAGATATGAACAGAGAGGTACCGATGATAAATACTCACTTGCCTCAGATATTAAGCCAATCTACAAAGATAGATAGATAGATAGATAGATAGATAGATAGATAGATATTGTCCATTTCATAACAATATACATACTAGGCGTAACAGCAAAATTGTCCAAGTGTTAGCTTAAGATCCGAACCGTTGTATCTTAGAAATGATTAAATATATCTTACTGTAATTGTTCAGGGTTTTTATAACACTACTGGACTCTACTTTGAGTAATAAGAATGTATGATTACTCTCCAAGCTTATCAGTGAAATCGTGATGAAATCGACCATAAACGAAAATAACGTTCATCATAAATCAAACATAGATAAGCATCAGAAGCTCAAGAAGGATTGAAATAAAGTTCATATATATATATATATATATAGAGAGAGAGAGAGAGAGAGAGAGAGAGATAGATATTATGTAATTCTCAGACAGTTCTGTTTCACAGCTCATCATTGCGCCTAGACATTCGAATACTTCAAGCCCGGATCGAAACCCAACCGATCAGTCAGAATTTCTACCACTAATCTATCTTCATTTCAATCCTTCTTGAGTTTCTGATCCTTAGCTATATATATATATATATATATATATATATATATATATATATATATATATATATATATATATATATATATATATATATATATATATATATATATATATATATATATTCCAGGATCTTTTTCCGACTCATACAAAATGATCTTCGTCCTGTCCTGGTGTAACAAGCTGCCTCACAGTTTCCTCATACGAATTCATTTCTAAGTCTTTTTTTCACTGCACCTTGCACTGACATAGATGAAACTCCTCTCTCAGGTACCTATGGTCTTATGGATTGAGTTCCATCTTTTTTAATTGATTTCATTAGTTCTAAGTTGAAATGATGATTCGTTTTCCGGTTGTGACCTGTTGATCCAGTTTCTGCTCTATAGTTCGCACTCTTTAAAACTTATTCACCGTTCTCTTGATGGTTTTTGAAAGATTTTTGAAGACGGAAGCCAGACTATGAATTTTGATGCCCTTACTGAAGGCTTAAATGATCATTTTCTTCCCGCCATAGCTCATTTAAGAAGAACGGGGGTCTGACACAAAACGATTTAGACCTGTTATATTTCTTGTTTTAATAACACAAAGGTTTTTCTTCAGTGATTTTTACGACAAATGGTGTCAAGATGGATAAACGCCTTAACTGAAAACATGGATCAAAGTAACATAATTAGTTTCGTTGTTTTGTATGTATTGAAAATTTTGTGGGATGGACAATTATGCCGTCACATGATTTGGCCAGTATTGCTGTTACACTCGGTATATATATATATATATATATATAGCCGACTCTCCCGTCGAGTTCGACGTATGAGGGTCAAGCAGATCAGTTCCTAGGAAACCGACACCCCGACACCGGCACATGAGATTTGATTATAGTGATAAACGTTTCGAGCAGGACCAGCCAAACTTTTTAAAGGGTCGAATTCAGAGACCTGGTGCACTAAGTGCCACAAGGTCCCCAAACGACCCTCCGCAGGTTTTGAATTCAGACTTGTCCTTCTCCTAGACCAGTTGACATTTAAGGCTATAGAACTCAGTCTGTCCTGCAATTTTACCCATAGCTGGAGGGAGAAGAAGAGGATTCATACCTTTCCCAAGGGTATTAGCACGTAAGTGAAATATAATGGATTCGAATGGAATTCGAACTTGGCTCTGGGATATATATATATATATATATATATATATATATATATATATATATATATATATATATATATATATATATATATGTGTGTGTGTGTGTGTGTGTGTGTGTGTAAATGAATCTCTGAGATGAGGAGTTATTACTCTATTTACAAGCGGGAGATTATTTGATTTACGTGGGTTGATATTCTCAAACCTCTGCGCAATTCTAAGCATAAACATAACTGATCAGTATTAAAAATATGAACTACACGAGACATCGCTACAACAGTGAAATGAGAACCGTCTTAAATATATTGTTCAGTTCGGAATTATCCGGACTGACATTCACCTGATGAAGGCTGTAAGCACAACAGCCGAAACGTTATCATGACAAGAAGAAAGATGTGCACAAGTGTCAGCTTGTAAATAGAAAACAGATGTATAGTATAAATAAAACCCTTAAAAAATTCGATCAATACATGAGAGACACATCTATATAAAACTGACTTATACACAAGTACTTAGGGGAAAATCATGTCTTATTTGTCTAAACTTTATTCCTTTTGTTTTTTTGGCTTTTTTTTTTTTTACATTTTAACTTTATCTTCTTCATTCTTTAAATGCTTTGTTCGTTTCTGTTTTTTCTCGTTCTTTTGCATAAATATTTCATATCTACAATACAAGCGACATCTTTAAGGGTTTAATAGTTTATGCCATATTAAACATTTTCTCCTTTCTCGCTGTCCATCTTCCCCCTCTCTCTATATTTATTCATTTTGTCCTCATTATTCAATAATAAACCATCTATAGTTTTCTTTGTTCGACTTTTAGCTTCGATTTTTTTCACTCCCCCCTCTTTAATCGATCAAAGATAGCGACAATTAAACACAAATGATAAACAAAGACGCAATACAAAAAGAAACGACTACTTCAGAATATAAATAAATGAAGAGATGAAAAATTGCTAATCTGAAAATAAAGTTGTCTGTTTTCTCCTTCTAAGTGATTTGTTTGTTACCACGCAGACGTTATTGACTGCGCCATCTTGAATTGGGTAAGATTGCAGATGTGAATTGTATATTTCATGTGTGTGTGTTTTTTTAATGGGTACTTGCTTTCTTTTATCATTTTTTTTTGACCGGCTGACGAAGCAGGTGGAACAGGAGGGTCGTTGATTAAGAAGGAGACAAAATGGTGTCTAAAATAAAAACAGGAGTACAATTTTAAAGTAAAATGAAAAATAAAAATAAGCCAAGTTGTACAAGTGAAATAATAATAAAAAAAAAAAAAAAACGAAATATTTGCGCAAATTTTGATATAATTCATTAATAATACGAACGATGCCAACCAGACTTTTCGGCAAGTGAGAAGAGAAATGACAAATACGTTGAGTGGGGGTTAAGTAGAGGAAAAGAACTATTTTGGAGAATAAGGAAATAAAATTTCTAAAATAGAGATGAGAAAATAGTTAATTAGAATCACAGGGAAAAGATAAATCAATGATTAAACTGAATATTTTTTTCACTCTTGTGTTAATATATGCTATTATCCTGCTGGTAAAATCACGTTTTGCTAACTTGTATTAGAATATAATCTCTATCCAATCAGCGGCCATTTTGACCTGGATTAATTCACTGTTTCATACCGTGAATCTAGACGTTTATTCAGTTTGCTTCATGTTGGAATAATACACATTTCTAGCTAGGATCAGTGTGTAATAACTGCTCGTGTTTCAGTTTTTTTCTGTCCTAGATTAACTTTCGCTTTCTGGCATGGAATCTAATGGTTTATTCTGTTTTATGTAGGAATAATATATAATTTAAACTAAGATTAGTGTGTAATAACTGCTCGTATCTCGGCTGTTCCAACCTGGATTAAATTACGCTAACTTAAAATCTAGGCGATTATTCAGTTTGTTTGCATGTAGGAAGAATACACATTTCTAACTAGGATCAGTTTACATGTAGGAATAATATATATTTTAAAGTAAGATTAGTACGTAATAACTTCTCGTGTGTCGGCTGTTCTAACCTGGATTAAATTTCGTTAACTTAAAATCTAGGCGATTATTCAGTTTGTTTGCATGTAGGAAGAATACACATTTCTAACTAGGATCAGTTTACATGTAGGAATAATATATATAATAGTATACATTTTTAACAAATTTATGCTATCTGACCGAGAATCTACACGATTATTCATTTTGCTTGCATGTATGAACATCACGCATTTCTAAGTTGGATCATTGTGTAATAAACACATTCGGCGAAAGCCATTTCATTTTCAAACACTCGTAGTGAACGGTATCTACCGTATTCAATCATAGCGAGAGAGAGACCAAGGATGTTAGTAGATGTTGTCCATTTTTTTTTTTTTTTTTGTTACGGCACGGGTTTCTCATTTTGTAATAACCACTGTCAACTAAGCGTTTCTATTGACATGCAAAATTCATACACCTGTAATGACGCGTTGCATAAATGAAAGTTTGGAATGTGGAACTTTGTTTTCGGTTCGGTTCTCAAGACTAAGCTCAGGAAGAACACAAATTCCCTCTTGGACAGTTTTCCAAATTAAGTTCTGAAACGCACTATCAGCGAGAGAATATCGTATGGAAGACACGATAAACGCTTCTATACTCAATTTCCTATCATTCTCTCTTATTTGGCTGATACGATTTAAAGTTTTGAAATATGTTATTACATTACACACTCAATAATAATAATAATAATAATAATAATAATAATAATAATATATATATACATATACACACACACACACACACATATATATATATATATATATATATATATATATATATATATATATATATATATATATTAGGTTGCTGCAAAAATAATGACGTAATAATGTCGTATTTTGACGTATTTTCAATGTCAAAAAACGACATTATTACGTCGTTATTTATGCACCAACCTAATATATATATATATATATATATGTGTGTGTGTGTGTGTGTGTGTGTATAATAAATAAACAATAAAATCTATACTCAGTTTCCTATCATGCTGTCTTATTTGGTTGATATGATTTAAAGTTTTGAAATGTGTTATTACATTACAAACACAATAATATATATATATATATATATATATATATATATATATATATATATATATATATATATATATGACAATAGGAAAACTGTAGCTATTGCTGAGGCGTTTCGTCCAATGTGGACTTTCTGAAAGCAAAAAACAAAATTATATATATATAAGTGTGGGTGTTTGTGTGTGCATATACATATATAATTAATAAACAATAAAATCCCAAATCACCTTATGTGGAAAATAGTCTATTTCGGCAGACGAAGATATTGGTTGCCTGTCTTATCAGCCCCAGTGAGTACTTATTATTTGTTTTGTAATAATAATTACATTGAACTCTTTTTGCAGGTCTCTTTTAATATTTTATATTACTAGGATCCACTTGGATTATATACAAACGGATTTATTACCTTTACTATAACAACCACCTGCGCTAACGCATAGCTCTTCAGTAAAATGAATGGCGCACTTCGGCTGATTACCATTACCGATATTTCAGTGGTAGACGCCCTGACTTACAACAAATCAGTTGGGTTTCGATCCTGGCTTGAGGCATTCGGATGTCTCGTTGCTCTGAGGAGCTGTGGAACAGCGAAACAGTACTGTCTGCGAATATTATATAAATATATATAGATAATATTAGTGGTAAATATACATATACATATGCAAAATATATAGATATATATACACATAGGGGCAGACACATACATGTATATTTTTTGAATAAAAAATTCCAAGAGAATAGAATCCAGATAGAACTCAATGTCCAGTACAGAGTAAGGATATAATAAAAAGACTTAAACACTAGTATTCTATGGTCATAATTTATTCCATTGGAATCGTAAATACGATCCAATTCATCAAACCTACAAATATATATATATATATATATATATATATATATATATATATATATATATATATATATATATATATATATATATATATAAGGTAGATGTTATTAAAGACAACAGTCATTTTGTGTCGATAAATTTTACTGAGCAGCTATTACATATTACGAATAATCCTTCTCGGACTAGGAGGAAATTCCATCAGTAATTGTTCGAAGTTCATTTCGGAAGAAAAGTACTATAAATATGATCCAAGTTTTCGACGTACTGATGTCATCATCAGGGTAGGTAGAGATGAATGAGGAGTTTCGTAGAACTAATTAGTACTGTGATGTAACTTTGACGTATTTTCTTTTTTCTTAATATGTATTTGAGGATTCGGTCTCTTAATTGATTTTTTTTTTATTATATATTGATGGTTATTTTTTGTTATATATTGTTTCAAGGAGTATTTCTGATTTTCGACATAGACTGAGAATAATTATTCTACATTTAGAAAAGATGATCAGTAAAACTAACCGAGGTAAAATAACTCTTGCCTTGAATAATATTTGCCTTAAAGAACATTTGCTCCCTTAATACCAGGAATATGAGATAACGAACAAATAGATACATTTATCACTGTTACTTGTTTCACTTTTCATAAAGCTTCTGCCGAAATGAGATATAAAGAAAAAGAAGAGAAAAAGTCTATTATTTTTACTTTGTATGGTTTGATTTTTATTAGTAAATAATGTTACACGTGCACTCGACTGAAACAAACGTTAGCATAATTGGTATCGTTCTAAATTCAAGGAGTGACAACGCGTCCCTTCGAAGTTTCAAGAATTTAACGGATTCCAAGCCTACATGAACAAACTAAATATTTCTATATACATTAGTCAGTCATGTGGCATGCGTGATACACGCTTAGGCGATCATGTATCTTTCGATACCTGACAGACGACGCAGAATTTTTTTTCCCGCAGTAGGTTGCCATTTCTTTCTGAGTCGCACATAGGCAATCTAGAATTATTATACAAGTGCATGTAGGAGATACAGTGGAGTAATGGATAGCGGCTCTGATTAAGGAATCAGAGAGCCGAGTTCGAATTTTAGTCGAATCCATTATATATGTTCACGTGTTAATACCTTTCGGAAAGGTATGAATTCTCTTCTTCTGCTATTTTCCCATAGATGGTGGGAGAAAAAGAGGAGCCATACCTTTTTGAAGGGTATTAACACGTAAACGAATATAATGGCTTCGACTGGAATTCGAACTCGGTTCTCCTATTTCTCAATCCCATCGCTATCCATTACTCCACCGTGCCTCCTATATATATAATGTGTCATCATGTGCGCGCGCGTGTTTGTTTAGTAGTAGTAGTAATGATTTTATTGTTTTTTCGCATGTTTATATGGGGATATTTTTACGTACATACCTTTTGTTTTAAATAAACATACGTTAGATTTTTTAAGAATGGATTCAATAAATGCTTGGTGATCTAATATAATTGTTTGATGTGTCTTTATAGTTGGTAATAATGCTATTAATAGGTTCTCGAACAAACATAAGGTCTACTAGATGCACACACAAATGAAGCAACAGAAATCTAGTTCTACAGAAAGATGCTGAGGATACCATGAACCGAACATGTGAGCAACGACGAAGTTTTAGAGAAAATTGAAAAAAGAAGGACACTTATAGGTAAAATCAGAAAGAGATAGTTGAAATTTGTACGGCAGATAATGAGGAAAGAGAGCTTGGAAATTTTGACACTCACAGGACAATAGAAGAGAAAAGGCACAATGGAGAACAATGCATAACCCAAATAGCGAACTTGATTACGGATAAAGGTTTAAGAAAGAGAGAAAAAAGGTAAATTTTATTAAGGGCATCAAAGGTAGGAAATTGTGGAGAGCCATGAATGCGTACGTTCTGAAGATACATAGCAGGTAAAGAAGAAGATAAATTAAAAAAAATAAAGTAGTTATTTTTAAGAATAGTGTTCAGACACTTAGTTTGAAGAAAACTGAAACAACAGGGAATATTTTGATTAAAGAAACATTTTTTCTATCACAATTTTTTTTGTTGGATGGCTTAAATAAATCAGCATTTTATTTTGAACGGCCAATTATTTTCGCTTAATTTCTTATTCAATTATTTATTTGTATAAAATACAAAATGTGGCACAAGGCCTAAAAAGAGGGTGGAAAAGGACGGTCTTCATCTGTCTTAAATCTAAACTCAGCTAGTCGCAGACACTGACCCAATCAAGCCAACAATATTCCAATCACCAAAACAACACATTCACTCCTACCGTTCTTACTACGTCCGCCATAATACCTCAAATTCTCGATGATGTCCTAACTAGTCCCCTTATATACAATTATTGTTCGTGGTGGGGGAGGGTCAAAAATTAACAACTTTTAAAATGATCCCCAAATGAGTATTTACAATATGACTGAAATATTTACAATAAAACTAAACAAAACTGTGTTAGTAATAAAACCCCCCACAAACCATGAATGTGGCAGAAACATCAGTTCACCGTACGAAATCAATGCGGGACTATGAAAAAAAAGAAAAAAGCATTCATACCTCCAAGCATTCACGCAAGCACACACACATTCATACACAACAACAAATACGAAAAATCACACACACGAAACGAAAGTCGTCCCGCATCCACCAGAGAACTGACATCACTGACCACCTAACGAGGGAGGGGATGGGGAATTAAACAAAAGAAAAAAAAATAGGGACAGAAATAAAAGGGACCAATGGGCATGCATACCCTAGCTAAGTTTACTAGAAAAAAAGGGAAAAACTAAAAATTCAAAATACAAAACCTAGTCTAACCTAAAATCTGGGTGGGTTGCCTATGTTCAACCCTGTTAGGACAAAATTCTGTACCTAACCGACATCCAAATGCCACTCTAGGTCAGCCCCTTTCACTCTACACATTCGCGCAAGATTCACCCACTTTTGCCAAATTCCGATGAAGGGAGCCGCCGCCTTTCCGTCCTAATCTTGACTTTAAGCTGATGCTTAAAGAACAAGATCAGTTGGGAAGAGGTGAACTTCTCGCCCTCATGGAATCCCTTCTGACGCGTCGTCCAAATCACGACTCTCATAATCCCTAGTAAGCAACAGAACACATAGTGTTCAGCCTTCGTCAATTGCGGCACCACATTGCCACAAACAGAACTGGCTTCCAGGACAAAGAACTTTCCCTGCAGCATGCGAACCATGAGGCCTTCAACAAACTTGCACAACGGCACTACCGTCCTGCACTGAAAAAAGGCGTGACCAATGGTTTCGACTTCGCCAGTACAGCGACGACAGTTTGGATATTTCTCCAAACCTCCTGAACAAAGTCTCTTGCCGACCCAGAGGGCCCCACGAATCATCAGCCAGGTGAGTGATGCCTCATCATTATTGAGACATTTCAACCCAGGCGCCCAAGGCCATATCGAGCGAGCCTCCTGCTTCGTAAGACCGAGCTCGTCGATCAGACCATCTTGAACGGACCCCCTAACTAACAACTGATACAATGCCTTACGAGACAACGCCTGGGCGTCGGAGAGGCCATCCGTCGTCCGTAAGAGGAGCTTCAAAGCACTACGACATTCGCGGTAGAAGGAGCACTCCGCACGAGGTGTACGGCCGGCCTCCTCCTCGCACGAGTGCACACTTCTCAGGGATGGGAAATGTTTTCGGACATCTTCTTTCCAAAAGGTGCCCACCTCACCCAATCCGCGACACATTCGGTTTAGAAAGGTAATGCGAAGCATATATTGACGAATCTCAATGCTAGGCATACCCAGACCGCCCTCAGAGGGATGAAGGCAACAGATCTCGCGACACACCATAGGGGCCTTGTCTCTCCACAAGAAAGAGAACAAGGTCCGGACTAATGACATTAGCCTGGCATACGGGAGTGGAAGCACAGACAGTCGGTAAAGGAGGATCGGATATATGTGTGAAACACATACCTCCGCCCTTCCCTTCAGGGAAAGTCTCCTCCGAGACCACAGTTTACCCGCGGTCTCGGCCTTCCCTTGCACCTCCGACCAATTCATTTCCAACTGGAGATCCGGACCGAACCAGACGCCGAGTATCTTGATCGGCCCATCCGTCCAGAGGAAAGGTCCGGGAAGAGAAACTCCCTTCCACGCACCCAACCGCAAGCCCACAGACTTATCGCGGTTGATCTTGGCCCCTGTCACCATCTCATAACCACTGATCTCTTTGCTGACTACGTCAATCTCGGCTCTGCTCGACACAAGAACCGAAACGTCGTCAGCATAGGCAGAATACCTGTCTGAGGTGGAAGCCCCAGGCAGGGAAATTCCGCGCAGGACCGGATTCGCCTTTAACTTGCGAAGGAAAGGTTCCAACGCATGAACGTACAGCAGAGGCGAGAGCGGACAACCTTGACGAATGGAGCGAGACAATACGAAAGGCTTCGATCTTACCCATTCACTTCCACCAGCGCACCGGGGGTCGCATACAAAAGTGGGATCCAGATCCAAAAATCGATTGTCAACCCTATCGAAGGCCTTGGACTGATCTAAATTGATCAGCGCGGCTTCACTGTCGACTTGTTCTAAGATCAAGCGTACCATATGAAGGTTATCCTGAATAGTCCTACCCTTCACAGCACAAGTCTGTTCAGGGCCAATCAGACTAGACAGGACAAGCTGCAAACGGTTGGCTAAGATCTTCGCCAAAATCTTTAAGTCCGTATTTAACATCGTTAAAGGGCGAAAGTTCCCTAACCCATCCCCACCGTTCTTGTCCTTACGCAGCAACTTGATCACACCCCTGGTGAAGCGTTGGGGTAAAGACCCCTGCTTCATCCAGTGGTTGTAAATCAGTTCCAGCAAAGGAACAAAAACGTGCGACAACCTCAAGTAAACTTCGTACGGAAGACCATCTAGTCCCGGAGACTTATCCAGGCCAACCTGCTTCAGCGCTTCCCAGATCTCCGACTCTGTTATGGGACCCTCGCACCTAGCCGCTTCAGCTGCCGAGAGGCAGGGAAAGTCAGCTAAATAGGCGTCGAACTGAGCAGAGCTCAGACCAGGCTCCCTGGTGAAAAGATCCTGAAAGTAGTCCCGAAACACCTCACATATGCCCGCGTTTGTAGTCACCGTTCGCTTATCCGGCAACGTGACGCATGCAATATGTCGCCTAGACGCGCTTCGATTCTCCTCTGCACGCAGTTCAGCGGCCATATTCGTTGCCTCAGAAGACATTCTTTTTAACCTAGCCCTAACTACCAGAGCTTGATCCTTCTTGATAAGCAAGGAGGACAACTCTGCCTTAGCGAAAGCTATGTCCCCACTAACACGGGATTTCACCGCCCGATTGACTTTATCTTCTAAAGCAGTTTGCGCCGCTAATCTATCTAGATTGAGTCGACGACTAAAATCGGCAGCAAACGTTCGAATTTTAGATTTAAGATTTCCCCACCAGGCATTTCCCACAACCGCTCCCGTCAATTCCCTTTGGATGGTTAGTAACAGCTGGTCCCGGAAACCCTGATCACCAAAAAGTGAACAGTTCAATTTCCAGTAACCAGCCAACTTAACCTTAGGCTTATCTAAGTTTACACGGACCCGGACAAGTCTATGATCCGTATAAACTATATAATGGAAACTTGGACACCCTAAGAGCCCTACATCGACTCTCCTAACTAAGACTCGGTCCAGGTAGCTCGCAAGCGTCCCAGGAGCCGAGTTGCCACTAGTTGTCCAAGTCCATGCTACCTCCCGAGGGTGTTCATTCCGGAACTTATCGACCAGATCAAACCGATCGATAAAGTCCCGAAATGGTTTCACATCCGGGTTGTTAGTACCTTGTTTATGCCCTATACGATCTATATCGGGGTCAAGGACGGCATTCCAATCCCCCGCTAAAACTACCCGACGAGACGTCGTCAAGAACGGCGCGATCTGCCGAAACAAAGCAGGCCGCTCGGAATGGGTATTGGGCGCATAAACCCCAATGAGACGTAGAACCTTATCCTTTATGGTAACATCCAGCACGCAAAGTCTGCCCGCCGGATCCGCGAAGACAAGGGTACAAGCAGCCTTCAAAGACCTGCTCACTAGCCAAGAGACACCCCTCGAACGACCATCAAAACAGGCTGAATAAAGGGCGAACCCCTTAGACAGTATGTCCTCACGATCATGAGAAGAAAACCGGGTCTCTTGTATACAACATACATTCACCCCGAGGCGCTGAAGGTCACGAGTGAGCCTCGCCCTGCGAGACTCGGACCTCAGGCCCCGGACATTTAAACTGGCTAACCAGAGAGCCATCGTGAAGCCGATTAGGGTTGTCCTTCAGGATAGAACATGGCTGGGGTGAGGACAACGACAGCTTGTCCCATCGAACCTGACATCATCTCAGTATCGAGAATATCACTCTGAGACAAGCCACCGATGTCCGCGGGATATGTTAACTTAAGAGCTCTATAAAGGGATGGGTGAACGAAAATAGGGACCCTCCCTTTGCATTTCTTCGATTCATCAAAGTTTTCCTCAAGGAGGACTACTGCTGGTGGCACCACTTTCAAGGAGGCCTTAGCCTCCTCTATCATGCCCCATATCTCCCGCGTACCCGGGCCAGTTCTCACGACGGTTAGCTGATTTCGGGCCTTAAAATTTTCCGGCACCTCCACATCTACACCCTTGATGTGCCGGAAGTTCCAGATAACTTTTAAGGGCATCGGGTTTTTAGTCTGCCCGAAGACCCTGTCAGCCTGATCCCGGGATACGCGGCAGACGTCTTCCCCTGGGAGATAAGGAGGTTTAATTTTCTTTTTTTTCTTGTCCGTAGCAGATTGTGTGTCAGGACTTCGGTTTCTTTTTTTTTTTTTTTGAGGAGAGTGTGTGGGTGTTTGCATAGGTGTGTCTTTCGGTGTTGTAGAGGGTGTCATACCGGAAGGAGTTTTTACGGGTGAAGGTTTGGAGGAACGAAGAGATTTTGCAGGAGAGTTTGTCAGAGATTTAGGCGGAGGTGGTTTTGTGAACTTTGATGGAGGGGGAGACGGGGCAGAGGATAGGGGGCCCGGTGCCCCCAGCGATTTTTTATTTTTAGCCCGCTTGGCCTCCAATTTTTCACGCAATTTTTTAAGGTCCAGAATTTTCTGCCAGCCGGGCTCGTTAAGTTTTTGGTTCTCAGTTGCTGTTTCAGCATAAGACGCCGAGGCGTCGCCCTCAGAGCTGGTAGAGGGAATGGGACTGTAGGTGATAATGTCCCCCGGGTCATGTTGGGACTGAGGAACCGCTGTTTGGGTCTTCCCCTTGCCCCTAACCACGAGGCGCTTAATTTGTTATTCTAATTTTTATTTCGGGTTATTTGAATTATATTAGGTTGGTGCAATGACGTAATAATGTCGTTTTTTGACGTATTTTTTAACATCAAAAAATTACGTCATTTTATTACGTCATTATTTTTGCACCAACGTAATAGATAGGCAGAAAATTTCGGTACGAATAGCCTCCTCCTACGGTCATCTTCGAAATTCCTAAACTTATCTCTCATCCAAAAATAATTTTCTTCTGGGTAAAAAAAAAAAGAAAGAAAAAAGCATACGCTCAATGAGAGGCGATAGTTAGCACTGAAACAGAAAATATCTTATATAGGAAACGTCAATATTACTTCACTTATTAAATATATAAAATAACGAAACTTTAAGTCCCTGGAAGCTAATACGCCTTACTCATGAAATCCAAAAAGACTTTAAAAACAAAAAAGAAAGAAATCACGAAAGAAAAAAAATATAGCTCTATACAGTCAGGGCAAAATTTTTGTTGTAGTAGACGTGTCGACAGTTAAATAATGAAACACGAACTAAAGGAAGTCGACAGATATGATGTCGTTGGTTGGTTGATTTTGTTTATTTGCATATCAACTTTTATGGGTTGTTTAATACCGAAAACTAAATATTTTATAGACAGCTTTATGGCTTCAACTACAGATAAAATGTATTTTTGTTTGAGGGTACACTAATTTCCCATAGTTTGGACCCTAACGTGTGCTACCGTCCCGGCTCAGTGTGGGCCTGAGAAAACAGCAATTAAGAAGTGGCACCACGCCTCTCAAAACCTCCCTAACAGAGGCCGTACTCCCAGATGTAGTTTATCATCATACCCAGAACGAAAATGTAAAAAATAACGAAGCTTCAAGTCCATGAATTCTAAGACGCCATAATCGTAAAATCCAAAAACTCTAAAAAAAAGAGAATATGTTGCAACAAACTTAGACAAATTTTTCTACTGTAGACGTGTCGATAGACTAAATTCGCTAAGTAATTAAACACGGACTAAAGGGTGTCGGCATATATGAAGTCGTTGGCTGGTTGATTTTGTTTAACGGCATATCAACCTCTTATTTAATACCAAATTCTATTTTTTTCAAAATAACGACAGCCGAAGAAGGAACAAGCGGTTGCTCTTTTACAGGTTATCGTCAGCCATGGTGATAAGATGTTTGTTGTTGTGTTGGTTGTTGACACCTAAATTAACTGAACTGTCTAGTAAGTTAACCTATAGCTGATGGGAGAAGAGACGGATTCCTGCTTTTCCCAGGGGGATTTGTGCAACGGTAAATGTAACAATCTCAATCGGAATTCGAAGTCTCTAACACTGCACAACATGCACAAAGAAATCAACATCGATTGTTTTGTTTTTTTTATGGTTTTTGTTTGTTTTTTTGTTTGTTTGTTTTTTTTTTTTTTTTTGTTTTTTGTTTTTTTTTTGTTTAGAGGCATATCCATCTCTACGGGTTATTTAATGCCGAAATTAAAATATTTTGAACTCATTTTTTTTTTGTTTAGAGGCATATCCATCTCTACGGATTATTTAATGCCGAAATTAAAATATTTTGAACACATTTCTTTTTTTTTTTTTTTTTGTTTAGAGGCATATCCATCTCTACGGGTTATTTAATGCCAAAATTAAAATATTTTGAACACATTTCTTTTTTTTTTTTTTTTTGTTTAGAGGCATATCCATCTCTACGGGTTATTTAATGCCGAAATTAAAATATTTTGAACACATTTTTTTTTTTGTTTTTTGTTTAGAGGCATATCCATCTCTACGGGTTATTTAATGCCGAAATTAAAATATTTTGAACACATTTTTTTTTTGTTTTTTTTTTTTTTGTTTAGAGGCATATCCATCTCTACGAGTTATTTAATGCCGAAATTAAAATATTTTGAACACATTTTGATGGCTGCAACTAAATATATTTTGAACGCAATTGTATGCCTTCAACTACAGATGAAAACTAGTTGATCATTTTGCGATAAAATGTATTGTTAGCAATTCTGCTTCATAAATCTAGTGTTGGTAATTTTAATATAAGTATGTATTGTTGGTAATTTTATCGCAGTATCTTGTCAGCAGATTTTCCTCAAACTGACATATATATACATGCATATATATATATATATATATATATATATATATATATATATATATATATATATATATATATATATATAAGATGTGCTATATTATGGGATAAAGTTCTCAATATCAGAGATAGAGCGTGTGTAAATATAAAAGTGAACATAGAAGTCAACACTTAGAGGTGACTGTCTGTTTCATGCCAGGCGCATTTGTCAGGCCACGACGATTGCGTCTAGCATGAAACACTGTTGCCTCCTAATATTGACTTTTATGTTCTCTTTTATATATATATATATATATATATATATATATATATATATATATATATAGAGAGAGAGAGAGATAGGCAGCATATTTTCATTCAAACAGGTGATTGGTTATTTAGGCATATTATGTCGATGAGTTTTCGTTGTGATCCTTTCAAGATCGCGGGTTAATTTTATGGTAAATTTAGAAAATTGAGTAAGGAAAATACCAAAATTTTCTTTCGAATAGTTTTTATTTTTCTAAGTAAATTTAATCTCATCTGAGACCATATTCAGTGGGTTAAGTTGTCTGTGAGTATGTATAAGTGTTTCTGTGACTTTAGAACATTTCAACTGTGCTTTTTTATTGTTTTCTTTTACTGCTTATCCACCGTTGAAATTCCCGAACTTGAAATGATCACAACGAAAACTAATCGATATGATATGTCTAAATTATTTAACCAAACCTGTTTGTTATCCAAGACTAGAAAACACAGTGTGTTCTGCTATTTAACCCTGAGCTGGGCATACAAAAGATGAATGAGCTTGCTCCTCTGATTTCTCGAACACATCAATTAAAGAGTACTATTCGAGATTGATATCAAGAAACGGAAATGGGCATGTATTGGTCACACATCCGCAAGGCTGCTCCTAGTGTCACCAGGCAGGCAAGCCTTTGAGTGGAATCCACAAGGGAAGTTAAAGGTGGGTACACCAAAACAGACATGATGCAGAAATGTTGACGCATAGGTGAAGGTCATTGGCATTATATCGCTCGAGCTGAAAAGGATTGCACGGAACCGTTGGCAAGGTGTCTTTGCGGCCCTATGTTCTCTAAGAAATCAAGAGGCACAGTAGCATTAGATCTTTAAATAGGTATAATCGTATTATTTATGTTACAGCTAGATGTAACCTTAAGTTCTTTTCTTACAGTTTCTTTTTCTCGCATGTCTCACCTATCTGTTTTCTGGCTTCCCTTCCACGTACGATCTTAAAATAATTAAATGCATCATCAAGCGACATCTTCTGTCTTCCTGGTAACCCATTTTTTATTGTCCTTTCTCCTCACTAAAGTCTTCTAATTCTCTTTCACTCTCAATAACGCCTAGCAGATTTAAGTTAAATATATTGTTAACTAGATTAAAACCGCTCTATTGGGCGGCATTTAAACTAGCTTCTGTAGAGAGCCCTTAACTCGGCCTTCGGCTTGCTTGGGAAGATCTCCTGGCTGCCATTTAATCCGGGTTTTCATTTGCACAGGACTTTTTTCCTCGCTGCAACCTTGGCTCTTAATTATCCTCTGTTAGGGGATATTTCTTTTTGATCGCTTCATTTAAGTATTGCATTACATAAATATGTCCTTACTTGGTGTTTATTAATCCACCTACGAGGATTAAATGTGGCACAAGGCCGGTTTAATGTGGGTAGCCCGCGAGCCCGTAAGCTCGGCCAAAAATATGACCTTTGAACCCGCCTAGACGGGTTCAGGTCCTGTCTACCTCCCCGAAGGAAACCCTGCCCTTCGGCAAAGCCTCCTCCGAGTTCCTCTTTGCATTAGAGAGTTCGACAGAAGCCAGCCCGGATGATCACAAAGCACAGATACTACACTTTGATCCTAAACGGGCCGAGCAGCTTTCTGTACAAACAATTATTTTTATTTCATGCGTGACTTTCGTTGGATTTCCCAATTAATTTCAGTTATTCCCAAATTTATTTCAAAGTTATAAAAACTGTTATCCTACAAGAAAAAAAATTGTCGCAAAAAAATCCCGTAAAAAATCTCCGAAAACAATCGTAGTAATGAAAACATAGGAATCCAAAATTTCAGGTGACACACTATTGACCCCTTGAGGGTTTTATCCCTTTAATTGGTTTTATCACTAGAAGCCAAAAAATCCAAGATGGCGGAATCCGGAAACAATCGTAGTAATGAAAACTTGGGTATCCAAAATTTCAGGATTGCGATTCTGGATCCAGGCCGGAATGTTTTTAATTTGCTCAAAGAATCGGCCTGATTACAAAATAACATGATATGTTGAGCTACGGCCTGTAGGAGTAAAGTTGAAAAAGGGTGACACAGTGAAACACTAACATTCGCATTTATTATATAGATATTTTACCACCTTCATTTTCAAAGAGTGCAGCTGAACGAAGTTTTGTTTTATTTATTTATAAGGTTGGTGCAAAAATAATGTCGTTTTCTCACATAGTAACATATGCGAGAAAACGACATTATTTTTGCTCCAACCTAATAAATAAATGCGAGTTTGTTTTTTTTGTTTTTTTCGCAAATGCGAGTTTGGAAAACTCTTCAGCTTCTTCGATTCTTATTTTTTCCCAACTTATAAAATTGTTTAAGGATAGAGACAAATGTTAATCTAGAGATTCTAAATTTAGTGCGTATAGACCACGCACGCGAAAGAACCTCTCCAACATCATAATATTTTTCTTGGTCCTGTTTAAAGAATGTACTTTTGCATGGTCTTTGCCGTAGTGTAATGTTTTCGTTTTCATTTTAAAAAAACGACATATACTGATTGATTTACCCAAACACGCTAATAAGAAACGTCTGCAATGGTAGAACAGTAATGTTCCAGAAGCTCTTAATGTAGGTACCTCTACAAATTCTGTATACGTAAGGTTTAAAAATGAATTCTTACAAATCAAAAGGCTTTTCTGAAGCTTTCAATCTGGTCTTAAATGAAGGCTAAAATTTACTGTACCCGATAATCAAAGTACTTTGGTGTATTTCAAACAGAAATTATATTTATTGGGATAGACTTTTTTCAGTAAAATCGATAACGTCAGCATTTTTTTAAACATATGTAAACAAAAAAATTCATTTTCCTTTTAAAAAATTTTGTAAAAATAATATATATATACATATACATATTTTTGAAAAGTTTTTTGAGGATTAGCGGTTCGCTCAAATGTCACCCCAATGACCCCGATTCACCCTATGCTGAATGGTTAGCTGTAGCTAAATTTTCATACATGCTCTACCTCTACTTTACTCTACTGACCGGTACGTTACTGCTTACATGTATGATCCAAGACAAAATCCAATACCACAAAATAATCAGTTCAAATGAAAAGATTTTTAAAATGCAACTGTTCACTTTCAGAACAACTAAATACAAAACACGACAATACACAAATGAATGACATTCGATAGTATGGTCTTAGAATGAATGTTTTCTTGTTTTCATTGTGGCAAACTGGTCAATGACATCGTCAAAATCTGTTTGTCTTATAAGCTCTTTTTCAATGGACAGCACAGCACAGATCCAACAGTCTCGACTGGCTCATGGTTGACGTAAGTTTCTGTTGCTAATTTTCCGGTGTCCAATTTTCCGTTGCATCATTTTCTGGGCACCATTTAATCATCAATGATGTTTGAAAGTATTTTTCTTGACAAAAATGTTCTATTTAATTTTTTTATGACGGGGAGGGGGACAAAACTGGGGGGTCATAAATTATTTCTTTTATATGCCCGCCTGCGAAACCCTGTGTCTCCACCACTGTTTTCAGACTACTTTTGGCACCATAGCCTGGTTGAAAAATTTTGTTGTGGGGGGACACAATGTCACCACCAAGAAAATTTTTCAACCAGGAGGGGTATGCCCCAATCGCCCCCCCTTAGCTACGCCACTGAGTTAACTTAATCTGATTTTAAACAAATATTTACTTATAGCATAAAATGTGTTATACAAGCATTTCCTAACCACAGGGTCGTGTTTTTCTGACGTGTTAATCGATTTATTGTATGACCGCCGACGATAAATTTCCTTAGGGTTTTTTTCCGGTAAGGGTGGACAACCCTTAAAACACGTGACCTTTTAAGAATAGATTTATCAATTTGTACATCCATACTTCAGAAAGTCTGCATTTATATACATATATAAAAACAAATCGAAATTCTTTTAAAATAGTCGTGGTTTTTAGATTGTAATAAGCTTTCAAATATAATATTAGTAAAAATATTCTCTAAGAATTATCTCATTGAAATTGAACTTTAAAAGACTCAAACCCTTTATAAATTGTTCAATTTTAAGTTGTAAAAAATGAAAATAAATCTTGTAAAAATACATTTTTCATCAAAAATATGTTTTCTTCACATAATATTATCTTTAATATATATTATTCATAAAAGCAATTTAAAATTTCTCTAATTAAATAATATTTTAGTGTTAATGCGTTTTATTATTTTTCGATCCAGAACAGATTTTCGGGAAAATTTCACACCGCCGCAATGTAGTTTCCATGTGAAATTTCTATAAATATTTTCATAGTAATTGTTCTAAGTTTTTTATTTCCACTTTAGTACCTTGAATTTATGTCTTTAAGCGCAGTACTCAATAAGCAGATAGGTTTCCTCATGTTTTGAATAGCTTGATGTAAACGTAAGTTCTATGATAACAGTTTCTTCTCTCGCAATTATCGCTTGTGAAACATTCTTGCGGCTTCTTGCTTTCCAGTTAGATTTAATCTTCAAAAATTTAAATATCAGGTCATCCCATAAGTTCTGTCCGAATTTTGAATATGGAAAACAAATTGACCAAATGTTACATTTAATTACAGATTCAATCAGCAATGTATTTTCCCTGATTATCTCTGACTTCCTTCCATCTATTAACAAGCTTACTATCAGGTCATCCCATAAGTTCTGTCCGAATTTTGAATAAAGAAAACAAGTGACCAAATGTTACATTTAATTACAGATTCAATCAACAATCTATTTTCCCTGATTATCTATGACTTCCTTCCATCTATTAACAAGCTTACTAATTCCATTACTGTAAAATTCTTTTGGTTTTGATTCGGAGAACTCACAAATGTCAGTTTTAACCTCTTCCTGTGTTATAAAAGCTGTTTCTTCCAAATGATTCTGTAAGCTACGAAACAAATGGTAGTCTGAAGGAGCAAAAGCGGGAGAATAAGGTGGATGAGGAATTTTCTCCCAACCAAGTTCTTCGATCTTTTGTGACGTGATTCTTGCTGTGTGGGGTCTCGCATTGTTCTGATGAAACATCACCTCTTTTCGATTCACTAGAGCAGTCTTTTTTTTCCTCAAAGCTTGGTTCAAACGCTCTAATTGCTAACAGTATATTTGAGCATTAATTGTTGCATTAGGTGGTAAGAATTCAAAGTGGATTATTCCTTGGCGATCCCACCAGATTGAAAGAAGAGCCTTTCGCCCATGAAATTCCCTTCTCGGCTGTGGCTGGGGTCCTTCCCCTTTACCAAGCCACTGTCTACGAAGTCTTAACATTTCGATAAAAGATCCATTTTTCGTCGCCAGTCACAAGTCTATCCAAAAAAGGTGAAACAAGTTGGCCAGAATGGAGAGAAGAGCAGATGT
This sequence comes from Acanthosepion lycidas, assembly GCA_963932145.1. Classification (NCBI taxonomy): domain Eukaryota; kingdom Metazoa; phylum Mollusca; class Cephalopoda; order Sepiida; family Sepiidae; genus Acanthosepion; species Acanthosepion lycidas. The sequence continues at coordinate 62,756,995 of OZ010605.1, read as the reverse complement.
CAACTCGGGATTTGAGGTTTTTTTCAGACAATTCATGATGCACCCATTTTCCAAGTTTAGGAACTTTTCCAAGTTGTTGAAGATGACAATGAACAGTTGTATCGGTTGAACTGAGAACTACTGTCAATTCCTCAACGGATAAAGCAGTATTTTCTTCAAGGTCTGCTTCAAGAAACTTTTCATCAAACTCAACAGGACGTCCGGTTCGATCTACCTCTTCAAGCATGAAATCTCCACCTCTGAATTTTGCAAACCATCTTCTGTAAGTTCTTTCATTCACACATTCCTCTCCATAAACTGAGTGAATGTTTCTAGCCGCTTCGGTTGCTGAGTTTTCTTTCTTGAACTCATAAAGCATTATGTGCCTCAAATGATTCTTGGGTACTTCCATGTTAGCAGAGTTTTAATCAAACAAAATTTAATTTTATTGTTCTCTGAAATAAAATTTGATCAGTGTAAATGCATCTAAACATAAAAATAATGTTCAGCTCCATTAGACATTATAAAATACTCTTTAAATTTCGTTTATTTTAACAAAAAGGTCAAATTCGGACAGGACTTATGGGATGACCTGATACAATTCCAATCGTTGTATTTTGCGTTCTTAATTCCAGATCGTTTTTTCTCATATTCTTTCACACCCAAAAGCGTTTGAGTTTTAGGGGCTTTATTGTCATGCTCAGGGTAAAATTATAAAAAAAAACACAAATATGTTTCAACCAAACAGATATATTTTCCTAAGCTTTCGTTTAAAAACAAAAATGATAAAAATCCGAAAATTAATTGATAACGGCTGATAAAGAATTGTGGTCTCAAAAATCACATTTTCAGTTCACCTACAGCAGCTGAGCTCTCTGACATCAGCTGAGAAAGATGGTAAATATTTTAATGGCGTCTTTCTCGTTCCTACTTCCAACCCGTCCGTGTTCACCACTTAACGCGAAATATTACAAGTTGAGTCTAATCGAAGTAAGTAATCACTTAGCGCCGAGAAAAAAGAAAAATGTATTGATCTGATCAATTTTTCATTAGCGAAAAAATTTCAAAGGTAAAACAAAAAACTGGTAATGACAATAATAAGAGAGATTAAAGAAAAGAAAGCGACATATGGGCGAAGGGGAAAATAGAATCAGAAAAGAAATCAATGAGAATTAGATTGAAATAACATATTTATCTATTTTCGACGTTTTCAATGTCTCTTCATTTAGTCATTCAAGTGATTTTTGTTCTTTATCTAACATGATTTTTGTTTGTTCCTAATGCTTGTTGCATTGATGTTTTCGGAAACTGTATTCTTTTGTCATTAACTTCTTCTTCATCTTTATCGTCATCATACCTTCTTCTTCGTCTTCTTCTTATTCTTAACTTCTTCTTCTTCTTTTCATCCTCATCGTTATCATATCTTCTTCTTCTTCTTCATCACCATCATCATCATCATCATAATCTTCATCATCGTCATTGTACCTTCTTCTTCTTCTTCTTCATGTTCATCGTCATCATACCTTCTTTTTTCCTTCATCGTCTTCTTTTTCATCTTCATCGGCATCATACCTTCTTTTTTCCTTCATCGTCTTCTTTTTCATCTTCATCGGCATCATACCTTCTTCTTCTTCTTCTTCTTCTTCTTCTTCATCTTCATCTTCATCATACCTTCTTCTTCTTCTTCATCATCGTCATCACACCTTCTTTTTTCCTTCGTCGTCTTCTTTTTCATCTTTATCGTCATCATACCTTCTTCTTCTTCTTCTTTTTCGCCATCATACCTCCTTCTACTTCTTCATCTTACCTTCGTCTTCTTCATCTTCATCTTCATCATATTTTCTTCTTCTTCAACCCTTCTTAATCTTCATACGTTCTTCTTCTTCTTTTTCTTCTTCTTTTGTTTGCCTTCTTCTTCATCTTTATCATCATCAAACCTCTTCTTCTCCTTCTTCTTCTTATATTCATATCTTCTTCTTATCTTCTTCTTCATCATCGTCATCATCATACTTTCTTCTTCTTTTTCTTCTTTTTCTTTTTCATACCTTTTCTTCTTCATCTTTATCATGCCTCCTTCTTCTTTTTCTTCTTTTTCATACCTTCTTCTTCGTCTTCATCGTCATCATACCTTCTTCTTTTTTCCTTCTTCTTCTTCTTCTACTTCTTCATCTTCATCTTTATTATAACTTCTTCTTCATCTCTTCTTCCTCTTCATACGTTCTTCTTCTTATTTTTCATCTTCTTTATACTTTCTTCTTCATCTTCATCATCATCAAACCTCTTCTTCCTCTTCTTCTCATACCTTCTTCTTATCTTCTTCTTCATCATCTTCATCATCATACTTTCTACTTTTTCTTTATTTTTCTTATACCTTCTTCTTCTTCATCGTTATCATACCTCCTCCTCCTTTTTCTTCTTCTTCTTTACACCTTCTTCTTCATCATCTTCATCATCATACCTTATTCTTCTTCCTCTTCTATTTCTCGAACCTTCTTCTTCATGCCTTCTTCTACACACAAACTTCATCTTCATCATCATTCCCTGTTTTTCTTCTTTATTTTTTTCTTCTTCTTCATACATTATGATTCTTCTTTTTTATTCTCAACTTCTTTTTCAGACCATCTTCTACTTTAAACATCTTTTTCTTCTACAGACGATCTTCTTCATACTTTCTTCTTCTTCTTCTTCATGTTCATCGTCATCATACCTTCTTCTTCTTCTTTTTCCTTCATCGGCTTCTTTTTCATCATTATCGGTATCATACCTTCTTCTTCTTCATCTTCATCTTCATCATAGATTCTTCTTCTTCTTCTTCTTCATCGTCATCACACCTTCTTCTTTTTTCCTTCGTCGTCTTCTTTTTCATCTTCATTGGCATCATACCTTCTTCTTCTTCCTCTTCTTCTTCTTCTTCGCCATCATACCTCCTTCTACTTCTTCTTACCTTCGTCTTCTTCATCTTCATCTTCATCATACTTTCTTCTTCTTCAACCCTTCTTCACCTTCATACTTTCTTCTTCTTCTTCTTCTTCTACTACTACTACTACCACTACCACTACTACTACCACTACTACTACTTCTTCATCATCATACCTTCTTCACACATTGTTATTCTTCTCCTTGATGTCTTTTTCTTTTTTCATGTCATCTTCTTCTTGTTACTATTTTTCTTCTTTACGTATTCATGTTCTTATTATTTTTCTCCTTTTTACACTCTTCTTTTCTTCTTATTCACATCTTCTTCCAGTTTATTTTTCTTTTTTCAACCTCTTCTTAGTAACTTCTTTCATCATCTTTCCTCTCTCCGAGTGTTCTTCTTTTTCATCTTCGACATCTTCCATCTTCTTTTTCATCTTCGACATCTTCCATCTTTTTTTTCGTCTTCTTCTTACCATCTTCATTTTTCCGATTGTTGTTGTTGTTCTTTGACTTATTAATATTTGCTTCCTCATCTTTTCATTTCTTTCTATTTCCCCTTTTCATTTTCTTCTTTTTTACCATCTTTTTTTCTTCTTCTTTTGTTTAGTGTACACCTGCAATTGACAAAAAAGTGTCTTAGCAAAAACAATGTGCTGAAATAGACACACACAAACACAAAAATATATTCCGAAAAATACAGAAAATAAATTAAAAGAACCATTTTTTGTATTGAAACAATACAGACAGACCAAATAATATCCCGACCGAAAAATTAATCTAGGAAAAAAAGGATTACATTATATATGAAAATAATTAAAATGTTTCATGTCATTACAAAAAATATATAATAAAAAAACAAAAGTATATATCGGTTGGAATGTTATATTACTACCAATGAAGACGGGTACCATTGTCGAAATATTTCGTGGAAAAATATCTGAAATTCGGAAACACCAGATAATTTTAAATTATCCGGATTTATCCGTTGAATTAATTCATTCAGATGACGTCATATCGCTTTCATTTTATAAGTTACTATAATATTTACTGCCGTTTGTTTGTTATTGCAACGCTTTGGTCATTTTTGTATTCCATAACCGTTAAAAACTAGAACAATTCAAAGAAGAAAGATTTAGACTCAACGTGATTTGAACATTGACGCATAATCTTTAGAAACCAGTGTTTCGATAAAGCTTCATAAGTCCCGAGACTTCATAATTCCCCCAACCAAAAAAAAAAACACACTTATAGGTAGAGAGTAATGGGAGCGAGAGTAGAGAGACGTAATAGAGGAAACGATGAAGAGAAGGATAGGGGATAGATCAAGGCATCTGGAGATGTTGCTTGACATTACATTTGAATAGTTGAAGATTATAGCTATCAGGTAAACAAGTAATAAGAAAGGAATACCAAAGACGGCAGGTGCGAGATATGAAGATATTGGAGTAGAAGAGACGGCTGCATTTAAAAGTTTCGACAGTGAAAGGGTGGGACCATGATGCCAGCCTCGTTTCACGTTTAAATCTATGCAATCTGGGAACTATCGAAAGTAGCTCGTCGTGCAAGTGTTTGTAAAAAAGACAGAGGGAGGTGATGGCGCGTCTGTGAGAGAGCGACTGTAGACGACATGTCAGATCAGGGCCAATCACATTGCATATCCGTCTCTGGATTTTGTCGAGAACAAAAATAACAGATTATTTTAAATTATCCGGATTTCTCCGTTGAATTAATTCATTCAGATGACGTCATATCGCTTTCATTTTATAAATTTCATATTTTACTGCCGTTTATTTGTTATTGCAACGCTTTGGTCATTTTTGTATTCCATGACCTTTAAGAAGTAGAACAATTCAAAGAAGAAACATTTAGACTCAACGTGATTTGAACACTGATGCATAATATTTAGAAACCAGTGTTTCGATAAAGCTTCATAAATTCCGAGACAAAACAAAATACACTTTTAGGGAGAGAGGAACGATTTAATATTTTTTTTGCAGATAACCCCTTTATTTCCAATCTTTAAAAATTTAGAAAATATACTGGAAGAAGAAATACGATCTTTGTGAGCGGAACGTCATCGGAGCGTGCAATAAAAATGCAGAAGAACGTATATGTTTCATCGACTACGCAAAAACAGTTGACAGGATACACTCAGATGTCTTAATTGTTGTCAGCTTGCTAAGCAAAATTGCAGTACCCAGTTCGAATCCCGGTTGAGGCTGATTGCTTTTATCGCATTAATTCCGTAGTAAAAAAACATGTATATTCGTTTACCTTACGCTCTAATTCCACAACAAATCAGAAAATTTCTTGACGCTACTATAAATTAGTTTTCTATCTGCAGACTACTGACGTTGTCCTTTCGCAGTTACCAATGACATAAAGGCCTTTTCAAACTTCAAATTTGTAAATAAAAACAAAGTGCAGATAACTGTTTAAAAAGTCAGAGATCGATTTGACACTCTATTTATATTACGAGCAGGACCCGACTTCTAAAATGATTTCAAACTATAATATTTTTCGATTCTGAAAAATGAGCACAGTAAGATCCAATGTATACTAAACTACAAAAATAATAACCGCTAAAATTCATCCTCATTTTACAAGCAGATCAGTTAATTTAATAATATTTTCAAGAGCTGACCGAAACTACTTGTTGGGTATGGTTGCAAGTAATTTATTGAGTTCTGCAACTTGTCCCCTATATGGGTTTAAACCTGGTGAGTGTAGGGATCAATGGAGTACCTCAAAGTCAGCCAAGTGACCCTGAATAACATTTTACTTTGTATGGTTTGATTTTTATCAAGCCATACACTTTATCCCATAATATAGCACATCTTATATTCAAAAATTTGTCTGAGTTTCCTACTTGTTGGGTATGGTTACAAGTACTTTATTGAGTTCTGCAACTTGTCCCCTATATGGGTTTAAATCTGGTGAGTGTAGGGATCAATGGAGTACCTCAAAGTCAGCCAAGTACCCTTGAGAGAATTACGTTGTCTTCCTGCCACAAAGTATCGCTATTGGGAAACTTGATGAAAGGGAAAGGTGTGGAAACGTTATACAGCAATATTTGTGTATGTCACAGTTGTCAAGATAGACTCCAGCTTAACTAGAGGTCATTACAAATTCAAAATATACACACTAACAGCTTGCTCAACACCCTCCTTACAGATTGGATATATGTTCTTGGTCATACTGAAACTCGACGGTCACACCTGAATGTATATGCATATAAAGCTCCGTAAATTTCAAGATTAGTTATTCCAAAATTCACTTGAGGATGAAACAGAGCTAGGTACTTTAATTCAACTTAATTTCTATAATTAAATTGAAGTTTTTAGCTTCTATTTTTGAAACATGAGAGCTCTTATGTAGCGACGGAATCATATTTTAAAAAATTATATATATATATATATATATATATATATATATATATATATATATATATATTCAAAGAGAATTATTACAAACTCTCGTAAAAATAGCGCCAATAATTATTCAAATATTATCAATCCCTTACTGCAATACTAAATGTATTCACATTAACTAAATTATTCGGACTATTGTCCTCATCTTTGTCGCCATATTTATTACAACGTTTCGGCCGTTGTACGCTCCGACCTTCTTTAGGTGGTTGGAATGTCGAACTGAACCCTTTATTTCGCTCACTGTGGTAGACTGTTCTACTTCCACGTACCATATTTAATGGATGTCAGTTATCAGTTATCCCCTGTTAATTTTCCCCAGTGAGCGAAATAAAGGGTTCAGTTCGACATTCCAACCACCTGAAGAACGCCGGAGCGTACAACGGCCGAAACGTTGTAATAAATATGGCGACAAAGATGAAGAAAATAGTCCGAATAATGTAAATAATGTACATAATACCTCATCTCAGAAATATAGACAGATAAATATATTCAGTTTTCTGAAAATTCATCATAATTATTCATATTCTTACTCCTTCCATCTTACGTGCCCGAGGATTTTCTGATGTTAAATATGTGTATTTTTGCCATTTTACATAAAATTTCGTCGTTCTTCACATATTCGGTCCATAGTATTTTCAGCATCCTTCTGTAGAACCACATGTCTGTTGCTTCAAATCTCTTTTTTATCTGTGATGAGATGGTCCTGCACTCATGAAGACCGTTATTACATACTAGTTCAGTGCTCAGTTCTTTGTTGATAACAAAATTTTCATGTTTCATGATACTAGATGTTTTGACCGGATCTGATGCTATGCATGACATCCACATGAAAGCCTCGATCTTTTGTGGCTATTTAAGAACATGTCTCGAGTTTTCAGTTTGATGTTTTGGTTTATCGAAATTTGCGGTGTTCGGCAAAGCTGCATCTGGCTTAGTCTATGCTATCATCAATTTCTGTTACTTTTATACGTAATTTATTATGACATACGCATACGCCGATGTATCCGAAGCGTTTAATCTTTACTAAATCCACATCCTGAATTTTTTTATTCATTGTAGGGGCTATCAGTGCTTTCAAGTCAATTCTAGGTCATAGTTTCTGTTTAGGTGAGGTTTATCTTGAGTCTCATTTATTGGAAAACTTGGATACTGATTTTCTGTTGACTATGATTCTGATCCGAATTATGAACACCTACGTCATCAGCATAGCCACTGCTAATCATCATCAGGAGGAGAAAGCAAGGTCTGTGTTTTTTTTGTTTTTTACTGGTAGAATAGTTTGCCGTGCGATATATACTTGTCAGTGTACATCTCATCACATGTGTTTGTAAATATAGTCTATAATAAATTTATTTCGAGGAATATTAGCATATTTATCTCTTCCGACTACATTTTATAAAATATTGGCTTAGCTTATTCATCATCCAATTATCACTGTACCACCAGAAGGAAAATCAGGATCGTTGTTTTTTTATTGTTAGACTCGTTAGTGATGCGATATGGAATGCTTAAATGGTCAGTGCCCATCTCATCACATCTGTGTTTGTAAATACGCAGGTCATTGTCTAGAAAGAGATTAAATAGACTGGGGCTCTTATTTTCTCCTTATTTTGCATCTGGTAAGCTCGGAATAATGGCTCTGATTACAGAGTCATATTCTTTGCTTGGAAGAAGCACCGAGATCTTAATGGATTTTATTTAAATGATAAAGTTTGTTTATTTGTCAATTTGATTACATTTGTCATTTGTGGCTGAGTAATCAGGCTTATTGTTCAACGAATGGGTCAATGAAGCGCGTAATCATAATCAATGTTAAAACGTTTTGAATGGCGACAAAGAAGACATTAACCAAATTGCAAATTCTCGCTAACGAGGGATATCTTCCTTGTAATATATATATATATATATATATATATATATATATATATATATATATATATATATAATTAGGTAAAAGCCTTAAAAATCCATAGTCAGTAATAGATTTATTTCGAAGAATATAAACATATTCATCTCATCAGACCGACTACATTTTACAAAATGTAGTCGGTCTGATGAAATGCATATACTTATATTCATCGAAATAAATTTATTACTGACTATGAATTTTTAAGCTTTTTCATATATATATATATATATATATATATATATATATATATATATATACAGACACACTTTATTTTAGGATATTACATCAAAAACGCTACACAGATGTTTCGATGTGTACTAACATATCTCATCAGCCATACGGTCGAACTCTCTGCCTTCGGGCAGAGAGGAACCCGGACGAGGCTATGCCGAAGGGCAGAGTCTCGTTCGAGGAGGTATGCCGACCCGATTCCTTTTATGCGTGTTCAACGGGTAATTTTTGTCCGAACTTACAGGCTCTGATGACCCACGTTAGACTCGGCCTAGTGCCACATCTACCCTCGTTTTAGTAATTACTAACACATCTATTCAGACATTAGTGAATACCAGGTTAGTAGACAATTAATTGGGGTTTAAAAACAACACACAACCTCTTTTCACGAGGAAAGAAAGAAAAAATGTAAGAGAGAAAGGCACAAGATATACTCTCTTTGTCCGAGAAAAGGAAGAATAAGGTAAAAGACTAAGAAAGAAGCGGGAGGAGATAGCAGTAGGATTTGTTTGGTTTATATTCAGATCCACCAATCAAAATGGCCTACGTTAACTTCAAAGTTGATCTTAATCTCAATAAATTGTCTTCTAACCAGCTATAGACTAACGCCCTCTTGAATTGAATGTTACGAACGTCGGAATTGGATTCTAGTCGTTCTCATTTCATGTATATATATATAAAAAGATTAATCGCAGTGCTTTGTCAGTCGACGCTTTTATAAAAGACTGATTATATATATATATATATATATATATATATATATATATATATATATATATATATATTTCTCTGACGATCCGTTTAGGTGAAACCTAGGTAGGTTTGTCTGGCTTACTAGCTGTATCTAGGTCTGCTCTAAGGTTGTATTGAGCTCTTTTGTTAGTTAGTTGTTTACTCGTATCGGGGATTTTTCTTTGGGCTTCAGACCTGCATCTGTGCGATTTTTTTCGGCAGAACTTCATGTTTGTAGCTCTTTCTTTTTTTAAAACCTTATTTCCCTCGAGATTGATTTGATTATTGGCAAATCAAAAATTCGAGGGTTTTTTGAAACGAGTCTAGTTATCTATATTTGTATATATATATATATATATATATATATATATATATATATATATATATATATATATAATCAGTCTTTTATAAAAGCGTCGACTGACAAAGCACTGCGATTAATCTTTTTATTTCGTTTTCCTTGTGTTCGTGCAAATGTTTTCTTTTCTGGGCCTAAATTGTGTAAAAACTATACAAAAGTTCTGCGTTTCCGAGGGATTTCGTCCAGTATTCATTTAGCCAATATTA